>VZRZ01000004.1:28344-90070 GCA_013398175.1 Climacteris rufus | reverse complement strand
GCTGTCCTGCTGGGCTGTGCTGACGCTCGGCTGGGCAGGCTGGGGGCAGGTGATTGCCCGGCTCGGGGATGTGCTGACGCTGTTGTTTCACTGTGTCCGGTTCGCAGCCAAACAAAGGCAGGCGAACAATTCCGCCCGTGGCTGAAGTTTTCCCTTAGCTAATCACAGCATTGCTGGCAAGCCTGGTGCAGCCAGAAGAGCATTTGTTTTAAGTTTAGAAGTAGAAATGAAGTTGAAACTCGCTGGTGCTGCAGTCCTGGGAAAGGCCTTGCGGGATTGTCGCAGGGGGAGGTAGCCAGGGAGGGAAGAGCAGGCTGGCAAGGGAAAAAGCATTGGGCACACAAGTAGTTTTGCTGCTGTGGCAAATCTTTCTGGGTGTGTATTGCTGGCTTTTATATGTGTTAAGGGTGAAAAAAAAATCCCTGACTTGGTCATTCAAAAAATTTGAAAATGAAGTGCTAAGCTTCTATTTAACTGTGATATCCAGTAACTCCCATTTAATCCCAGCAAAGCACCAAAACAAATTCAGGTTTTTCAGAGTTATATCGGTGTTTATAAACCACTGTTTAATACCATTCTTTTTCTTTATAATTTGGATTAAAGTTAGCCATGTGTTTTGAATATTTTTCTCCTATCTTATCTTTTCTTACAATCCAAAACAAGTTCAGAAGGAGGCCTTAGTTGCCAATGGGTAAGAGTGCTTTTTTCATTAAAAAAAGAAAAAGCAAACCAGAACAAACCCCAACAATTTACTGGAGCTGGTAGAAATAGCTGTTGCTCTCAGACAGAACTGGCAATTGTTTTCACTGTAATATTGTTTCTGTGCTAATTGTAGCTGCTGCTTTCAAGCACAGGGTAACAAACCCAAGAATATGAGTTTTCTCCCAGATGCTCACCTGCTGTGAGATGGGTTGAAAAGCTGTTTGCTGCTGCTGAAGTACATCTGTAATCATGACACCAGAGTAATTCATGATGCTTCCATATAGACTACATGCAATATGTATGGGAGCAAAGTGCATTTGGTTGAGTGATCAGCACGATTTTATGCACATATGTGATGAGTGTGGCTGGAAGTCCTGGTTCCTGTAAGGAATCAGCAGTGTTGAGGGTTGCATCTGGGAACTTGTAGCCTTGTAGTAAGGCAAATGTTTATTTAATAGAGATTTAATAGAAACAAAATCATGAGAAGTTGAAAGGTTGAATTTCCTTATAAAGATCCTGGATTAGGAAACAAATGTTTGGGCATTGTGAATGGGTGACAGGGTGCATGAGGTGGGTGAGGTGGGTTAGTGGCTCTTTGCTGTCATAGGCAGTAATCTGCTGTTTCTGCACAGTTTTCTCTCCTCTTATGAGTTTTAGTGGTGTCTAGAAAGACCCTTTGCTAGTCAGACTTCCTTTGCTGTGCTGACAGAAAACTCCTCCTTTCCCTCAGTGTGAGGGCAGTGGGGTTACTGGGAGTGCCTGGGGAAACACAGGGAGAGGAGGAGCACAAAGTCATCCTTCTGGAAGTGGCCAAATGTTAGACTGGCACAGAAAAGCTCAGGTTATTTTAGCTTTAGAAAAGGTAACTCAATGTTGGTGCATGACAGAAAAAGAATGCCTAATGAAAGCTTGGAAAAAATCAAACTGACAGAAAAATGGAGAATTCCACCATAGCAAAGTCTGGCATGATCAGGATTTTAAACAAGATGAAGGGTATTGAGGAGATAGATAGTTATGTGGATCATTTTTCTAGTTTTATTCTGTCCTGTTTGACTTCTCATATGGTAACAAAGCTCTGCTACAAGGTTTAAACCAATCTCTTATTTCAGTATTCTGAGCTAAAATACATGTGGTATTCCATGTCTGTCAAATACCTATATTCTGCCTTGCATTCTGAAAACAAAGGAATTGGGTGGATTGGGTTGGTGGAGAGGAATCAGATGACATTGCAGACTATTTGGGAAGATTGGAATTTTGCTAGAAACATCTGTAAGTCTATGTAGACCTGGTTTTCATTGCTGAATTTGCTTACTGGGCTTCCAAGCTTTACTTAAAATGGAAGCTGGTGGCTGAGGTAGTGAATTCCCTGACTAGGTAACCCTAATTGAAGTGACATGAGACTTAAATTGAAATCTAAATTTCTAAAATGAAACCTAATAAATCTAATTTCTCAAAAGAAATGTTAATTAATGTTGACTAGTTAATCAAGGATTTGTGTTTGTGTGGAATTTAAAATTAGTTTTCTGATTTTGAGCTATCTGAGCACATTAATGTAAAAGGAGATGATCCCAAAAAGGAACCCTTGCCATCAAAATGTTACTGAAATAACAGTAGGAGCTAATTGTAGCTGGAGAAGTACTTCCTGGCTTTTGATTCTGGAAAAGGAAAATCTCACTGCTACAGCTGCCATGCTGGAAAGGGGAGAGAATGTGATGGAGATTGCTGGCTCCTGTTCTGACAAGTGCACTGAAATAGATGGAAATGCAAGTGTAATATTAAGAGTTTGTAGTGTCAAGTAAGTGAAAATTGGAAGCTGGAATTAGAGGAAGTTTTCTCCAAAGGTGTGTGTATGTTGTGATGGCCTTTTAGGGTTTTTTAGGCATCCCTTTCACTTGTGAATATTGCTGGTGAATATTGTGGATTAGTTCCCATTATTTTTAGAAGTGTGGATATGTGAAAAAGGGATATTTTGAAATTAAGACCATGAAATACTATCTAGGAGAATAAATTTCTGCTTTTGCCAAAAAATGCTTAGCAGATGATCTGAAAGTGATTTTTCAGATTGCACTGAAAATGTAATTTTTGAGTGTCACAGTTTGCTGTCAGGAATCTGATTTGTAGCAATTGAGAACTCGGCTGCTCTAGAAGTCTGTGATGGTGTCACATGAAATATTGTAAAATGCTAATTAATAAAATAAAAAAAAAACCCTCAAGCTGTAGCTCTTAATTTCATGCTAAATGAGTTTTATTTAGCATGTCCAAATACTAATTGAGAAGGAGAAAAATAAAAATTGCAGCCAGCGAGTTCTGTTTGTGCAGTGCAGTTGGTGAGACGGGAAAATGGTTTTATAGTGAAAGTTTGTATCATGTGTGTATAAAAGGATATGTTCTTGTGTGAAATGCAGATACACCAGGGCTGGTGGAGGTGCAGGGAGTTTTCATTGCACTGAAGCTGAGCTCAGACCATCACTGTGATTTTCAGTGGTAATGATTCCAGAGTCATGTGCTTGTCTTGGAAAGACTGAAAGCCTCAATGTAGTTTTTTTAGTGTTTTAGAAAACAAAGCTAAAATAATCCCTACCATATCAAATCTCTACTGTTCCTTGCCTGGGAATAGTAGTGTTGAAATGACCCACTGAAAAATGGAGAAGCATTCTGGTTAGTGCTTTTCTCCAAAACAAAATGCTTACCCAGAAATCCAAAAAGCGTTGCTCAGGCTATACGCTCACTTAAAACTGTTATTTTCCTTCTACTATAAGCAGACTTTCCCTGTAACTCTGATGTTCTTTAGCTTAGTGTGAATTAGGTTTTATTTAACAACGCTTCACCTGAAAGTTTTTTAAATCGTGAATTTTGGAAGATGAGTACACTAGAATTAATTATAAATATTTTCTAATTTCTGTACCTTAAGAGCACTACTCAGTGTGTGGCTTCTTCCTTGAAGACTTTAGTCTGACCAGTGAGCATACAATAAACTACATGTAAATATTTAAAATATATTCAAAAAATGTAAATATATTTATATGCCTGATTCTGATACTGCTAATTAGGTATCTTAATGCAGTGAAACTTGCAAACAACTGTTGCTTTCGGTTTGCGTGGCTTTGGACTGCTCTTTACAAGCCAATGGCCAATGCTATACTTTGGTTTAGTGGCTCTGAAACTGATGTAATATGAACCTTGTGTTTGGGAAAATATTTAGACACCATCAGAGAGGAGCCAAGTGCACACTTTTTTGTTAGTTCTCTGGGCCATTAGGCACCTGAGACCTTGCAGAACACCGTATGTTCAGTTCTGCTGCTTGCCTTCTTGTGTTGTGGCAGCTGTGTGATGTGCTGGAATTGAAACTGTTCTGGTGGAGTTCCTGCTTGTTGGCACGAGGCTGCAGCAGTCTAGAACTTCTCAATTCCTCTGAATGGAGATTCCAATAAAGAACCTAAAACAAAGTGCCCCCCTCTCCTTTCTTGAACCCTCTTCACTTTGAGGTGCTACTTGTACAGCAGGCTGATTAGAACAGTTTCCTGACATGCTGTTAAAAACATAAATGAGACACATTTCTAGGCTGTGATTCTCATTTTGTTCTTTTGGGCTTTGAAAGCTGTCCACATTTCCCTCATAGCCTGTCTCTGGGGTGTGTAAGCCCTTAAGGGCTGATTCTGTATGAACTGAAGTTGAGTTAGACTTTGTGGTGAATGTGAGGGCATAAATTGGACATGTTACAAGTAAATGTCCTCAAATGTGTATTAGGACATGCAGTGTGACTGGGAACTGACAGGGAAAGCACATAATCACCACTGAATCTGCAGGGTTTTGTGAGGATTATTGGACATAATCTGTTACCCTTGGATATTTGATCTTTTTGGAGCAATCCCCTTTGATGTTCAAAGTATATATTGACACCAGTTGTGTGTCCTATGAGGGACTTTAACTGTGTGTTTTCCAACGGCACAAACCTGGTGGTGTTTCATTTTTTCTGAAGTAATATCTATATCTCTGACTTGTTAGATCACACTGAGAAGTTACCAGTTCACTTCAGGTTACCTTAAAACTCTGAGCTTGGTAGTTACAAGGTGGGAATATCCTGATGAGTCTGAAAGTCAACAAGGAAATTGGAGTGTTGGTTATAGGAGCGTAGGTGTGTATCTGATGAGCAAGCTTTTCCCTTGAAAGGTGAGCTCCTTGCTCTAATACACCTCTATAATCAACTTCAGGCTCATTTAAATACTTCAGTAATATGGCATTAAGGTGTGGAACATCTGGCATTATCTGCACTGAGTTCAGTCATCTTCCTTTTCCATTGCTGGATAGTGCTGGTGGCCTTGTTCCTGCTGGGGTTTGTGAGCAGCTGGCACGTGGCCTCAGCAGCACATGTTCACATGAAGAACTGCCCCTCTAGAAGATGAGAAGGTGTGTCTGGCTCTGTGGGCCCTGCAGTGGCCTTGCTTTTCCCTGCAGAGGGAAAAGCAGGAAAATCACAGTACAGGTCTTTCCACTCTCTATTCTTCCAGTTGTCTATTGTTCAGAAATGTTCTTAAATAGTGACTTTTAGGGCCACTGTTCTTAGGTTGGTAGAAGGCACAGGCTTTACACTAATTCTGTCCAAGCTATTTCCAAATTCACCTTTTTAGTCTGCATGGCAGCTCATGTTGTGTGAAGGCACTTCCTTTTGGCTTTCTTAAGAACATACTCTTCATAATTTTAGTGGTAAACTGTAATTGGCATTAGGAACATCACCATCTCCATACAATTAATGACTGTGGACTCAGTAAAAATCAATGGGTCCCATATTTTCTTTTCAGACTTAGCCTGCAACAGTGATCAGTCCATGAGAGGGTGGATTCTGTGGAGGTCAATGTAATATTTCAGACACTGGGTTCAGTTCAGGTAGTGTCAGATCAGTAGCATATTAGAGAGACTGTAATAATGTGAGAAATTGTGATCACTCTTTTGCAAGAGCACATAGAATGGTCCTGAGGATGCTTTCTCCATTTGTTGGATGGGAGGAGGCAAGAATAATTTTAGTCCTGCACATAAATCAGACTGCTGCAGTCCCTGTGTGTATGAGAGTGACACAAGAACAAATGGTTATGAAATGGACACAAAGTTAAGTAAATTAGAGATTAAAAGATACATGATCATTACAGCATTGAGATTCTGGCAGAATTATCCTAAGTCATAGCAAAATAGAAACTTCAAATTCTTATTATGTAGTAAATTATTGAGATAGAATGTGCAAAAGAGGAGTGAATGAATGGGTGTCTGCAATGGTAATTCTTGTAGTCTGTCTGCCTTTGACTCCATGCAGCCAAACAAATGTCAGCATACAACTGATGTCTTCTGTGGCTATTGATTAGTTCTGGCATGTGCAATATAAAAGTATGAAACTAAGAGTTGGGGGTGGCACCTGGGTTGAGCTCTAACTGATGAAGTAAATAAAAGACATCTTCTACTTACCCTCCAAAAGGTCTTCATGTGGTTATAGGTCCTTTTTTGGAAGAGAGTCAGAAACTGGAGTGAGCTGTGAGTGCACTTTGGCCAGAAGGAAGAGCCAGTGACCTGTGGTTGGTGAGTCCTGCAGGAGACCACCAGCTGTAATCCATGAAAACAGAAACTTTGGAGTAGGAGCTCTGTAGTGGGTCAAGTTTGTTTGTCTTTACGAGGCACAGGAGATCTGTGGTGTGACTTCTGCCATGAGAAATCCCAGCTGTGAATGCCACAACAAACTTGTAAAACAGGGTATCACGTGTAGGTTCTGCTTGTCCAGGCAACCTGACTGAGCTACTGCCTTGGTGATCTGAAATGTTGGAGATATCCAGTGTAGTTACAGATAGCCAGGCCACTTTGGCCTTTGGGTTCTGTGGGGTTTTGGTGGTGGTGTTTTGGTAGTTTTTTGGTTTGGTTTCTTTTGGTTGAACTTTGTATTTTCCACTTCTTTTGCCAACAGTAGCACTGCTAACAGTGCTTCAATGAGACCCTTTGAAAGTGGAGGGGAACTGCAGTTGTGTTGCTCCTTGTAAGCTAAATCTACACATTTTTAGCCTTTGCTCAGGGGTCCTGTGGATTTCTCTCAAGTACTTTTCCATGTTGTTTACCACGGTGTTCAGCTTTAGTTACAGCAGTCCCAGATGAGGCCTCAGTGCTGAGTTGTGAAGACTTAATTCTTTGTCTTTCCTGCAGCAGTGCTTTGTGTACACTGCAAGGCAGCGTCAGCCAGCACTGCCACCAGAAATAGCTAGTGTAAACATCTCAGCAGTGACTCTGTGAGCCATCCTGGGGAAGCAGAGCTGTGTAAAAACTGTCACTTTCTTGGTGTGTTTGGTACTAAATTGGTGTCCCAACCCAGTTTTGCAGTGATTGGCCCCCTTTGTCCCACCTGCTCCAGCTGCAGAGATGACAGGACTTCCAGCTCCTTTACACCACCAGCAAATTCAGTTTACACTGTGAGCTGTGACGTTGGAGGCTTGTTTATAACCTTGCTGTATTTATCAGCAGTGGCTACAAGGGTGATGGCCTTGACAGTTTGGATGTGGAAGGGGGCATGTGGCCAGTGGCCTCTTATTCAAAGAGTCCATGACCCCACATCTCCATGCTTGGATTGCTCTGGACTAGCCAGGCTTCCAACCCCAGACAGATGGTGCTGTGATTTCTGACTGTATCACAGAGTGGGTGCTTAGTTATAAATTGGTTTTCAGAGCCCCTTGACAATGCTGAAGGGATCCAGAGGCAGGATGTTGGAACAGGGAGATGGTGTGCTTGGATCTGAGCACATCTCTTAAGCAGCTCATCCCAACCTTCACTGCTTGTTTCCATCAGCCAAGTAAACTGCTGACCCCAGGGGAGGTGTGTGTCTCCAAGGCAGGATGGGGGCTCTCCATCCTTTCCAGCAGCACCACATGCTGTAAGCCAGCACTGGGAGTTCTGCACCAGCCAGGCAGGGTAACATCACAGTGCCTGCCTGCTCTGTGCTGGCCCAGAGAGGTTTAGGGTGGAGAAATTTGGTAAGTATTGGTTCTTACCTTATCAAGAAGCAAACTGGATGCTCTCAAACTGGGGAGATATATTGTCTGAAGAAAACGTTCAAACTTAAAATCTGATTTTGGTATTTATTCTGTAATAATTACAAACTGGGTTGTGGGAAATGTGCTACAGATCAAACATGCAGAAATATGCACATACCAAATACTGAATCTTCTGAGGGATAACGTGCCTTGTTTCCAGAGGTCTGTATCTTAAAGTTGAACCTTTTTAACAGCTATTGAAAGGAATTTAACAGGAATTGAAAAGTTACTGATTCATGACTGGTGAAGGTGGCTGATCTATAAACCAGTAACCATTTGCTTCTGGTAGCACATGAAATTGATTGATTTATGTTTGGGGTTTTGTGTGGGTGGCAGGGAGGTGTTTGTGCTATTTGCACATTTGTACATGAAGATACAAGCCCTGCCCACATTGCAGTGATTGATTGCACATGTTAAATAGGCTGTACTGCACTATAAGGAGTAAAACCTGTGTGGAGTAAAACTTGAGCAAAGAAATTGTTATAGAAAAATAAACTGTTGTGAAAATTCCTTGTATCTAAGCGTGTCTACTGTGTTATGTCTGTGAAGGAGGGGCATTGATTTCAAGTATACTTAAAATATTTGGAATTTCATTTTGTAACTTTTGTGCCTGTAGCTAGAGCTGGGCAGTTTAGAGTGGTAAATTACTGGGAATTTAAACTAATAACCTTTAAAATTTTTTCATCCTGTTTAGAAAATAAAGATTAGAGCTCAGTCTGGTTTGTTTTGGGTGGGAAAGGAGTAATAATTGTTTGAAGTTGAAAAATTCTTCACATTCAGAAAATGTTAAACCAAGCCTGTTTCCCAAACTTTTGGGTTTGGGCTTCAATGCCTGGATTTATCTTTATTCCCCCAATATGATGTTGGCTTTTTTGTTTTTGTTTTTTAAATTCTTCAAAGGTATGAGTTGAGACTTTGGGACAGGTAACAAAGCTGCCAGTTGAAAAATAGGGGGCTTTTACTGCTGTGTTATAGTTAATTAAATGTTCAGGTCTTGGGCAAACGTTAGCAGATAGTTTAGTTTTAAGCAGCTGATTTTCTGGCATGTTTGCAAACGATTTGTAACTAATAGTGCATGTGGCTGAACTCTAAACTGGTGTCTTTGCATTTCTTTTGTGTGACTTTCCTACTAACCCGACTGATGACCCAACGTGCACTGAAGGAATTGGTAAATTGTCCACTGCCGATGGCAAAGCCTTCGCAGATCCCGAGGTTCTCCGCAGGCTGACGTCGTCCGTGAGCTGCGCGCTGGACGAGGCGGCCGCCGCGCTCACGCGCATGAGGGCCGAGAACAATCACAACCCCGGACAGGTGGACAAGTACGTATTGCTCGTGCCCTGCCCCAACTCCTGTTGTCATTGCCTCCCAAATTCAGTTCATTTTATAGTTAGTATCACAGAATCACCTGGTTGGAAGAGACCTTCAAGATCACTGAGTCCAACCCATGCCCTAACACCTCCACTAAACCATGGCACTGAGTGCCACCTCCAATCTTTTTTAAACACATCCAGGCACGGTGACTCCACCACCTCCCCAGGCAAAGAATTCCAATATGTTACCACTCTTTCAATAAAAAACTTCTTCCTGATATCCAACCTATATTTCCCCTGGAGCAGCTTAAGACTGTGTCCTCTCGTTCTGTCAGCTGCTGCCTGGAAAAAGAGACTGTCCCCCACCTGACTACAACAACCCTTCAGGAAGTTGTAGAGAGTGATAAGGTCACCTCTGAGTCTCCTTTTCTCCAGGCTAAAGAACCCCAGCTCCCTCAGTCGTTCCTCACAGGGCTTGTGTTCCAAGCCCCTCACTGGTACTTGGTGATGGAGCTGTTCTGCTTGTAGCAGAAGCAAAGGTATTGAATCTGAAGGTGTAGCTACTGTCCCAGCAGGTTATTGGCTTCAAAGGGTAAGAGAAAAGTACAAGAAAATGTTACTTAAATTCTTAGCTGTGGAAGAGTGGGTGATTGCTCCCTTAATTACAGAAGTTTGTCTGGTAGCAGTATTCATATTAATGGTTTCTGTGATACTTGGCTGCTGACTTTTTGGCTCTGCCTGTACTAGGAATTTGCCTTAATACCTGTAGTCAGCAGTGTGTCATGGTCACAGCCTGTGTGTGTCTGGCATTCCCTGAAGTGGGAATAGCATCAGGAGGTTCACTCCTGTCTTGCAAACAACACAAAACCCAGCTTTGAGCATCCCTCTCTGCATCTGGTCTGTATTGAGAGCATATATGAGCTAGCAACTGATGAGAACAAGAGCTAAATTAGACATAAATAAAGGCTTTATCTCCATTTCCCTTGGAAATAATTGTGTGTGCATATATATACTTTTAAAATAAAAGTCCATAAGGTGTATTTTCAAGTTAAGCTTAGCACAAATGTCAAGAGGCTTTACTTGAAGGCTTCCCCCTTGCCTAGGAGAGGTGCCCAGCTGTGGCAGGTGTGTGTTGAGCTGACTGTGTGCTCCCTGCTTTTGCAGTCGCAGTTTGGCAGAGGCATGCTCCGACGGCGACGTCAACGCCGTCCGCAAGCTGCTGGATGAAGGACGAAGCGTAAACGAACACACTGAAGAAGGGGAGAGTCTCCTTTGCTTGGCCTGTTCAGCAGGATATTATGAGTTGGCACAAGTGAGTAACAAATACAGTTAGAACTAAATATTTGTGAAGCATTGTCTGAGGGGCTTCTTTGATAGGTAAACATTCTAGCTATTCTTGTTATTATGATTTTTTTATTATTTCAACAGAATATTGGTGAATATAGCTTTGTTATTGCTTGGGTTTTTTTAATGGAGAATGCAGTCACCCTGAGGGTGAAGAGATTTGTCTGAGCAATGAATCCTATGTTTTATGATGTATCTACTTTTCTGGCATTGTTCTAGATGCAGTCCAGCTGTTCTGCCAAGCAGAAGGATCTAAAATAGCAGCAAATCCAAATACTACAATTGGTTACCTTCTAAAAACTCATATCTCAGTCACACAATCCTTTTTAAAATCACATTTGTATCAACAGGGCATTAATTTCTGATAATTTTGAGCTATGTTACTTCTGTATCCAAGGGCAGTTGCTTTGAAGATGTTAAGGTGGTAGTTCCCAAAAATGCCCAACTTTCATGTTTTGGTTCCAGAACAGAGGACAGAGAGAGAACTGTTCACTTGTGGTCTTGACCCGATGGGTGCCCTGGTCATTATTGCAAGTGACAGTTTCTGTGCTGTCGTTCTGGTTAGTGAATTGCTCTGTGACTTTTGAAAATGTCGGTATTTCACTGGAACTCACAGATATGAACAAATGTAGAAACCCAGGATTTCCTGCAGGAGAGCCCAGGAACTGGAAATGGTCCTGGAGGTGGCACTGGGCTTCACACTGGGGCAGGACTGAGGGGCTGTCACTCCTGGCTGGGGAGCCAGCCTCACAAGTGCCCCTGAACTGAAAACAAAAGGTTGCTGTTCCAATTTGCTCACTGCAGTGCACTTTGCCCCCAGGTGCTCCTAGCCATGCACGCAAACGTCGAGGATCGAGGGAATAAAGGCGACATCACTCCCTTGATGGCAGCTGCCAGCGGGGGCTACGTGGATATTGTTAAACTCCTCCTTGTCCATTGTGCAGATGTCAATGCACAGTCCTCCACAGGTAACTGGGGAGCAGGAGCACAGGCAGTAGGGCTGGCACAGAAGGCACACAGCTCTTGGGAACATCTGTGTTTTTGTCTAACACTTGCATTCACAAGAAAATGTGACAGGAACTGTTAGGAATAGAGCAGATCTGTAGCAGATGTGTTTGGAGTCTTAACTGACCATTATTAAAGATGGGTTTTAATGTAAATTGTAATGGAAAGCACTCTTACTGTGAAAAATGCTCTGGTGTTAGATGACAAGAAAAATACATGAAGTTTGTCTTTTCTCATTGGTATGGTCCAAAATTACCCAGTAGGATGACCGTGTGACACATCCCATCAAGACCAATTATTTCTGTCTGTTGCTTTTTACCAAAGAGGAGTTAAAATTCTTTGAGCACTGAATGTTCTGTACATTGCTGGTTCTTGACCACAGTTTAAGTAACCTTGCTGAGAGCATTAACCTGCAGTTGGATTCTGTTTATTAATATAAGCTTTGTTCAAATTTTTGAAAATATTGTGTGTCCAAACTATGAGATATTCTTTTATCCTGCTATTTAGTCATGTTAAGCAAAATTACCTTAAAATTGACTGTAGCATTTAAAACATGAGCCATATGTGAGTGTCTGTCACTTACAGTACCAGAGTTTTAAATTATAAATTTATTCTCAGCCAGCCAGCAGAAGTTTTTCAAGGAATTACAGGATACAGTCTTAGGAGAAAAAAAGACAAAACCCAAAAACCAACACACACACCCCATCTCTACAGTAAAAATTACTCGTTGATTTTTTGTGTGTGTTTATTTAATCTATTTTTGTGTGCTGAACTAGGAAACATAATATTCAGAAAAAAGAAAATTCCTGATTTGTAATATTGGAGCAGCATTAAAACTTTAACGTTACAGTTATGTTGGGATTTTATACCCAGCCTGGCACGATTGGCTGCAGTAACGTTGCTGTGAGGTGAAAGGCTGCTGCTGGTGATGTTTTGGTTCTGTTCTGAGCTGTTGCCCTGTGTAGGAGGGGGATGGACAGGGCTCTCAGGCACCCTCTCCCCTGCAGGGAACACGGCTCTCACGTACGCCTGTGCCGGGGGCTTTGTGGACGTCGTGAAGGTGCTACTGAAAGCTGGTGCTAACATAGAAGACCACAACGAGAACGGCCACACCCCCCTGATGGAAGCTGCCAGTGCAGGGCACGTTGAGGTTGCAAGAGTTTTGCTGGAATATGGTGCAGGAATCAACACTCACTCCAACGAGTTCAAAGAAAGTGCACTTACACTCGCATGCTATAAAGGTATTGTCTCTTGCCTTGGTTTGGATTTTTGTTTAAATTTATTTGCTAGGATTTGTCTGACTAAAGCTTTCCAGCGGTACTTTGAGTAGTTTCCTCAGAGTTTTGTAATACTGGATTTTGGTTTTAAATTTAATGTCAGTAAATGCTACTCTGTGGTACAGTGGTATTAAGTCTGTGTTGGTGTCCAGATGTGATTGATGTGTTTGACATATTGCAGATGAAAACTTAGAACTGGCTGTGTCCAAACTTGTGCTTTGACACAGCACCATTTTCTCCTTCCCCCACTACTGTGTTCCCTGTTTCATTCCCAGTTCCCTTGCTGACTGTCTGTGAATTCTGAAAACATCTCTGTTGGTTCTTCAGAAAATGCAGAGTTGGAATGTGTTTTTGGAATACCTGATGGGGTGACAATGACTCCATTATTACCAGATTCTTTTCCTTTTAGAGAATTTTAGAGAATATCTATGAAGGCTTAAGCATTATGAACTTTTAGGGACTTTTGACTTCATTTATTTTGTGATTTATAGCTTCTGTGTAAAGTAGCAGTGCAGTGGTAATTCACTGTGCTTCTAAGGCTTGTTTTCCAAAAAAATGTTTATGTACAAATAGAAACTAAGGTTGTGGATTATTGTCATAGTAACTTTAGCCTTTGCCTCTGTGGTTGGGATTGGAGGATACATACTATGTATAACCTATCTGAAGACGCATCTGGATTTTTCATGGATTTCCTGCAGCACATGGTAGTTCCTTACAGAGAAATTCCAGTAACAGTACCTCTGAACATGTTGGAGAGTCATTCTTGTTTCTTGTGACCTAAAACTTTGTAGAGTCATGGAATGTAAACCCTTGATTGACTAGAAATGTCCTGTATTATCTTTTACAAGACAGTTGATTGTTTTCCTATCAGTTTATATAAGATTAAGTCTTGCCTTGGAGGAGGGTAGTTATCAAGAGGCTAAAATCTTAGAAGGGACAAACTTTAAAATGGCAGAAACTGTAATAGAGTTGAAATCAAGTTTTGGTAAAGCTCAGTAGAAGCTTTTGAAAATAGTGTCAGATAATATGATGTAATGTGTGTATCTTAGTTCTCAGAAATATGTCTGTGAGTGTTATGATTAAAAAGCTCAAAGTTAAGTTCAGATCTACATGGACCCATCCCTAAAAGATAATCCCCCCAGCTGTATGCAGCCTTGGAACTCTTCAGTGATCTGTCACTATACAGTTGAATAGGGAATAAGCACAGTTTTGTACCCTGATATCACAAGGAAAGGTTCCTGTGTAAACTTGAATTAGACAGGTCTGTCTTCATCTCACAGCTGAGCAGTATCTTTGTGAAAGGCTGTGTGAAGGCTGCTGCCTGGTTTGCATTGGTATTTTTTAGAGTACTTTAAAAAGCCCAGGTTTGCCATTTATAACTTGTAAAGATTATAATAGCAAACTATAAAAATCTGAATTATTTTAATAAGTGTATTGTCTGTACTACTAAAAGTTGATGATGTGAAATGCTTATTTGTTTTGATCTGTTTCATTTGAAGGCCATTTAGATATGGTTCGTTTTTTGCTTGAAGCTGGAGCTGATCAAGAACACAAAACAGATGAGATGCACACGGCGCTGATGGAGGCCTGCATGGTAAATACCTCTGTTTGTACTGCTCCCTCTTCAGGGAGAGAGGAATGCAAGAGGAGATAAAGTGAGCCTTGGGTCACAAGCTGTTTGGGGGCTGCAAGTGTGTGTGTTGTTATTGTAAGAAGGCTTTTGCTGTAGCTCTCACCAGCTTCTCAATCTAACTGTTCACAAGGCAAAAATACTCTGATTTTGGGGGATGATGTGTTGTTTGAAATGCTCCCTATGTGAAGTGTTGGGGAGGCTAATCTGCAGTGCAGTGCAGTAATAGGTTGAGCCCAAGCTGCTGGTTTGGGTTTTTGGTTTTGTTTTTTTTAGTGTAAGAGTTTTCCACCTTTGTTTTTATAAATAAGGTCTCTCAGAGTATTGTGGAATGAGCCTTCCAGAAGTGCACTGAGCTGGATGATTCATTCATTACAATTGTCTGTTCATCAGTGCAGGAAGTGTTTTGCATGGAGAGATTACTTGCTCTCTTCTAGGTTTCTGTAAATGGGGCTGTGAGGTTTGTCTTTCGACCTACCATTTTATTTTGAAAAATAATGTAGTCCTTAGTTCTCGAGCAACTGTCCACATGATTTCAAAGCAGCCATTGAGGAAAAACTTCCCTATCCAAGAGCATCATCTTAATAAAGAGTGTGCTATTGTGTCAAAGCCTATTTGCAACCATTTCTGTCCAGACCTTGGGTGACCTTTTCTCTATTCTGCAAGCTGGGGGATTTCTTTGAAGAAAGAACAGGGACCTTGTTTCCATAGGAAGCACAGTGAACAGAGGGAAACTGAATTTTCTCCCAGTAGTCTAGAATCTTTAGAAGATAGGCTGCAGTGTTCCTCCAGTCACCTGAGAGCTGGAGGATCAAATGTTCTTCCAGTGCAGTTGTGAAGTGATAATGCAAGGGACCAAGGTCGGGTTGGGATGTGGGGAGCTGTGTCCAAGTCTTCGACAGTGAGCTGGTAATAGTATCCCTGAATAGCCTTCCTTGGAGGAGAGCCTGGTGCCATTAAGGAATTCAGAAGGACACAGTTGCAGTGGGTGTATGCTGTCACCTAAAGGAGATTGCAGCATGACTATGGACTAAAGGTTTCATCATCTCACTGTTCTGTTTAGGTTGGATTTTTTGTTTGCTCTTTTTTCATTTCCTGGTGGAACAATCCAAGCACTGGCTTGGCTTGGAGGCTGTGAAGTGCCTCACTTGGTTGAGACAATGGTGAAATTTGCCTGCATGTTTTTAGCTCTTAGGTGTTTCACACTAGGTGTTCTGATATTACAGAGTGTGTATTGACATTTGAAAGCAATAGAGAGGAAGCTGAGCCTTTGCAGTCCCAACTCCATAACAAGGAATTTGTTCCTTGTTATCATTCTGCTACACCCTTGCACAAGGGAGCTGTTCCACCAAATTGTTGTGGCTGTTCCCAGTCTTCATCTCTTTCCACCTGAGGAATGCAGCAGGTACAGATTGCTGAGGTGTCTGGTCTGATCACCAATTCTCAGAGTGTGTGTTTGGTCGGGACAGTGCCATACTTAGGGTAATGCCTTTAATGAGGTGGCTGTTGGCTTTGAGCCAGCCTCTCTGAGAACAACAGCCTGTTTTAATGTGCACCCCTGATTGCTGTCAATCCCAGCTTTCATACAACCTGCCTCGTGGTCTGCTTAAGCTTTCCCCTTTTGCCAGTGTTATGGCTCTACCATGTACACCTTGGGTGAAACGTGGATTTGGGGTACTTTGTCTATTTCAAGTACCTGAGAAGTTTAATAATACTTTCTTGAGAAGTACAGATGCATCTATGTGCCTTGGTTGGTAAGGACTCAAACAGACTGCTCTGGCAATCCTAACTCTCTTATTCTGTGGCTTCACCCCAAGATACTTTTCAGTCACCTTTAAGAGTTTTTCCAGGTCTTCTCTCCCCCTATTACTTGCCTTATTGTAACCCACTTCAGTTTCTCTGCAGGTATCTTTCCCAGGGTCTAAAAGCTGCTAATTGGGGCTTTCTGGTTTTTTTGTCTGTAGAAGCCATGAATCAACTACTACTACTACAAAGAAAAAGAAAATCTTTTTTTCTGATGCTTTTTTTGAGGTTTAGTCGTGGAGTGGGTTTATTACTTATAGCACTTGTTTGCTATCTATCTCTATTACTGTTGTGTCCCAAAGATTTTGTTGGATATTTGAGCAAGTTTTATGCCACAACTCTTTTTCCCTCAAGAAATAGAATCACCAACATGTATCTAGCTGATTTTTTTCCTGCATTTAAATCTGACTTAGACATCGGTGGAAACCTCAGTGTTGCTCAGATCCAAGTATTACTGTAACTCTCATAATTGAACAACAAGAGCAAAATTAAACAGAGCAAAAAGGCCCTGTCTTTTCAGGCTCATTTTCAGCCTTATGACAGTGGTTGCAACTAGAGGATGCAGTGGTTTCTAAGTGCTGCCTTCCCCTTTGCAGGACGGGCACGTGGAGGTGGCGCGGCTGCTGTTGGACAGCGGCGCGCAGGTGAACATGCCCGCGGATTCCTTCGAGTCCCCCCTCACCCTGGCTGCTTGCGGGGGGCACGTGGAGCTGGCAGCGCTGCTCATCGAGCGGGGAGCCAACCTGGAGGAGGTCAATGATGAGGGCTACACCCCTCTGATGGAGGCTGCCCGGGAAGGCCACGAGGAGATGGTGGCCTTGCTGCTGGCGCAAGGTGAGACCCCGCGGCGCCGGAGGGACGCGCTGCGATCCGGGGCCGACAGGGCTCCTGTGCAGGTGGCTCTGAGCGCTGGCGCCGCTCCTGCCGTACCCACGGAGCAGAGCTCACACGCCCAGGCTGCTGTGGGGGTGAGGAGCGTTCACCTTCACAGCACTGGCTGGCCAGGTCAGTAATGCTGCTTTGTTCCCAGGGGCAAACATAAACGCACAGACGGAAGAAACCCAGGAAACAGCCCTCACCCTGGCGTGCTGTGGAGGCTTTTCTGAAGTGGCTGACTTCCTTATTAAGGCAGGAGCTGATATAGAGCTTGGTTGCTCAACACCTTTGATGGAAGCTGCTCAAGAGGGTCATCTTGAATTGGTGAAATACTTGCTGGCAGCAGGTATGTGTTCAGAGCAAGTGATCGAGCCCACAGATATCATAGACTTGGTGTTCTCTATGATTTGGAAGAGACCTGGGATTTTGACAGTGGCAGTGTTGTAACAAGAAAATATATAAATTTATTCTCAGTTAACTTAGCAAGAAGGAAAAAGTGTATGTTGCACCTCAGTATTGTTTGATACTGTTAACAAAGGACAGTGCCTCCTGAAGCACTGGATCCTGTTCCATATCTAAAAAGCATCCACGTTCATGAGGAACGTTGTTTCCAGCTATCTGCATCTAGGACAAAATTTTAATAGAGATAATGCTTGGTTTTGCTTGCTACTCCAGCTTTGACTGAGCCTGGTTATCTGCAGTGTCTCCCTGAATAACCAGTTCTTTAGGAATGGTGCCCTGCGAAGTAGTGTGCAAGACAGATTCTGGAATGTGCTGAATCTCTGTGAATAAGGCTTACTGCTACATTATACAGTAGTAAAAAGTAAATCTTGCTAGAGTTTGGGGTAAAATGATGCTTCAATATTCATCTCTCAGTTTAAAGTTGGTAGAGTCTAAAGTACTCTGCCTAAAATAACAAACAGAAAGCAGTTGTGTTTTGGAAATCTTTCTTGTTGTGGAAAGTGGTTTATTTGTATGTTCTTTTCTAAGAATAAGCATAAAATTGGCTGGATTTGTAATTTTAGAAAGTAAAGCTCCCTGCTCATCGAGGGACAGTAACAACTGTGCTTCTTTGTGCAGTGACACCAGCATGTGACACCTGTCACCAGCTCCCTTGGAACGCTTGCTGCTTGCACTTCACTGCTGATAGTGGAGAAAGTTGATTGAGGAGCCTTGTTTTGGCATCAGGGAGTCTCTAATTATATCTCACACCTTAAAAATAAGAAAATGGCTAATCAGATTGGCATTTCTTTTTTTAAGAATGTGTTATGTATCAAGAGTCATGCGTAGTTTTCACAGAGCTGGTGAAAGCTAGACAAATTATTTCAACAAAATGGTTTTAAAGCAAATTATTTTAAAGAGCAGCAAAGCAGGGAAAATTATAGAAGTGTATGGTCTTGTTGTATTAATACTAATTCATGACATGCATTTTGTCTGGTTTCCCTTGGCATACAGCTCTGGGTCAAATGGGTAGTCTACACAACTGTGTGGATTCACTTTTACTTGCTGTAACAACTGAAATCCTCCTTGCTGTAGAGGGACTGTAGGAATAAGTGAACATAGAGGTTTAACTGCTTAGCCTGTCAGTCATGCTTTTTCCAAGCCTTGGCTTACCCCCTCTCCTCAGAGTATTTTTACAATGAGAGCAATTTTTGCTATGAGAGCAATGCCCTTGGACTGTGAAGGCTGTTGGTCAGTAGGATATAACTTGTCAGAGATTTTTGTGTTTATCTGATGTGAAATACTTGATAAGAACATGTCCAATATGAAAACAATGCTGTGTTTGTAGGAGCTAATGTTCATGCCACCACAGCAACGGGAGACACAGCTCTGACCTACGCCTGTGAGAATGGACACACAGATGTGGCAGATGTGTTGCTTCAGGCTGGTGCTGATCTGGTAAGGCTTCTGCTGCATCTTGTGGGCAAAGTGCTCTGGTTTCAAACTGTAAGGCAAAGCCTGTGTGCTCAAAAAGCAGGGAGATGGGTTTAGGAGTAGAGATTCATATATAGCTGTGAGAAGAGACATTAAAGAAGCTTTTATTAAAGCCTGCATATTCTGTTTGGTCTAAAATCTAAAAGTTTTTATGGGTGACCTGCTCTGAATTTAAAATGTATTAGGAACTGTCAGTGTTGATCTGTGAACACTGTCTCTAAACTTCTGCAAACTGCTACACAAAAGCCCCATATGATCAGCATAATCTGATCTCTTTTCTTCCTTCTGACCCTTGGGTTTAGCACGTTGCTTTTCCTGTGTTTATTTTCTGTAAGGTAACCTAAGCTGTTTTTATAATTGTCTTTGTTCATATTAGGTAACAGGAGATCCAAAACTGCCTCTTCACCAACTACAGGGGTATAACATTTGACTTTTAATTAGTAAAAACAATTGATAAGGTATTTAGGTATTGAAAGGTGTTCAGGAACCTTATGTCAAACAAGGCTCAAGCAGGAAAGATTGTTATTTTGGTTGCCTATGAGGAGTAGTCTTTTTTTCCCCCTCCATACTCACTCACTGCTGCTGTGTTTTATTTTGCTTGAGGGGTGGGTTGGGATTTTGGTTGGATATTTTGTATTTTTTTTTCCTTTTAAAAAAGTAAGAATGTCAGAAAAGTTTAGCATTGAACCTGATAAATGAGCATTCTAATGAAGTTACTTAAATTTCAGTCGTTAATGAAGTTTTAAATTTTTTTATTTACAAATATAAATAAACTAATCTTGTAACTGGGAATATTTCCACTCTTCTTTGAGACTATATTTTCTTTTAGGCTTGATTAATTCTTCTGCAGTAATGTCAGTAATTTGTTCTTAGCTGACAGGAAGGCCGTATTAATGGAGGGCCATATTAATGGTGTTTGTGGGATTTTTGACACAGGAACCTACTGCACTTTGCTCATTTCAGTGTTAGGTACCAAACATTAGCCACTTTAGTAGAGGCAGGATAGATTTGGAGGGGTTTATCAGATATTTTTTAAAATATTGAAGTACTTGGTTATAATAAGGTAAAACCTATGGAGTATCTCATTGTGGGGAGTAAAGCCTGAAATTAAAAAAAAAAAGGAAGAAAAAACAGATTGCTGTGCATAAACTAAAAAACATGCAAGAGTTGCTGCTCAAATGTCACTTCAAATTCTTGGAGTTGTCCTCTTCCCCCCTTCCATCACTGAGGTGAGCAGTTCTTGTGGCCACCAGCATCAGCTTCTGATCAGTACTGCAGAGGACAATCTTGGTCCTTTCTAAAGTAAAGTTTTATTTCACTGTTTTCTTGTACTGCCAGTGCAAATGTGGAGCAGGCAAGAAAAATAGAGTAAGGAAGCAAAAGAAAATTGCTTTGAAGGAAGACCTGCCATGTAAATCTGCCAGTGTTGAATTCTGATTATAAGTTAATTGGGAAATGCCTGCAGAATGGTAGCAATGCTGATGTCAGGTGCCTCTAGCCTGAAGCAGTTTCTGTTCAAACCCTTGTGTTGCTTTGCTTTATTTGTAGTTGGGAGGTGTTTTGTATAGATTTGTTGTCTTTGTCATGGGCTGAGGGAGGGCTCTGAAAGGTGTTACCTTACTGCTGGGTATGAAAAACTTCTTTGGCAGTACCATGGGAGACTGTTCTTCTAGATTTCATTTTTCATTTAAATGAGTTTAGATGATTCCACCAAGTTGTCCCAGGAAGTCAGGAATTGAATGAAGATCTGGACTCAGACCTTTAGCTGGTCTGTCTACATTTGTCCAGTTGATTCTGCTCTACTGCTGGTGTTCAAGCACAGCAAAAGAATCTCCAGTTGCTTTGCTTTCTTTGCTTTTTCATCCTGTGGCTTCTGTCTTTCCTGGGGTTGATTTCACTGATGCTTCATTTTTTTTCCAAAAGCTTTCATTGTCCCTGAGGTTTAATTCACAGACACTGAGGAGGTGGACATGCAACATCTTACCCTGTTGGAAAGCAGTCCTTTTTGAGGAAAATGCTGGTTATGTCCTAAACAGTAAAATAAAACAGAAGCAACCTGATCTAGTGGAAGGTGTCCCTGACCATGGCAGGGATGTTGAATTGGGTGGTCTTTGAAGGTTCTGTCCAACCTAAACCATTCTGTGATGGTTTTATGAGAAGTGATTCTAGTCCCCAACAGAGTTTTGTCTGAACTGGGAGTGATCATTACATCCACATCTTGGCACAAAATGGGTGTTGGTGTTGTTCTGGCAGGGCAAACTGGGACCTGTTGCTTCTCAGGGACTGGTTCTCTGGCCCAGATACCAAATATGTCATTCAGTTCAGGAACCAGTGAACATCTTGAGATTAGATGTTAGATTCATTAAGCAATGTGGCTTTGTAAGAACCAGGAGAATTAAAAGAAAATGATGGCTGGGATGAACTTTTCTTCAGTTTGTGGTTAATTTTTCCTTAAAGCTCTGCAATGACAAGTTGTACTAAGAATGAGCAGTGTCAGAGTGCTCATCTGTGTCTGTCTGCTGGAGAGCTGCTCAATCCTCTGTGGTACTTTGAAGAATTTGTATCTTCTTGTGACTAATTGTTTATGAAATCTGGCTTGTTAACAATTCTTCAGTGCTCTTCTGATGCCCTTCTTTAAGGGATCTTTTCCATGTCCTTACCAAGCTGGCCTGTCAAAATCTGTAGCAAAACTAGCTGGCAGGCCTACACCTTTTCTTGTTAATGTATGCATTTTGAAGTCAGCTCACTTTTGCCAAGTGTATGAATGACTGAATCTGAGGCACATCTGAAGCCTTCAGCCTGTGATCCCATCTGTGCCACAGTTCCATTCTAGTTCCCCCATCCCCTTCAGGCATAGGGACTTCCAGGGTCTCAGCTCGAGCTCCTACCACTGGACCAAATGTAAATTTTACTTTTTTGCAACCTTTATGGGGACAGAACATCTAATTTAGATTTTGTGATCTATATGAGTAAAATTTTGGAGATTGAACCTCTGAAATATAAATTGATAAAAGCATTTTTTGAAAGTAGTGGTGTGGTTTAGTAACTTCAGGAAAATAAAACCAGCACTGCAGTAATACATTTACTGACCAGTGTGGCAAGGATCTAGTTTCAAAGGTGAGAGGATAATTTTTCCTTTCAGATTTCTGGGGTTTTTTATCTATTTCTTCTGTGTGTCTGTCCTAGCAGTTACCTTCATCTCAAGGGTTGTATAAGGTCAGATGTGGGAGGTACATGTGTGTCCCCACAGGAACCAGGTTAAGGACTGTAAATCTCACAATGAGTATTGGTGATATTCAGTGAGAGGTGATATCCTGCTTTTAAGCTGCTCACTTTTCAGTAAACTAAAGGACCTTTTTGGATGCCTTTTCCCTTTTGGTATAGAATCACACCTGGATTAAAGGAGATTCTGGTGTCCTTTTTGAAGGCAACACTGCTCTTGGCAAGGTGGTTGCATCTTTGCCTGTTTCACTGTAGCTGAAAACAAAAGAGATGATGTTTTTGGGACAGTGAGAAGATGACAGTTTTTCTCAGCTGGAAAGTACAGAAAAGAGTTTTAAACGGGGATTCCTTAATCTGGGCTGTCTTGCAGCTGTACATGAGGCTCTACTACACAGAGAGTTGATCTAGTGATGGAGTTTATCTTTCTCCTACAAGATCTATGGGAGCTTTATGCTGAAACTGAGAGATGGAAGACAGCCCATGAGGACAGCTTCATCCTTGCATTTTTCTCATTTTACACTGTCAGACTCTCCCCAAAGCTCTTCAATACCTGTTAAAATTCCACATCTTACTGTGTTTAGAAGACTAAAACTGACTACCTGGCATCCACATAACTCCAGTTGCAAAAAAACCCCAAAACATCCATGCCAAACTACCTTCATGCTTCTCCTATGACACAGTGTTTTTACAGACATGTTTCTGACATGGCAGGGATCATTGTTTTGCCTTCAGGTGGTAGCATCCCTCACACTAACGTGGCTCCTAAATTAAAAACTCACTTTCCTTGATGTGTGTGACACACTGTGTGTGATGCACTGTGTATGAGGCACCATTTAAACATCTACAAAAGCAGCCAGTACTTCTTGGACTTGAATTAGACAGTGCTGGTGGTTGCTGTGTTGCTATTATGAGGAATCTGAAGTGCTCTTCTGTTTTTCCATACTGGCTTTTGAACCATTAGGGGAAGGTCAGGGATTTCTGAGTTTTTTAGGCTTGGCCCTTAGTCTTGCACAGATAAAGTGTGGTAGGACATGTGAAGCTCATTTTTGTAGTCAACACTTTCTGGGTTTTGCAGTCTCTGGATGGTACCAAATAGGATGAAGTTGTTTGTTTTGCCAGTAGTGAACAAAAATTCATCTAGTCTGTGACAAGATGCTGTGTCTGACCTTTGTGCTCTCTTTGTGGACCTGAATGGCCCGTGGTAGGAGTCTGGACTGCTGAGAGCTGCATTGCTTGGTCTTACCCTTGTTCCTGCTTGCCTCAGTCCAGCAAACCAGTTTTCAGCTGGTGGATCTGATCCAGTTTAAGTTCATGTTCCAGGTCTTCATGACCAGGAACATGTTCTTGTTTGTAGAACAAGAGCTGTGAATTCTTCTTTTTCCTTCTGCAGGACAAGCAGGAGGACTTAAAGAAGACTAATTTGGAGGGCATAGAGCCGGGCAAGCATCAGGTGAGGTTGGCCTTGGATGCTTGTAAGCTGCAGTCTCAGGGTACATGCTAAGGACAGGCATGGCTTCAAGGCTTCTCAGTCTCTTCAAAGATACAGAGACTCACTGTGTAGACTAGATGGGGCATCCTTGTCCTGCATTTTCCCTTCTGTTGGGTTTTCTAAAGCTGGTTTTAAAAAATTGTATCCCAGCCTTCCTAAATGCAGCCGGTTATCTCATTGACTGTTAGCACAAGCAGCCCTCTTAAATCTGTTAGTTTCTATTGGCTTAAGGTCCTCCCTGTTTAGGTGTTTACTTTAAACTAGAGGCCTAGCTGAGTTTTTAGGTGCCTCTGAAATACTGCTTTGCCACATAGGAAGGTTATTTGGGAGAGGTAGGTTGGTGACTCCTGAATAGGAATTCAGTCTTGAAAATTAGCAAAGTGTTAGGGACTGTGTTGTTTTGCATCAAAACCTTACTCTAGATTATTTTGCTTAGAATATCTAGATTTCTGTTCAATATTTGCTGTTGTCATGGATGAGGGAGACTTGTTAACTGAAAAGTTGGACCTTCACTTTGAAAATGCGGATTTTGCTCCTGAACTTCTAAATAACATGCAACATTGGGAAAAAAACCCACAAAAAAATTTATCCTAGTAATTAATATAGCCATGAGTATTTGTGAACCAAGAAGAACGGTGTGTGGAGAAAGCCTTTATGTTGCTGATCTTGTAATTGCCAAAATAAAGAATTAAAAAATACCAGTGATTGTTGTAAGTTGCTCCTGATGACTCTGCTTCTGCTCTGCACTTGGGAATATTGATTTGTCTAGAAAGGAAATAATTATTGCTGACTGCAATCTCATCTCCATTTGGAGTCCCAGTGGAAAAGGTGCAGACAGTGTATATTCCTGCCTGATTTGGGTAACATTCTCACTTTTCCCTCCCATCCTGGCTGTTACCCAAACCCACAGAAAATTCCTCTCTCCCAGCAGAATTAGCAGGAGAGCACATCACCCAAGGGTTTAGAGAATGGCTTTTCAAATGTGGCAGAGGTGTTCTCCTTTCTCCCTCATCCTGATTATACTAACTACCATATTTCTCAGGGTTGGAGCAGTGACAAGAAACAGGGTACTATGGTGAGTCCTGTGGTGCAGAGAGCCAAGGGAATTGTCTTTGGAAACAGTTTACTGGGTTTAGGTCTTACAAAATAAGCATTGACATGTCCTTCATATAAATAAAAGGGAAAAGCACATTGGAAAGGTAATGAGGGTACTTTGGAACAACTTTGATGTTCTCTGTCCTGATTTTGATTATCTACTGCAGCTGAAAAAGAGATAGATATATATATAGACAGATATAATCTTTGAAATTTGTGATTATTGTAGCTAAAAAGACAGATGTGAGTAGACAAAGACACTGCACTGTCTCAGCTTCTTATTTTGGCTTGTCCTACATGTCTTCCCTTAAAGCTTGCATTGTTGCTGTCTGATAGCCATTATTAGGGCTATAGAGAGTGCTGAAGTCAGAATTAATTTAATCTTAAAATATTCATTTCTGTCTTCCAATGTGAAAAATACCATCAAAATGCCATAAGTTTTGAAGATCTACAGCAGGTGGGCACCCAAATGGTTTGGTTTGGCTGGACTGATGGTGTGCACAGTGCTGCAAGGATTGGAAGGGTGCAGTAGCTGAGGATTAAGTTCTGCCTGCTTGAGGAAGTGACAGTTGGTTAAACTGGGCAGAATCCCTGCATTGCATTTAAATGAGGAAGCCTCCTGGCATCTGTGTTTAAGACTTCCAACAGTGAGGTCTGTTAGAAAGGCAGAGTGCTGCAAATAATTATACCTTACTGCTGGTTATCTGCTACATCTCAGTGCTACATAGGATGCTTTTCACTACCTTGAATATAGCTAAGGTGACCTAAAATAAATTTTGAGTCTTGCCACCTTTGCATCAGTGGGGATTTAGAACTGGGTATGAAATAGTTCAGGCAGCAGTATCCTGAGCAGAGTGGTGGTCAGGAATTCTTTGCATCCACAGCTGCTTTGGGAGTGATGTGCTGGCAGAACCAGGGGTTTGCTGTGCTTCAGGCATACAGCAGCTTCTGGCTTCTTAGGATCTCTTAGCACTGGCTGAGGAAGGAAAAGCCAAATAGCAGAGTAAGCATCAGAACTCAGGGGCCTGCTGTTAATTCTTGCAATCATAGGGCCACATGTTAACATAATTAGCTTTACATGTCCTGGAAATACTTCTGCCATGCAGGCAGTCCAGAAGCAGGTATTTATCAACAGCTGAGGAGTCACTGCCCTGGGAGGGGAATGTGCTTATTAACAAAAACGAAAAAAAAACAAACGGGGTGACATTAGTAGTAAGCCTGCAAGGTTTTCTGTCTGTGTTATACTACTAAGCAAGCAAAGAAATTAGAGCACTGATGTGGCACTTAGCTGTGTGTTAAAGCAGTGGTGGGCAGCAACACAGCTCTTGTGCAGGCCCAGGAGCAGAGCAGGAGAGGGACAATGTAACCTCTTACAGAGAATGATGGGCTTGGATTTGGGGCCAGTCTCCAACAGAAGATCCAGTCAAGCGGTTTCTTCCTCAAGTAAGAGCAAAAAACTAACTTAAGGTGCAGCTTGCAACCAAAGCAAGCCATATGTCAGAGGACATAGGCAGAGTTTCAAGAATACTGAAACTATGGGAAGGGATTGAGTTGTTCTGTCAAATCTCTTCTTGTCTGTTTGTATTTGTAAGTAGCAGTGTCATCCACTGTCAGTACTAAATGTTAACTTTCACTGTCAGGTATACATGCAGTTACAATGTAAAGAGTGAATTTTGAGCTTGACTTCCCAGATCTTTGGTTAAAACACACACATTACTAGTATATTATTGATTGGACTGAATATTATTTAAATAGGATAATGCTGAACATAGAGTGCACATACTAACACTCCCAGGAAGATGATGTTCTCTCCCCTTGTTCTGTGGGAGGGTTGATATCATTGCTCAGCATTCTTTGTGGTATTGATCATGTCTACGTAGCAGGCACATTGTCTAGTTCTGTAACTGCTCTAGTACAGTTGTATTCAGCCACAACTTTCTAGTATTCAGAAACTTTTAACATCAGAAAATTGTTCTTGATGCTCATTCCCTTTCTGTTGGTTTGTATCATCCTTTTCTTGTCTTTCTGCTTTATTCTTCAGTCCTCTTAGAGACTTCTTGTGACCTGCAGCAATTTGTCTCATTTTCATTACTGATCCTCTCCAGCATGTTTTATAAATGTGTGCACTTGAGGCATTATTGCATTGTTGAGGTCTGGCAGCACATGGCAGCTCTCTGGACTGTGGCACTGCAGCTCATGGTTTTTGTGCTGGGTGACATTTGTGTTAAATCCTCCTCCCTTTCTGAGGAGGAAACAAGATGTTACTGTTCTCATGTATGTTTTACATTTGAACACTAGAATAAAAAGGGATGTGTAAGTTGGTAGGCTTCCTGGTGTGATACCAATATGGATGTGGTCCTAATGCTTTTTGACAGTGTGATTGAGTATGTTAGTTAATATGAAAATTAACTCCAGGCAGTTTATATTTATTAAAGTCAGCTTGTGAGATAGATCTTCTACTGAGATGAGTAATTCTGGTCGCATCACATACTTCAGAAGCTGAAACAATGATACAATTTTTGCCCATTTATACATCTGTTATTTCTTCTGTAGGAGCATGAATCTGAAGGTGGGAGAACCCCACTAATGAAGGCTGCGCGAGCTGGTCACTTGTGCACCGTGCAGTTCCTTATTAGCAAAGGTAAAATGCTGCTCTAAGTAACTAATTAAAGAGCTTAAAATGCCACTCTACAATGCCACATATTTGTGATCCATATTCACAATTACTCTGATTATGTGTGTATGAGCATTTGTCAAACCCCGAAGGGTTTTTTAAATTCCATGTAGTTCATGATAGAATGAATTAGAAAATATTTTGCTAGTTACTTTTCCTCCTCTGTTGTATAGATTAGATTTGAAATACAGCAGATATTTTCAGTTTCTTAAAAAAAGCACTTCCTCCTTCAGAAAAGCACATCAAGTACTGTCTGAAACAGTAGCATTTACACCACATAGTGATGCTGCTCAGAGCTTAGAGTGAACATTTGGAAGTTGTGCTTCTTACACCATGTGTTCCCTCACTTAACACTTATGGGCACACTGTTACTGTTGTAACTGCCTTGTCTTTACAAGGTGAGGAGGAGGATGTGTAGAAGCCAATCAGTTGTTCAAAATCCCTTGCTCTTTCCCTGGAAGTGTGTAGGAAGTAATTGGCTTAGAAGAGTAAAGTTTGTTCCACAAAATGCTGTACTTGTTGATACCTTCTTTTAGAAAAAATGTCCTTGTTTAATTCTAATCCTTTTAATTCTCATCCCTTTCTAGGTGCCAATGTGAACAGGGCTACAGCCAACAATGATCACACAGTGGTGTCCCTGGCCTGTGCTGGAGGTCACCTGGCTGTGGTTGAGCTTCTCCTGGCTCACGGGGCAGATCCTACTCACCGGCTCAAGGTATTCACTTACAGCTCTCATTGCTCATAGCTACTGAAAGAACCACATAGTTCATTTCATGGAGTAGTACCTTTAAATCAGAGGATCATATCTTGGGGATGCTACACTGGGGAGAAAAACTGATCTTGTGGCTTTTTATTTCCAAAATCTCACTTCAGGATGGCTCAACAATGCTCATTGAAGCCGCCAAGGGAGGACACACAAATGTTGTTTCTTACTTGCTGGATTACCCAAACAATGTTCTGTCAGTTCCTGCAGCAGACTTGTCCCAGCTCACACCTCCATCTCAGGATCAGTCTCAGGTAAGACATAAGGAGTTTTTATAAAATAGCACCAGCAATGTTGGAAAGAAGCACTTTTGTAGTAGTTAATTTTTACGTGAACATAGACAGTGGAAGGAATTTTAAAAACTCTGCACACATGAGAATGATAGAGAGTGAGAGAATTGGTTGGTGTTAGCTGCAGAGGCCTGAAGAACACATGAGTTTTGTTCCCTTTTCTGCTCCCTGGACAGGATAGTCCCAACCTAGGATCTCAACAGGGTGTTATTTTCTTGTCTGTGTCTGCTCGCTGTTTTGTTTCGACAGCTCTAAACCCTTGTGGCAGCACCCCTCACATGGTGTTACTGATTCTGTTTGTTATATAAAAGAAAATATATTGTGTAAATTCAGAGTTCTGCAGTCTGAAGAGGTATCTTCCCAGGGGAGTTAGTTGATTAAAAGCCTAAAGGAGTTAACAGTTTTCCAGCCAATATGGACTGGGCTTTTGCACAGTTAACTTTGACATATTTTTCCCACTAAAATAGCACAGGACAGGTCACACCTGTCCTGTGACAGAGCTAGCATAGCACACACAGTTTGGGAAGAGTGGACTGGAGTGTGCTGTTGATCTGTATGTTTGTATTAACACTTCAAGATGTGGTCTGTCAGCAGGTGTTTTTACCTGAGCCTGTGTCTGTGCCTCTGTTTGCAGGTTCCCCGTGTCCCGGTGCACACGCTCGCTATGGTTGTACCTCCCCAGGAGCCTGACAGAACCCCTCAAGAGAACTCCCCACCTCTCTTGGGAGTGGTGAAAGGTCAGTATGTAGCCACTCAGAGAGTGGTTTGGAAATGGATAGACTGGGGACCATTTTATTAGAGCTTATGCATAGTGTAGTCCATTCCATCAGTTCTTGAACACCTCTAATGAAGTATAACTTTAAACTATTTTATGTAGTTCATAGCTTTTTGCTTGTTTTCTTGCATTCTGCAGTATAGCAACACTGGTTGTTCTAATCTTATTATGCTTATTCTGTCTTTTGTGGAAGAAAATGCTTGTGGTAACTGCCATAGTGTAAACAGATAAAAAAGTTAATGTGCTCTAGGTGTGCTGTTAACTTTTGAATATTGTACATTGGTCATCTAGAATAGTTGCAGCTATTATCCATGAACTTGATACACCAACTTTTTCTGTTCCTACAGTAGCAGCGTTGGCACTGTAAAATGCCAGTGCAGATCTACTTACAGGAGAGTTTTTATTGTATTAGTAATAGTTCTCTTGTAAGTATTCATAACATCAGGGGTTTTTGCTTTGAACAGGGTCGAACTGATTGGTTAAAACTCCTTGCAGTCATTAAATGGCAATCAGGGAATTTGTTTCCAGCTGTGGATTCTGTAACAAAATCTTCACATCTGCTAAGCCAGCTCAGAAAGAGAAGCAGATTCTCAAGCGCAAAGTTACAAACTACAGCTCTTAATGATCTACAGTTTTGGATGGGGATCTTAAACATTACAGTATCCAAAGCTCTGTTAGCTAGATCTGCTTCAATCCTTTGTTTGAGGAAGCACTGAGCACTTCCAGAGCAAACAAACAAACATTAGCTCCTTAGGGACACAAATGAAGAAACAAAAACATCGTGTACCTGGTGGAGTCTGAATGTGCAGCTGTGCCCCCTCCATGCATATGCCATGTGTGTGATCTCTGGGAGGCACTTGCTGTCTCATTTCCTAGGCACTTGATATTTTGCATTTCATAAAAATGAGTACCAAACAAATGAAAAGAATATACAACTTCTGGTTCAAATAAACCACCAAAAAGGTATATACCAGCATGTGTGCCCTTCCAGTTCAATGCCTGTTAGCACTGCAGAGTGGGAGTGTTCTGGGAGCACATTTTGTGGTGTTTGGGAATCAGTGAGGGATTAGTTGATGCTGAGTCAGAAGACTGAAGTTAAAAGCTAAAAGTTTCACGTTATTTAATCAAAGTATGAAAAACAAATAGATGACTGTAGTTTAGGAAACAGTTCTCATTACAGACACCTTATTGCCAATGTCAGCACACCCACAGGTGTGTTTTTCACAGCACCTGGTGTTGGGACTGGCACAGGGAGGTCTCATTGTTCACAGGGGTTCAGGACATGCTTCATGCATGTCAGCAAAACTCATCTGTGCTGCGTTGCAGGAGGTGCAGCAATCCCAAATGTGTCACTGGGCTGATGAAGCATTCCCAAAAACTGTGTGCAAAACTCTTGTGTCTCTCAAATCTTTAGGGGAAAAGTGGTATTTTTGTGCTAAATGCTGTGTGCTCATTGCAGTGCAGAGTCAGTGTGCTGTGCTGAACTGCCATTTGTAACTTGTTACACACATCTGGTTTTAATTCACCAGTCTTCCATCACTGAACTCCTTGGGAGAGGAGGGGCAAAGAGGGAAGAGTTGAGGTGTTTGTTATTTCTGAGGCAGGAGAGCAGTCAAATTCTTGCATAACAATATTGTTTATCTGGGGGAAGAACAATTACTTGCCTTCAATTAGAAGTAGCCCCTGAGTTTCTGTGTAAACCGTGAAGTACTGGGAGGCAGGAGAGCAGCACCTTGCCTTCTTAAGCTCAGCACAGTAAGATTTTTTTCTGGACCTGTGTGAGTTTTGCAAGAAATGCAATAGTGACACTTTGTTTTCTGAAGAGTTCTTGGCAAGTCAGATGTAAAACTTGAACACACTTAAGTGTTCAGATATGGCATGAGGTTTTCAAGAGGAATTAATGATCTAATCATGAGTTTTACTATTGTTCTTCAGTAAAGCATGAAGGCATATGGGATCGTTACCTTTTGAATAATTATTTTGGCAAAGGATTTAATATCAGTGTTTAGCATCTGCAAAGAGAAATATTTCAGAGGCAACAGTCCATCTAGAGAGGCTTAGATAAAGGTGACACACCAAGATGGTAACTTGGAAAGAACTGGAGAAGAAGCAGAATTAATTGCATGACTGACCAGACCTCAGCTCCTACATGCTTAGGAAGGATTGTTCTCACATTTAGCATGTGTCTGTTGTGTGCATGTAAAAGAAATCCCAGTGCAGTTCTGCTTCCATGGGGAGAGGCAGGAGATCCCCTCCTTGGCCAATTCTACCTGCTGTTGCCCTCCCTGAGCAGCAATTGTGGTGCAGCAGCTCAGCACAGGAGTTTTTTGGGTGGAAAACCCACGTGTGCTGTTTGTGCAGGCCCCAGGGTCTCCCCTCACCAGGGCTGTGAGCACAGAGCTGTGCTGCAGCTCCACGTGCCCTGCACCTGCTTCCCTGAGATGCCAGCCCAGGGAATGGTCCAGGGCCAACCAGCTGCTGCCAACCCCAGCTGCTTTGTAAATGCACAGGGAATGGGTCCTGCAGAGCCTTGTGCAATGTGCTGGGGAGAGCAGGGCTGGAGCACAGGGCACACTCTAGATCGTGGTTGGCAACATTCTGGGACAACAAGGGATGCTCAGGGAGCCCATGGAAAGCAGCAAGATATTTAGTTAATATATTTTGACTAACATAAACTGGTTCTAAACAACTTTAAATTTAAAGTATGCTATTTTTGGAGAGTAAGGTATCAGGTTTTCAGTAAATTTTTCTCCAGAATCTCCAAAAAAAGATTTGTTTTACTTCATAGTTATTCTGAAATTGTGCTTACTGAGGTTGTGCTTACAAATTAACTAATTGTCCTTGAATGAGTACTCAGAACCTGTCAATGTGCTATCATTAGACTTCTCCACTGTCATTTTAAATTGGGCAGTAACTTGCAGTGTTTCTTCTTTGGGGTGCAGGTTTTTTCAGAGTTACACAAGATCAAATAGATTTATTCAGGTGAAAGCTGCCCATATTTGCCTTTGATGCCTGTGAAGGAGACCAGAGTTCCCTTAAAGTTGAATAGTACTGTAAGCTTTCTAAGCTAGATATTCAGTATATAGTATCTCCTGCATCCCCATACTAAACCTAACAGTCTGATGGTGTGGAGAGAGGGAAGGAAAACAAACTCTCATGTAATTTCAGTAGCTACAAATTCAATAAATGTTTTTTACTCTGATATATGACTTCTATGCCTAATACTGAGTTCTGTATGCCAGCAGAGATCTCATGCACTGTGTGATTTAATTGAAATAGGACTGGATTAACAGTAAAACTAGGAAGTGATATGGCTTTCATGGAGGTAAAGGCATTAGTAAGGCAAGCTGATATTCCTGCTTTTCCAGCTTTTACATTCTGATTTCTTCCAGATTTTTCTACTACACAATCCCAGCTGCCTGTTCATTGTTTAATGTGCTTCAACATCTTCTGGTCAACTCCTCCTGGAAATTTCCTGCCTGGGTCAGCAGCTGGCCCAGGTGTCTGGGATGAGTTCCCAAGAGACGTTTCACCATCCATGCCTCCTGACTTCTGAACCTCACTAATACTTTCCTGGTAGATTTAAAGATTTGTTCTATTTCTGCAAATCCTCAGCAGTGCAGGCAGGTGATTTAACACCAAGACATGTGTAGGTCTCCAGGAGCACAAATGTGTAACAGTCTTTTCACAGAGGTTTGTGAAATTCTGCTCCTTTGAAGCTTCAGTCACCTGCATGCCACCAACTAATTCAATTACATCTTAGGAATTTTCCAGTTAAGATACCATGAAGCCACCAGAGGAAACTTGGGAAGAAGACTAAGATTGGAAAGTAACTCAAATTTTTGAATGGCTGAAACTTGAGTTCAGCTTGGCTTGGTTTCAGCTGTGTAGCCATTGCCTGTTGGATAGCATTGCACCTATTCCCTGCAATTTGCCACAGAAACAGCTGCAGGAGGGATAAAGACTGGCAAAATTACTCCATGGTTCCAGGAGGACACTGTGAACATACAAACTCATCTCATCATTCAGCCTTCTACCAATTGTCCTCTTTTTTATACAGAAGAGTTCAGTATGTATTAAAAACCATGTAGCAGATGAATTTGCTTGGGAAAAGTAGGCTTTTTTTTTCCTAAATTAGTCAGATTATGTAATATTTTGGTTGTTTCTTCAGGTCCTTAGAGCTGAATTTCTTTACTGATACGAATTACAATTAAGCATGGAATTTTCATGAAAATTCAATATTGAAATCATTTTATTCCTGTTGATGAGGCTGGTGAGTTTTAATTGCAGACTACAAATTGAACTCTCAACTCCTGAGTGAAATCAGTTTAAAAAAAAAAAACCTCAAGTGCAACGAACAACGGACAAGCAATTCTATTAACAGAGCACAGAAATGACATGGTGATTCATACAGACTTATATAACAGGGTCTCCAGCAGAGAAGATGTATTGGAATGTACAAATATGTATCACACAGCTGACTTGTTTCTTACTGTCATTTTTTTAAGCTGGAAAAATAATTTTGTACTTTACTGTTTGGATTTGGATCCAAACATGATTTTTTTTTTTGTCATTTAGCAGCTCTAAAAATCAAGGAGCTGTTAACAAATCTCAGAATTTCATCTAATAAAATATTAAGTATAATATAACTGAAAGGACATATAAATTAGTTCTTTCTTGGGATAAATGACATTCTGTGGATTATAAGTCAGGGCTAGAAGAGCAAGTTCCTTGAGAATCATAGCCATTCATGAGAAAATACAGTATCAGTCTTGTTTGTTGGCAGTAACTAACTGTATAAATACTGAATGTGTTCTAAGCACATTTAAATTAGAACAGTTTAATTGCTTGGGAAAGCTACCTGAGGACTACAAAACTGAAGGGAGTTTTTCCAGACTCTTGTTCACAGTGTTTAGGGGCTTTAAATGTCATTTGCAGCCAGAAGCATTAAAACTTGGTGTCCTCTCTGCACCTTACTGGGTGCTCAAGAGACCAGGAATGCTGCCTGGGAGAGGCTCTTTGGGGTGAACAGGCTGTTGCAACTCAGGTCTGTGTTGGGAAATGATCTGAAGTGTATGGGAGAAGTACAGGAAATTGCCATAAAAGACACCTGACACTTCCTGGAGAGAAGTGGAAATGAGAGTGGTGGATGGGAAGCTGTGTTTGGGCAGAGGGGGTCTTATCCTGAGGTGTGTGTGTTGGTCAGAAACCTGGCTGAGGAATGTGCATGCTCTGCAGGAACTGTGGTGAGGGCTGAGTTGGACCAGGGTAGGGACCAGAACTTGTGGGAATATGCAAATGCAAATCAAAGAGCAGTTGGTGATACTGTTCACAAAATAATTTGGGAATCAGTCCCTTCTTTACTCTCTGGCTTTCCTAATGCCCCCAGAACCCCTCTGGGATTTTTGCCAGCTGATCAGTTCTTTTTCCTGTAATCATGGTACCTGATGGCAGGTGGTATCTGTGCAGCAACATCTGGATTTCAGTCATCTTCAGTCTGAGCAACTTACCTTCATCCTGAACAAGTCTTCTAAAAGCGGCCAAGCCCAGTTGCTGTACAGGCCAGATTGACTGCTTAATGTTGCTAGGTGTAATTTGGTAGTAGGTTGGCTGTGTAGATGACTGATGCTGTCCCCAAAAGATAAATGTACAAAAAAAAAATTTTAAAAAAGGTTGACAATTTTGATCTGGCCTCTGATTGGATTCCTAAGTCTTACTGCACTTAAGTATTTCAAAACTGAGAGTATAAAGTGTCTTGTTCATAATTATGTACAAAAATGGGCACAGTATTTTTCAGGATATTGTAATACAGAGGAGATTTGGGTAAACCAGGAAATTGCTACTTTTTAATACTTCCAATATGATAATATTCTATTCAAATGTTTGCATATTCAAAGCTACCAACAGTGTCTTCTCCACCTCTGGTTTGACCTCTCTGTTCAGGTGGGCATGTCAGCTTTAGCAGATCTTTCTTCCTACCCCTTGTCCTGTTCCAATATCCCCACAGTTCCTGCCTGCTGGGAGCCCAGCCCAGCTCTCAGTGTGGGGTTGTGCTCTTTGCTTTCTCTGCTGCTCCTAGAAAAGCTTTCCCATGACAGGCTGGTTTTCTTCCCAGATCCTGCTTAATGGAGAGGGACAACATTGCTACTTTATTCTTTTGGGGGCTCTTTGAGCTGCAGCTTTTCTTTTCTACAGAGTGATGGAAGGTGTCCAGAGCTGCTGGGTTGTGGGAATGCCTTGTGTTAGGATGGGAATGAGATACAGGAGCCTTAGGGATTGCACTGAACAGAACAGGGCAGAGGGTTGCCATCTCAGCTGCAGTGTGAAGGCAGGGTTCATTTGCAGTTTGGTTACTATAGCACTGGAGCAGCTTAGTTTCAAAACAAAGATAGAGACAAGCCTTTCAGAGATTTTTGGTGAGTGCAAATGTATTTCTCGAGAGTGGTCTCAAAAACCTGTAAGTTACATTTGCTAAAATGAAAGGCTAACTGTGTAAACCTTGAGTGCACAACAAAGGCAAAACTCTGAGAGCAGCTTGAGCTAAACAGCCCCCAGCCAGCACAGAGCCAGGGACTGCTGAACATCCCCCACATTCCCCCCACTCTCTGCTCAGAAATTGTCTGGGGACTCGTTTATGGTTCAGAGGCAAAATAACAGTAGTGGTGGGGAGAGGTGCTCAGCCTGAGCTGCTGACCTGCACAGAGTATGGAGTTGCAGAAGGAGGAGCATCCTGAAGGGTGGCTCCAGTGGCTGTGGGATGCTGGGCTGTTTCCTGGGGTTAGTAAAATTCTTGTTGTTTCCCATAAAGTTAGATGTGGTTTGCTTTCACTCCAGGAAGTCTGGTGAAGGTGTGGTGTACCTTCTGATGGTACTCAATACAGAGTTGGTTCCATTCTATTTTAACATTTGTTCTGTTTCTTTATAAGAGAAAAATCACATATTTGTTTCTTTTTACAATTAGTTCTTCCAAAAAAGATTCATTTCAGAGTGAGGTGTGTGACTTCTGTTTTGTCAGCAATGCACAATGAAGTTGCTTGTGAATTAGTGTTTTGGTGAAGGATGGCCCAGAGATAAATTTGTGTTGTAGGAAACTTAATCCTTCCAGAGTTGGTGACTGATCCAGGACTTAGTTCTTGCCATCCTGACTTTGACTTAGCTGTATGGTGTTTAGGTAACTTTATTAAACTATGGCTCAAAGTGTACATAATTTTAGTTCCCCTTTTAATGGTTAATTGTATGAGTCTGCTTTGTAAAGCACCAAGTTTTCTTTCCTTTATTTTTTTTTCAAGGCTCCATACATCACTGTTTGGGTATAGCAAATGAATAATAGTGCAGAAAATTACTTGATCAGGCTAAAACATTCTGTGTTTTCAATTAAAGTTTCTGACACTGGAGTAATAACTAAAATTTCAGCACTTAATAGATTCATTTTAGCAAGATGTGACTGGAGTTTCCCAGACCTGCCTTTCAGGAAAGCAGCTATGGGTTGCTTGAGGGCATTCAGCACTTGGGGCAGTTCTGCCCTGGCTTGGTGGACCTTGGTGAAGGTTTTGTTTTTTTTTTTTGAAAGCTTTTATAGTGAACAGAATGGTTCATTTGTTACTGGAAGGATAGGTGAGCAAGTTGTTAGTGTTGTCCCAGAACTTTAAAAAAAGGTGCTAAAACTTCACAATCCACTTGTATGCACTCAGTTTGCAGTGGCAGGGTTCTGTTTGTTATGTGAAGGTGAATGCTACAGAGTTTGGAGAAATCCTAGTTCAAAGCACTCATCTTGCTCTCAGGTTAGCCTGCTCTCAGCTGAGTCTTGCTGCTCATAACCTTGCTTTTGGAAGTCAGCCTCTGGAAAATACTCTTAGTTTAAGCTTTGTACACACAGAAGAACTTTGGGAACTCAGTAAGTCCTGTAAATTGCCTTGCTCTTCCTGCTGATTCCCCTTGCCAAGTGCATTGTCATGTATGTCAGAAACTGTAAAGGTTCCTTGTAAGATTAAGATAGCTGTGCTCAAAGGGATATGAGAATCAATACTGAAAATTCCAGCTGTGTGCTTTGTCCTTTCTTGTCTTAACATGGAGTGTAGGGTTTGCCTTTCTGTGCTTTGACAGATGTGCAGTGTTAGTTGAAAAGATTTTTTTTTTTTAATTATTATAATTTTTGGTGGGTGAGAGGGGAGGTTTGGGGTATCTTCAGCATGGCATTTTTTCAAACATTTTTCATGTGCTTAGGTGCATCCAAGCAGAAGTCAAGTTCCCTGCAGGTAGCAGATAAGGACCTACTGCCACCTTTTCACCCATACCAGCCTTTGGAATGCATAGTAGAAGAGACTGAAGGCAAGCTGAATGAACTTGGACAGAGAATTAGTGCTATTGAAAAAGCACAACTTAAATCATTGGAATTAATTCAAGGTGAACCTTTAAATAAAGATAAGATTGAAGAACTTAAAAAGAACAGAGAAGAACAAGTACAGAAGAAGAAGAAAATATTGAAGGAGCTGCAGAAGGTGGAAAGGCAGTTGCAGATGAAAACCCAACAGCAGTTTACCAAAGAATATTTGGAGACCAAAGGTCAGACAGACACACCACCTGCCCTGCAGCAGCAGTGCTCACTTACAGGGGTCTTCCCAGAAGTGGAAGCTGATAAGGGTCTGCCAGAGGATAACTTTTCAGGGTTGCCTCAGGTTGACACAATCTTGTCTAAAGATGATGAGCAACACCAGTCTCCACCACCTGCTGAACAAATAGAGTTTGTCCCTATCCAGCCTTTGCCAGCACCGCAATGTAATTTTTCTGGTAACTTAGGTTATAATGGGACAGAGTCTCTTGAACTTCAGAAAGCATTAGGGAATCAGCAGAATGTAGGACAGCAGCAGCAAATTGCTGGGCAGGGGCTCTTAGTTCAAGAACCAGACGGATTAATGGTTGCCACTCCAGCACAGACGCTTACCGACACTCTTGATGACCTAATAGCAGGTGGGTTAAGAAATATACCTATTTTTGCATTAATTTGTGTGCTCAGTTTCCCTCTCTCTCCTTCCCTCCAAATACGTCTTGGGGTTTTCCAGTTTGGGAATACTTGCTTAAAAATAAAAGTTCCTGATTAGTGCTATTAATCCTAACAGTGACTTCCAATTCTAACATGATACTTTTAAATATCTTTTTTTCCAAAGTGCAAAACTTCCTGTACTGGACACCTGTTTTAGCCCCTTTGGCCTCATCTTTTTCTGTGCTTCTTTAAAAAGCCTCATCATGAGTGATTGGTAGTGCCCACTAGGAAACTCAAAAGCATGACAGATTTATATCTTCTGTAGAATTTTCTGTGCAGGCTTATCAGTGACTTTCTTCCATGTGGTAGCCATCTCTAGAAAAAAGCCAAATTGTTGTCAGCTTGTACGGACCACCACGTCCCTCTCCTTGCTGCTGAAGCTTAAGCACAGCCTGGGATCCGCGCACAACCGCTCCGTTCTGCCATGGCTTGTGTTTGCAGCATCCCTGCTAAAGCTGGGTGTTGTGCAGGAATATCTGCTGCTTGGATGTTCCACATGGCACAAGTGTGTCCTGTTAGCTGGACAAAAGCAAAGACCCCACCATCCTTCCACGCGTTGGGACGGTGTGAAGAGGAATGGGAATGCCCACGCGTGGGGTTGTGTGAGTCCCCTTGTGGAAAAAGAGGGATCACTCTGGGTGATTTCCTTTCCTGGACTTGACTAGGATTGAGGTTTGCTGCTGGAGGTATGTAGGATATAGAGAGTGTTGTATGGTCTGTAGTTTTTCTTTTTTATTCAGTGTTTTTCAACCTTTCTTTGTACCTTGTGCCTTCCCCCACCCATGATTTTCCTGTCTGTCTCCCCCTGCCCCTCCCATTTCGTAGTCGCTGCCCTGTCCTCTGAAGTTCATGTCAAGGTTGTAGAAGTGTGCAGTGAGATCTTTGGCCAGCCATTCCTGGGAGCCTTTGGAATGGTGATTGTGTCAAGCTCATACAAGTCAAGAGTACTTGTGACTTTGCAACCTCCCATGGAACCCAGAGCTGGTGGAATAGTGGAGTGGTTGTACCAGTTCCTGTCCTCTCCTCTGTGTAATTCCAGTTGTTTTATAGAGCATCAGTCTTAGTTCCCCCTCTTCTGGCATGGCAAGCCTCCCTCCCTGCTCTGTAGTGCTCCTCAGAATACTCAGCCAACATTAAAAAGTTCTCAATTTTTACTACTCCAAATTTTTGTACCGGAGTGTACGAGGAGGAAAATTTGAATGGGTAATGCAAAAACATCATCAACAAGGGATTAACCTTTGGAGTAGTGGCTGTTGCTGAGAGTTGAATGTGTCTGGCACGAGGCCATGGAGTCTGTCCCCTCCCGTGGTCAGCAGCTCATTCTACAGCCACAAACTCAGTGCACCCACAGTGAAAAGTGCTGCAGTCAGCTGAGTGTGAGAGCTGTGCTGTGGGGAAAAAAAGATGGCAAACAACCAGAAATACACTCTCTTAAAAATAATTTTTTGAAGTTGAATCTACATTGGTTCTGGTTTTGAAAACAACTACTGTTTTTGATAAATAATGAAAGATAATTTTTACTAAAAATTGAGATTTACTGATTTCAAAATTCATTAGAAATAGCACCTTCTGTATGAGAAACTACATTTACAGAAATGCAACTTGAGGAGACTTTAGCTGTTGAGTTCCAGAGGCTTCTGCAAAAATGTACTCATGTTGCTTTATTGAAATATATTTTCTTCTGAAATTCTTTAGTTTTGTTCACTTCCCTCCCCCACCAAAAATGTTGTGGGAAGATAGATATTTTTCTCGCTTTCTAAATCCAGACTGTGTAAAAGTGACCTCCTTGTAAATTATAATTGTACTATATCTCAGATTTATGTCCTCTAAAAACAAACTGTAAATTTATCTGCTCATACTCCGAACTCTTTGATCTGTATCTAAAATACATTTTTTCCAGAAACTTGCCCATTAGTCCTTACATTTATAAAGACATTTTGAGCAATAAAAGCTATTACAAGATCTGATTTTTACATGCCTGCTACAGATGCCAGGTAAAATGGTTGAGGGGCTTGTGCCTGGTGCATGGGGAGCCTGGCTCTTAGGGAGCTTGTGTCCTGCACTTGGGGTGCTTGATGCCACTTCTGGAGCTGTGGTGATGGTGACTCTGGGTTTAGAAGAGATGTGAACATTTTTATTCCTGCTGAATATTTCAGTTTGGGTGGGGACTGCTTCAGAACAGAAATGCTTTTTTTCCTCTGCCCTGAAACATCTTTTAGTGTTGTTCTTACCATGGTGGTATACAGAGGAGGGCACAGAGATGCCCCAAGGTCTGTAGCCCCTCTGTTTTGGAGACAGGATGAGAGAACTGGGGATGTTCAGCCTGGAGAAGGCTCCAGGGAGACCTCAGAGCCCCTTCCAGGGCCTAAAGGGGCTCCAGGAGAGCTGGAGAGGGACTGGGGATGAGGGTCTGGAATGACAGGAAAAGAGGGAATGGCTTCCTGCTTCCAGAGGGCAGGGTCAGATGGGATATTGGGAAGGAATTGTTCCCTGTGAGGGTGGGGAGGCCCTGGCACAGGGTGCCCAGAGAAGCTGTGGCTGCCCCAGCCCTGGAAGTGCCCAAGGCCAGGTTGGATGGGGTTTGGAGCAGCCTGGGATAGTGGAAGTTGCCCCTGCCCATGGCAGGGGATGGAACGAGGTGATGATTGAGGTCCCTTCCAAGGCAAACTGTTCTGTGATGTAAGGCACAAATTTTGCCAGTTGTTAAGGGAGAACTTAAATTTCCACAAAGCTACAAATCTGTATTTTGGTGACCAGTTTAGCAGTGACAACATACATAAATGGAGTATTTATCTTGCTGTTGTGCTGGCATGTGTCAGCTGTGAGGTGTTGAGGTGGTGCATGTCAGGGTGCAAAGTGGCAATGAGCCATGGCAGACAACCCCTCTTTCATAAAGCTGCACAGAAGGAACCAAGTACCTTTTGGAAAGTCAGCTAAAACCTAAAAATGAAGCAGCTCTTTCCACTACAGAATGTTTTGGTTGTAATGGAGTTTATTTAGATGTGCTGATGCAAAAGTCTTGCACCAAATACTACATTAAAGGTGTGGCTTATTACAGTCAAAATTTTAATCAGATTTACAAAAGAGACAGAGACATGATGCAGGTTAGAGTGGGAAAGCAATAATTTCATTTGGAACACATCTATTATTTTCATTACTCAGTATCTATTTGGTTTCTTGGAGCCTCTTGTCTTGCATATTTGGAGTTTTGTTTCAGTTCACATTCTGCATTTACCATAGTAAATTTCTTAGTTGCAGTATCTGAATTGAGGCTTTATTCTGGTTTAGGTCATTGAAGATGAGGAACTGACTTTTCTGTGTTGCTGAGTTTTGTCTCTAGTTGGAATATTTTTATTTCTCTTTGTTTTGCTCAGCTGGTATTTTTAGTCAAGAGACTGTGTGTGCTTTTCTGTCCCACTGTCATCCTGTGAGCTCATGTTTCTAAACTGAAATTTCAGGTGTGTTCCGAGAAACTTTGTTGTTTGGTTTTGTAATTCTGGTTGTAGTTGGTGATACAGAATTATGGTATTTGAAGGTAAGGATTTGGAAGGTGACATCTGCATTACTCTGTTCAGGATTGGTGTTTGGGGTAGAACTGGTTACTAGGACAGTCTGGGGTGAGGAATGGTGACTCATGAAAGGAATGCAAAAGCCTCTGTGCAGTAGCAGGATACTGAGAAGCTGCCCAGGCAGCCTGAAAGGCTGCTCAGGCTTGAAAAAGGATGGCTGTCTTTATCCTGAAAATCCCAGTTCCTCTGAGGAAAGGGGAACTGAAATCTAAGTCCAGTATTGCTGAATGCCAGTGCTCATGTCATGACAGAGGTTGGGTAGCCACAGTTTCAGCCCACAGCTGAAATCTCATCCTGAGCTGCTTGCTCCAGGTGCTGTCAATGCTCCAGAGTCATACTTGGATAAAATACCAAGTTCTTGCTTCCTTTTGTTTTACTCATGTTTCCTTTGGTATTTTTTCATAACTGTGCAAATAGTCATCTATGTCCTTGGAGACCAGCATTCAGCTTCAGCTGACACAAAGACAGACCCTTTGGAACATTGCAAGCCCTTTGTAGAACATGGAAAACCTGGATTTTGTCATGTGTAGGATATTTTTTTTCTAAAAGAAAGTCCTTTGAATATTGAAGTCTATGGAAACATCTAAAACCTCTGTCACAAAATTGGTATTTCCCTGGAGTCAAGGGCAAGCAGTGTCAGTGCTGCTTTCACTGCTGGGCTGCAGTACCAGAGTCATTCCATGTTAATGCCATATTGGAACCATTGCTGAAAGATCATCTTCAAGTTAAAAATCTGCATTTTGCAGTGTAACTTGGGCTGAGATAAATGAGCCCCATGAAACTGGAGGAAGAAGTTTTCAGGCTTTCTTTGCTCCACGCAGTGCAAATTACACTGCTGCTCCGTGGGCCCAGCTTGCCAACCACATTGAGGAAATAAAAAATGGCACTTTGAAAAATCCTGCAATTTTGTAAACTCAGCTGTTACAGAGGGGGCAATTAATTGGTGGGTGTTGTGGAAATATTTGTTGTTAGATTTTATTTTAAACCAGATTTTAGGGTATCATTGCAGAGTTACCTTCATTTCTACTGCCTTTGGTGTTCTCTCTCATGTTTAACATCTTTGTTACTGTGCACATGAAGTGCTTAGTGCACACTCACGTTTCAAGCACATGATGAAAATCTAAAGTATGCAAGAAATACTTGGATATTTTCAGTCATGGTTGTGAAATACAGAGAATTTGTGGAACCTGTGACAGCGACACTGAATATATTATTTTAAAACCCTTAAACTGGCTCCAGTGGAGTCCCTCTGCACACCCTGCTCTGCATGCACAGCACATGCATGTGGTTTTATGTTTATCTGTCTGCCCAAGATCTGAAAAAATTGAGCCAGTGTCTTCCATGAGGAAGGACCAACTTGATTTAACCTAAGTCCTTAACAGGGTGATTTGGCATTTTGGTAGGAATTTGGTAGGTATTTTGGAATGAATAATCTTTAGAAATCCAATTATTATCTTGCACTTCAGTGCATTAAGCAAGAAAACAATTGTATTGCATTAATTAATGTTCATTTGCTGCTGTAAGTGGTAATTCATAGTGAGCAGATGAAGTGGGAGCATTTGTGTTTGAAACTTTTAATACAAGTCTGGTTTGATCATAAAGGTTGGAAGAGGAATTTAGATCCAATACTTCATTGCTTAAATGAGGTGACCAAATGTTAATGCTGGTTTTGCCTATGCACCAAGGAGAACACTCTGCTTAAAAAATACAACTGAAAACTGAACCTCCCCAAATTTCAGTGAACCCCCCCTGCCATGTTTCCAGAACCCAATGGAAGTGACCTATCTTCTCATGCTCCAGACTTTATTTCCTTTGTCAGCCAAAGGCAGCTCTACAGGCTGAATTAATGACATTAATGGTCATGTTGGGGCTTTTTCTATGATTTTTCCATCTACACCATTTTTCTGTGAGTAACTGCTGGTGTGTCATTTGTCAATGGAATGAGGAAGGTTGAGCTGGGAAAAGTTTGCAACATTTTTTCTCCAAGTCATACAGGTTTGAGTTCATCCTTCATTTTCCCTTAACAGTTGAAAAAAGCAAAATGCTGCTGCCTGTTTCTTACCTGTAGCTGTTAGTGTTTTCGTGTAGTGGCTTCTCCCAGAACACTGCTAAATTCTGTGTATTTTGGAATAAAAGCTCACCAGGTGTTCTGGCTGATGTTGCTGCACAATAAAGACATTTGGCAATCCAGCAGTGACAATACTTGTCAAATCCAGCTGCTCTATCAGCAGGGATTACTGAAGCAAAAGCACACACAGAGCCACTGTGTAGGTGTGTTAGATTTCCTAGTGGGTAATCCCAGCTGATTACAGGGATCCAGGCTCCACTTGCACTCTCATCAGGTTACAGAGGCAGGCAGAACTCCTGGCCCCACAGTGAATATGTCCAGGGAGATTTCTCTGCTTGTTGATTGAAAACTAGGTGAAAAAAATCTGGTTCTTAATTATCAATTTTTTTATTGTTATTTTTAAAATAAAAGACGATCAAGTTGCATTCCTTTTGTCCCTGAGCCACGCTGGATCTTCAGGATGGCATCTTTTACAGGCTGTGCATCAATCAGAATAAATTTTAGGGAGCACAGACAGTTTTCAGCTTTCTTAATTTTGTTGACTGCCCCCTCCTGTCTGCTTCCCTTCACTTTCCTGGGTTGGTTTAACTCTGAGACATGATTAATGGTGTGGTGCTGTCAGTCATCTTACTCTGTAAACCTTCGCTGGAGGCTAAGTGTGCACTAACCTTTACAAGAAAAATTTTGGGATTCCAGGATGAGACCATATTTTTGAAGATTAGGTTTGTGTGTTCGTGATAAATCATTTGCCTTCTGAGACTGAGTATATGATTGAACTCTCCTTAACAGTGAAGGTTGCAATTAGAAAAGGGTAACTAATCACCTTCCTAATTCACACTTGTAATGCATACAGACTAATTCATAAAATTGTTTGCTAACTTATTACAGTGTGGAGATGATGCTTATACTGTTTAACTGCCAGAAAGCTGCTTTTTGGTTTTAGAAACATTTAATTTATTTCCCTTTGTAACCATTTTGCTATTAGCCCATTGCAGTTGGATGTGACTGAATATTTTTCATATAAAACGTGACATTGCTAAGAGAAAATGAATAACCTGGTGTTCCTTTTCAGCTGTGAACAGCAGAGTGCCCAGTGGCTCCACCAGCTCCTCTCACACCACCGAGTCGCCGACGCCCGAGCCCTGCGCGCAGGCATCGAGCAGCGCGCCGCCGCAGTCCGTGCTGCCCATGTACCCCTCCGTGGACATCGATGCACACGTGAGTCCTTGTGCTCAGCTTGGAGTTCTGCAAAGGAAAAACATTCATCTAGTGTTGCTGTGGAAATATTCGAGTTCTCTGTATTTTTAATTTCTGAATATGTGCTGCTTTTTCTGTCCTCTCCTTAAAGACTGAAAGCAATCACGACACCGCGCTGACCCTCGCGTGCGCGGGAGGGCACGAGGAGCTCGTGTCGGTGCTGATCGCACGGGGTGCCAACATTGAACACAGAGACAAGAAGGGTAAGTGGAGACAATAACACAGTTTGGCTGTCAACTACAGCTTGAAACAGTGAACTTCAAAATGTGAACTGCGTTCTTGCTCTTCTCGTGGTAACACTGGTCATACACAGCCAGTGACGCTGCATGAGCTTCTCTCTGCATTTTGGAAAGGAAGTGCACCTGAGTGGGATCTTCAGCAGATTTGTGAAACGTGAGGCACTTCTGTCCTTATGACTTACCCTCTACAAATTACCTTGGCACTTGGATAGAGCAGCTGGTAGAGGTAACCATCCAGTCTTGGCTGACAGAGCTGAAGGGTGGGGATTTTCAGGTTGGGTATCGTTATCAGGAACAGAGTTCAGCAAAATCTCACATCTTTTAGAGCTGAGAGAACAAAACCACCACACCACGTGCATTGGAGCTCACAGTGACCACTGGCAATCAGCAGTAGGGGTAACCATCCAATCTTGGCTGACAGAGCTGAAGGGTGGGGATTTTCAGGTTGGGTATCGTTATCAGGAACAGAGTTCAGCAAAATCTCACATCTTTTAGAGCTGAGAGAACAAAACCACCACACCACGTGCATTGGAGCTCACAGTGACCACTGGCAATCAGCAACACGTGCAGGGCAGATGTGGTCACTGGTTGGAGCTTTATTAAACAGGAAATAAGCAGAAAGCCGTGACTTCTTCAAGGAGAGGAGTTGATCAGGACTTAATCCAGGCTGATCACTGCAAGCACTGTTTAGATTTCTGTTGAAGAGCCTTTGGCTGGAATCACAGCTTTGATGTGACAGGGTCAGAAGAGGGTTGGGAAAGGCTCTGAGATTGTGGCCTCTACCATGAAACCTCCAGTCTGAGGAAGAGCCATCTGGTCGATAGAAGTCATTGTGAATTAACGTTTGTATATTTCTGCTCCTTAATAATATTTTTGAGATACTCAAGATTACTTTTTAATGCAATCTCATATTACTAGGTTTTACACCTTTGATTCTGGCTGCAACTGCTGGACATGTTGGTGTGGTGGAAATCCTTCTGGACAAAGGTGGGGATATAGAAGCACAGTCCGAGCGCACAAAGGATACTCCGCTCTCCTTGGCATGCTCCGGTGGACGCCAGGAGGTACAGACACGTCCCCAAAGGGCTTCACTTGTTACTTGCAGATAGGTTTTTTTGTACACTCTTGGGTCTCTTTTGTTAGTGATACATCCTGCTTTTTTTCTGGTAGGTTTTTCACGTGTTTAAGTGTAGCTAATTTAAGGCTTTTTCCTCTTCTGAGAAAATAAGAAGGAATTTGAGACTTTTCACTCCCTTGCCTGTCCCAGTTTTGCTAGTTAATGGTCATGGTCACTTGTGATAACTTGTGGTCTTTTTTCAGTCAGTGTATCCTCACAAGGTAAGCATTTCTGTGAGGGAGGCAGATGTTTATTGAATAACTTTATTCACTGAGCACATCCCCTGTCCATCTTCCCTGTTCTCAAACTTGAAACAACTAGTGCAGGCACACAAGGACAGAAGCTGGGATTTTGTGGGGGCAGTACATGGCTTCAGTGATAATGCACAGGGCTGATCAATGCAGGTGCAATGCAGAGCACATTGTACCAGTCTTCTAAGGAGGTTTCAGAGTTCTGTCGGATTTGTGTGTTTGTGTTATTGTCCAAATAAGATTTGTTAAATTCTTCCTACTTCAGTCATGTGCATACTGCCTCAGAAGATGGCATGGAGATGGCCAAGGGCTCTGTAGTAGATTAATGTAAGGATTAAAATAGTTGGCCAAAACTGGAAAGTTTTCACTTTACTTTTGAATTGCAGATCTTTAACAGTAAAAATGCTTCTCACAAATAAAAGGCAAGATCAGCATGGACTGTGGTAGTAGCATTATGTATTGAACAACTGAAATCTTTTGTTCTTCCTCTTTATTTTTTTTTCTTTATGCCAGAATCTTATGTTTCTGGTCAGCAACATCTGAGATAGCCTTTTTTCTGGCTTCTTTCACCTAACCTATGTTAATAGGCCCACTGAAATGCAGTACATCACCCAAAATGTTTTAATTTTCCCACATTTTATTTCCTTAAGCAACTTTTGATAGAGGACTCCTTTCTCATGCTGGGTCCATGACCATCAGTCACTCTGATTTTCACCACGTGTTTTTTTTGGAAAGCCCATATAATACAGATGGTCAGACTTGCTTCAAGTGTCATTTGAATTCAAGTTATCAGAGTTTTTCTGAAAGAGATGTTCAAACAGTGTGAGACATTATGTGAGTGGGATAGATCCCTTGTTTTCAAACCTAAGACTCACAGGAAGAGCTTCACTTTAAAGCCTTGTAGTTTTGTTTAGGTAAAATAATCTTTCTGGCAGACAAGTGCTCAGCTGCTGTGGTCATGGGCTATGAGGGCTGTACAGAGATGGGGAAAGTCAAGCAGAAGAGGGTGGAGGTTTTCCTATGGCATCTTCCCTGTTGACAAGGCAAACTGGTAGCACACTGGGAAGTTTGAACTTGTGATGCCATGCCTTCACTCCCTAGATGCCAGCAAAGACCACAGTGTGTTTGTTAATACACCTGCTGTCTTTTCAGGTTGTTGATTTGCTGTTGGCCCGGGGGGCGAACAAAGAGCACAGGAATGTGTCTGATTACACACCCTTAAGCCTTGCTGCATCTGGTGGCTATGTTAATATCATCAAGATTCTTCTCAATGCTGGGGCAGAAATTAATTCCAGGTAATGTACCATGTGGCCAGCTGACTCTTTATATGGCACAGGGCACTTCATGCTGGCTCCATCCTGAGGCACAGGTTGGAATCTCGTTTGCTTTCAGACCTCCTTGCAGCCTTTCTACACTGGTTTCATCATCTATGTTCAAATTATCTTAGTGCTTTTAAATTGCTTTTCATTATCACAAACTTCATCTGACTTATACCAAAGTTTTATGGGATTATTATAGTTTGCAAACCTATTCTTTCCCTTTTCTGCTGTTCTGAGGTCTGGAAGTCAAACTCTTTCCAATAGAACTATGTAAAGGAAGCAGCCAAAGTGCTCAGGGCAGTTCTGTGTTTGTTTGAAGATGTCTTTTTCAGGCAGAGGAACAAATTTACACAGCTGTGTCTCTTAAGCCTCCTTTCTATTCATTTTAAGAAAGCTGACATCTATTCTATCACTAGATAGAGCGAGAGAACTCTTAACTAGAGGAAGTTAAAACTGCAGCTCTGCTAGAAGCATGTTTTTCCTTGAATAAACCAGATGCTGCCTCGATTTTAGTATATCTAGCTTAAGGCTTATGTCTGCTTTGGCCATCAGAATGTCTAAAAGCTGAAATGTATTTCCCTTGTTTATAAATTGCAATTGTCTATTGCATTTAGTTCCTCTGGTGGTTTCTCCTAATCAATTAAAAATGCTACTATTTTAGGTCAGGGTCTGTATTTTGTGTAGATTGTTTGTTCCTTTCTGACTTACAACCAAACATTTTGTTGCTCTTGGGTACACTTAGATTCCCCAGAGCTTTTCTCCAGCTGTGGGCACTGCAGTTTGTTTCTTTCCCTTAGGACTGGGAGTAAGCTGGGGATTTCTCCTCTGATGTTGGCTGCTATGAATGGCCACGTTCCTGCCGTGAAGCTGCTGCTTGATATGGGCTCTGATATCAACGCCCAGATCGAGACCAACAGGAACACAGCCCTCACCCTGGCCTGCTTCCAGGGCCGGGCAGAGGTGGTCAGCCTGCTCTTGGACAGGAAGGCCAATGTCGAGCACAGGGCAAAGGTAAGTAGGGGATCTGCCTTTCCTTATGACTTATTGCCTCTGAGTCATCAAGTTTCTTCAAATTTTCCTGTTACTTTGAGCCTCTCTGGGCTCAGAGGAGTTATTACTTCAGAGCACTTAAATGTTCTGAACTAAGTTTGGTTTCTTTTAAAAAATAAAAAAAAAGCATCAATGATGATGAATTTTTTGCTTTAGGGAAAAGCTGACTGGTCCTTCTGAGTTTATAATGGAACTTAGATTGGCTCTTGTCTGAACTTCTTCAGGTTTAAACTTGACGTTATACTCATTAACAGAACAGATACAGATACTTGTACATGCAAGTGAAGTCTAGGCAGGAAGAGAATAGTGTTGCTTGTGATTCTCATATAGAACAGACTTCTTGTCTACAACAGAAGTAGTGCAGTCAAACTTTGTAAAGCTTTTACGTTGCTGTAGAACCCGTGGCTTCAGTACTGTGACCTTCTGTGCCTCTGAAATGCTCCACAGGTCCCATCCTTTGGTGCTCTGGGACAGCTTTGTGTCTCCTGCCATAAAGCAAGCTTAAAGCTTGTGTAGACAGCCAGACTGATTTCCCCAGCACAAAGGAATTTTTGGTAACTCCTAAGGCTGCTGAAATAATTGCTGTGTCTGTCTACCCCGCCTGCTTCTGGAATGACTGTGGCTGGAGAAAAGGGGATATGGATAAAAGCCAGCTCTCAAATGGTCAGTTGGGCATGTTAGCAGCTGGTGTAAGTTTTTTTAACAGTCTGACCTGGCAACTAAGTTGGGCCCAGATCAGTCTCAGTACTAAGGGAGGCTAGAGAAAAGCTATAAAGCCAGTTTCTGAGTATTTTTGTAGAAACACTTGTGTCTTCATTTGAATCTGTTCTAACCTCTGTTGTAGAGATCTTGTTATAAACTTTGCGTTTGCTGTTGAGACAGGTATCTGGTGGTGCTTAGGCAACAGTTTGCTTGGGTTTGTATAAATCAAAGCCCAAGAGTATTTGGGTTTTGGGTTGGTTTTGTTTGGTTGGTTTGTGTGTGGGTGTTTTGTTTTGTTGTTGGGGTCTTTTTTGTTTGGGTTCTTGGGGCTTTTTCTGAGGAAGAGACTGCTTGAAGTTAGGCTCCTAAACTAAATATAAGCAGCTAAATACAAATCCGATTTCCCTTTGTAGGAATCATTTATGTCTTATCTGAAGTATATTGTACAGATTTCACAGAGTAACTTGTTCTCTTTGCACAGACTGGTCTCACACCTCTGATGGAAGCAGCTTCAGGAGGCTATGCAGAGGTTGGAAGGGTTCTCCTTGATAAAGGAGCAGATGTGAATGCCCCACCTGTGCCTTCCTCAAGAGACACAGCTTTAACGATTGCAGCAGATAAGGGTCACTACAAGTTCTGCGAGCTCCTCATTAACCGGTAAATCATTGCTTCTCATTAAGTGTGCAAGGCCAGGGTGGGTGGGGCTCTGAACAACCTGATCTCGTGGGTGGCATCCCTGCCTGTGGCGAGGGGGTTGGAACAAGATGAGCTTTAAGGTCCCTTCCAACCCAAAGCATCTATGGCTAATGATTAGTGGCACATTTCTTCTGTAGCTGTATTCCTCTGTGGCAAGGGTGCCCTTGTTTACATTACCTCGTGCACCTGAGAGCAAAGGGAATGGGAAGCTTTGGAAGTAGGATGTTAAATCTGTTCCCTACTCTTCAGTGTTATCCTGGAGTATCTTGCTGTTGCAATGTTAATTAAGCAAAGCAGGGAGCTGGGACCAGAGGCAGCCAGACAGTGTCTGGCTTGGACAGCTTGTTGTCTCTGTATGAATCCAGCAACTCCCACATGAGCATTTCCTCACTGTCACTTGGGGGAGCAAAGCCTGGAAGGAGCTCTTGAGCTTTTCAAGCACAACCCAGTGTGGTGCTAAAATCTCAAGGGGCTGCTTTGTCCTGTGGGTGGTCACCACAGTGATAATTTAAAGGTTGCTTGTTGCATACCTGTGGTGCAGTAAATGATGTGAGGGAGACAGAATAATCCCCGTATCATTGCACTGCAAATGAAATAGCAGATTTCAGGGACTCAATTTCTCCTGCCTAACCACTGTATTTCAATAATTGAGTTGTACTCTGGTGTTCTATCTCACACCATTGCACCTGGTTTGTGTTTCAGAGGGGCACATATCGATGTTCGGAACAAGAAGGGCAACACCCCTCTGTGGCTGGCGGCCAACGGGGGCCACTACGACGTGGTGCAGCTGCTTGTGCAGGCAGGAGCGGACGTGGATGCTGCAGATAACAGGAAAATCACCCCCCTCATGTCAGCCTTCCGCAAGGTAGGAGAGCAGCTTCTCTTCTGTTTCCTAAACAGTGCTCTCCTTTGATCTTGAATCTGAGTGCTTGGCTTTGGAAGAATCAAATATAACACGGCAAAATTACTGCTTGGATAAAATACCTGCTTTAAAATCATTGTTACTGCACTTCACAGACCCAGTTTTTGGGAGTTGAAAATTTTTCTTCCGTAAACCATGTTAGCTTTATAATTTCCAGTTGTACACTGTCCAGAATTTCCATATTTTTGCAGTGTGTGCTTCTTGTTTCAGTCCTGCTTTTGAGATGATCACAATACAGTCTGCAATAAGCTGTCCCAATTCCTTTGTGCGTCTCCTGTTCTGTTGCTAATATGTTGTGATGGGACACTTTGTGTAGTCGGCTCTTTTGTCACCCACTGCCTTTTCTTCTTGGCAGGAAGAACGTTGCTTTGTGATGGTTTCATCAGTTTTGGTGTTGGATGCAAGGACCATAGCTGTGGCAGAGGAATTTATTAACTGTAGCTCCTTTGTCTTTAACAAAATAGCAAAAAAGTGTGCAGCTCTTTTGATAAACAGCAATGCTGAGCTTACTGCTGCTTTCACACTGCCTTGCTTTCATATAATTTCAGAAGCAACAGTTCCCTGATCAGACTTGTCTTGTAATTGAACAATCCAAGTCCATGGAGTGAGTGGCAAGAGAGTGGATTGGGTGACAGTGTCTGAAAAGGGTTGTCTTGGCTCTTACTAAAACCATGGAGATCTGTCTCTGTCCTTTGGCCTGATTTGGTCCTTATATTTTCAAATAAAAAATAACTTGTGGAAGAACTGGTCTTTGGCACCCTGCAGCAAAACAGTAGCTGTGCTGTCAGCAGTAACTGCCCTCATCCCAAACAGCAGCTTACCAGAAATGTTCTTGCTTATTTTTAGTCTTTTGCCTTGGACTAAGAGATATCAAACTTGTATTTTGATGATGCATGTTGACAATTGTAAACAGAAGATTAGAAATGTCTTTGCTGTTCCAGGGGCATGTGAAAGTAGTTCAGTTCCTGGTGAAAGAAGTCAACCAGTTTCCTTCAGACATTGAGTGCATGCGCTACATAGCGACCATCACAGACAAGGTGAGTTGGACCTGGGGAGAAGACCCTGCCCTGAATTTTCAGCAAAAATATCCATGCAAAATTCTTAAGAGTTTAGAAACTGAACATACATGTTTGCTAAGATATGTCTGATTTGTGCATTTCCCCTTTTTAATACAGAACTTAAAGAATAAATCAGCATTTAAATTCTATTCTGTGGCATAGTTTGTATGTTAATGAATACAGGGGAGCCAACCTCACGTTTGTAGAGCAACCCTCACTCCTCAGTTGGAGTTTATTACTGTGGTAATAAGACAAGTTTGCATTTCAGGACCTGTTGAAAAAGTGTCACCAGTGTGTGGAGACAATTGTGAAAGCTAAAGACCAGCAGGCTGCAGAAGCCAATAAAAATGCAACTATACTGCTGAAGGAGCTAGACCTGGAAAAAGTGAGTAGAGCGTTGCTGTCATGTAGCAGAGTGTTGGAACTGTGTGTGAATCTATGGGCTGTATTTCCTTTGGTGCCTCTTGGGGCAGTTGGTCTTCATGCTCTGACTGTATCTGTGTTCCTTCCCCCAGTACATAATATAAGTGAGGCAGGTACTGAGGGTGGCAAATTAGAATTGACTTCTGCTTCAGCCACTCCACTGTCCTTTTTGTGAACTTCTGCTCAGTGGAGTTGAGCAGATAGTGGAGAAAATCCCCTTCTCCCTTGCTGAGAATACTGTGAAGTGTTCTAGAGTAACACACACACTCTTTAGAGGGCTCCCTTAATGGAGGCTCTTACCGTTTATGACAAGTTCCATATTTATTAAATTTTACAGGTTGCAGACTTGCTAAACACACCAGTGTCAGTGCACAGACAGTGCAGCATAGATGGCTGGTTCCATATATTCAAAGAAATGGTTAAAATTAGAGCAGTTTTATGTACAATACTCTTTTGAGTACTGACTTTTGAATCAAAGATGTGAACATCACAGCTAAAATATTACTGAGTTTATTAAAGTTTGAGAAAGGACTGAGAGATTTTGCTGGTTTTCCAGTAAAACTGTATTTTGTAATATTTCTGTTTTGGTTGTTATTTTGTTATCATTCCTTAGAAGTTTTTGGACCAGCTTAGTCCTGTTGTTTCATAAGGTCTGCCCAGTTTCTGTGTAATGATTCAGTGTGTGACAAAGTCATTCTAGTTCATCGTGCTCTATCCTTTCTCCTTCCCCCCAGATTTCTAGGGAAGATCTGAATTATAAGTATAATTTAGGCTGTGTGAAAATGTTTAAATATGGATTGTTTTCTCCTACACAGTCAAGGGAGGAGAGCAGAAAACAAGCTCTTGCGGCCAAAAGGGAGAAAAGAAAGGAAAAGAGAAAGAAGAAGAAAGAGGAACAAAAAAGAAAACAAGAAGAAGATGAAGAAAACAAGCCCAAGGAAACTCTAGAACTGCAAGAAGATGATGATGAAGAAGAAAATGATGATGAAGGTAAAGGACAAGTGTTTCTATGAGCAAAGTAGTTGTGGGGCTGCCTTTGTTTAACCATCAAGGTAAAGGAATCTGTTTGAAAGCTGCTCTGTTGTACCTGACAGTGTTGCATGGCTGCTGCCCTGGTTCTTCCCTCTTCAGTCAGAGTTCGTGGCAAAACTCCTTTACTCATTTCCCCCCTGCTTTGTTCACAAAAGTCTTTGACTCTTGGGGGATTTACAGCTGATGGTGGTGCAGGTAGTCAGACAGCTCAGCAAGGAGCATCACTTTAGCTGTAGTGTGTTCAGTGATTTCTATATTTTGTGGGTTCTGATTGTATATCAACTGTTTTTCTTTCAGTGGAGCAAGAAGTTCCTATAGAGCCTCCAAGTGCAACTACTACAACTACAATTGGAATTTCTGCAACTTCAACTACCTTCACAAATGCCTTTGGGAAGAAGAGAGCTAATGTGGTGACTACCCCCAGCACAAATAGGAAAAACAAGAAAAATAAAACAAAAGAGACTCCTCAGAATATGCAGATAATTTTGCCAGATCAGCATATATCTCTAGCACAGCAAAAAGCAGATAAAAATAAAATAAATGGAGAGCCAAGAGGCGGTGGTGCAAGTGGGAACAGCGATTCAGATAACTTGGACAGCACAGACTGCAACAGTGAGAGCAGCAGTGGAGGGAAGAGCCAGGAGCTGAACTTCACCATGGACACGAACTCGGAGCGGCGCTACGCCTCGCTGCTCATCCCTGCTCAGGAAGAAAAAAACAGCACCTCTGCTTCCAAAACACCAACCAGGTGAGACTGATGTGCTGCTTCCCTGTGGTTTCACCAGTTTCCACCTATGCCAGTGTAAATTTTCTGTAGCTTAAGCTCTACCCCAACTGGTGAATTCCCCAAGCCTGGAGAGACTGAGGCTGCTTTATTTGCACAGCTGTTGAGTAACACTGTTAAGTTTGGTGAACACAACCTCTTTAAAATAGTAAAGACAAGAGTTTTTGGTGTAGCTGGGTAGTTTTTAATACTGCTTGAGCAAAATGGCCTTTTCTCTCTGCAATATTTAAGCATCCCTGTTGCATTGTCAGCTTTGCTTGAGTAGATTTTAAAGTGAATATGCTGGGAGTTTAATAAGGAAGTGCCAGCTTTACTTATCATCCGCTTACAGAAGTGGTTTTGTTACCTTTTGATTGTTTTATGGTTTCATTATTAACTCCTTTGACTTGCAATCTCTTTTCTTTTAAGGAGGGAAGAAGTTGATGACTCCGAGCATTTCACCTGCCAGGTTGATGGCCAGTTTGATATAACCTTGTCAAACCAGAGGTGAGAGTCAGAGGGACTTAGGGAATGTACAGGGGCTGCATGAATGGTTTGAAAGGTCATTCATTTGCCAGGGAATGTGCTGACAACTTTTACAACTCTAGTTTCTGAATAGGTCATTGTTCTGAATTGGAAAGCTTAGATCCCACGTGGGTCTGTAGTCTGTGTTTATTTTTACATCTAAGTAGTAGAGTCTGATCCCCAATAGTTTTTCCATCTCCTGCACTAAGGAAGGGGAGAGGCCATGGAGGTGTCTGCAGGACACTGGGCTGACTGACAACCCAGCTTCAATAAGGACACAAACATTGTGGCTCAAGAAGGGCAACAAGACAGGGCTGTTGTCAGACGGATTGAGACACTTGTTTGGAAGTGAGAAGAGAGTTAGCATTTTTCTCTTTTTCCTCTTTTTCCCCAGATTAAAGTTAGGTGCAGAATGAATGGATTCATGAGCCCTGTGGTTGGGATTGTGTGTTTTGGAATCCCAATAGGAGTGTGAGAAATTGCAATTTGTATTCTATTCTACAAACATAAATTGTTTCTGCCGTGGACCTTTCCTCAGAGGTCTGCTGCAAGAGCCTTGGGGTCCTGTGCAGTTCACTGCAGCAGGAGGAGCTAAATGCTCCCTTCTGACTCCTTGTTAAAGGTGGTTCTCTTGTTGGAGAAAGTACACTGAGGAAGCAAGACAGTATGTAAACATCAAAATGGGGCTGCTGCCATTAACTTCTGCAGGTGCTCTCTGCCTTTTGCACTAGGCAAACTGTGTCTGAAAATCATTTATAAGTTTGCTCTTTCTGAATTCCTCTTTGGTCACAGACATGGTGATGACAATGCTGCTGTAATTGAAACTGAAACTCAGACTGCAAAATGATGCTCTCCTGAAAAATACCTAGATATTTTCAGATCAAGCAGGAAAAAACTTTAAAGTCTACTCTGGAATTGATGTTCCCCAGTGGACTTTGTTCTTTTCTTTCATATACATTTTCTTGTTTTCTTTGCCTCAATCTTACAGTTATCTGAGGACAAGTAAAGTTTTCCACAGAATTTGCAAATGCCTTGACTGGGTGTATTATCAGAGAGATAGAACTTAGTAAAGTAAAGAGAGAAAATGCTTCCATCTTAAAAGCCTTAGTGTCTAATCTTTGCTCTGCTTGGGTTACTGACATGTGGTGACATCTCTAAGTTTGTGTGAAATGTAGTGTAAGCAGTCTGCCTGCAAGAAGAGGCAGCAAACATAAAATGCTGTAAGGAATGGGGAAAAAATGGATTAATAAAAACTTGCATATAATAGAGGAGTGCTGCTTACCGAGACACCTGAAGCACAAGGGTCTCTGTACATTTTCCAGCTATGCCATAATTTGCTGGTGGAATCACACAAGGGTTGTCAATACTGGTGAAGATTGCTGCCTGTTTCAGTGCTGCAGTTATAGACCAGTTAGGCCAACAAGAGATTCCCTGCTCTCTCTCCCTCTTTTTCTTTCTCACAAAGACTTTGCAAATCAGTGTGTTATTGCTGGAGCAGTATTAGCACAGGTAACATCTGGCATCTGCTTCCAAATGATGCCACTGGGATGTAAATATACCACTGTTCTCAAATATCTGTGTCTCAGTTACCCCTTCATAAAATGGGGGTGAGGGGTAGAACCGCTTTGCAGGAATCTGTACCAGTTAGAGCTAAAACCCAGACATTTTCAAGTATTTAGTAAAAAAGAGACACTTGCCAAAGTACCTGTTCATAAAGAGCTATTTAAGAAGGCAGAACACAGTATAGACACATAATCAGAGGTGCTCAAGTGGCTGTGTATCACCTATTAAAACTATTTTATACTGGCATTCTTTGTGCTTCTGGTATTACTTCATTCAGTTTAACACTCTGCTTTTTGAAGGAAGGATATAGACTGGGCTAAAAGGTAAAAAACAAAACCCTCCCCAAAGTTACCCAACAGTTGTTTCATGTAGAAAATAAGAATGGAAAGAGTTCATGCTACTGGTTTTAAGCTGCAGGAATTTAAACTGTTAGCTGTAATTTTATTCTGTAATTTGTAATCAGCACATTTCTCTTCCAGACTTGATGGTGAAGGTCATTCGAATTCTTTGTCGACTACTTATAAGTCTGTTTCCCTGCCTCTGACCTCTCCAAATGTAAAGCTGAATCTGACCAGTCCAAAAAGAGGCCAGAAAAGAGAAGAAGGCTGGAAAGAAGTGGTTAGAAGGTAAAGACTTTAATACTATGTGTAAAAATTATCTGAGCTTTTTAGCTTGTAAATTATACTCAAATATAGAATATCCAGCAAGATTTTATAATTGAAGAATTAACTTATAAAAAAAATCTACCCCCATTACTCTTGCAGTGTTCTGAAAACCAATTGCAGTCCTAATTTATAGTAGCTCCTCACTAGCTTAATGTCATCATGACATAAACATTTAGCATGAGAAAATAAAGAAAACCTGTGACTTCAGTGGAGTAAAGGATGTGGGGACAAGATTAAAGGGAAAGGGAGCAGACAGCAGTGAAAAGCCCTGCAGCAGGTGATTGCCCATGAACTAAAGGCAGGATAGATGTGAGCAGAGGAGAGGCAAATGATCCTTCCAAGGCCAGAATTCATTGTGCTTTGGGCAGTGACCTTGATCACTGATTCCATGGATAATTGTGTCACCTTAGAGATACAGTCAGATTTAAAGATTTTCTGTAAAGCAAACTTTTCCTTTGAAATATACTGGGGTTTACTGTATGGCCATTAACACCCCAGTATCTCTTTTGTAACCTTTATGTTGTATACTACTTGTAACTAGAATGATCATCTGACTTGGTCTCTTTTGTTCTCTTTATGAATAAGGAATACAGCACGACCATACCAGTGTCAGATGCTTTGGTGTACTTAGGAATCCCTCCTGCTTTTGTGTTCTGCAGTGGCAGTGACCAGATGTGCACATTTGGGGGAATTTTAGACTGTGTGCAAAGACCATAATTGTACAGAGGGTTTAATGCATTTGAATTAGTGGAAGCCACAGACTATTCTTAATAAAGGTTAAAAAGGCAGTTTAATATGAAATTTTATATGTTTGAACCCTTAGAGAGTTGGTTCGGTCTCTGCCTTTTGATGTGGTCACCAGTGGGGCTGTCCACAGGGGTTTGGCCTTGCTGGGTGTGTGGTGGCAGCCTGGCCCCCACCTGGGGAGTTGTGCAGGAAGGAACCCCTCAGCCAGCCCTGACCGCCTCTGACCTGGGGCTGCTCCTGCTCTCCTGGGGCTCTCAAATGCTCATGTGGGTGTTGCCTGCTGTTGTGCTGGCCATGGCAGGGTTCTGGACATGGCATCCAGAACCCACCCTGTCCTCCTTGCTGAAAAATCAGTGTTCTGCACTGGTGTTTGCTGTGCCTGGCTGGTGGGAGTGTGTCCTGACAAAGAGCAGTGCTGGTGACCCGGAGCTGCGTGCCTCCCTCTCCTAAAGTCTCTCCTGGTCTCAACAAGAATTGTTCTCCTTCCTCTTCCTGGGAGTGACCCCCAGCTAGAAGGGATGTCTATCCAAGTAACCAATGCAAACATCCCTTCTGCCCCTGACAGGCAAGTGGGCAGAGTTTTGAAAGACCCTCCTGCCAGCAACACTCTGCAGCCAACACCAATTGAGCAATTTCAGCTGCAGAGAGGAGGGCGCTGCTGCTCTGGAGCAAAAAGGTACTGTTGGGGACACCTGTCCAAGTGAAAACCATCAGCCTTGGTGGGGAGGGGGGAAAGGGCTCTGTGTGATGAGTGGTGGAGAGTGGACCCTGGGATGGGCTCTCCTGGAGGAGAAATGTCTCCTTGAGTCTGGGGTTCCCAGTAGGCTGAGGTGGAAGCAGACCAAGGTACAGTCAGGAGCCCTGTGAACAATGCAGGTTTTGAAACTTAGGTGATGATGGGAGCTCTGGTTTGGGGAGGGAGGGACTATGATGTCTGTCTTGGAAGAGAAGCCTTGGAAGTGGAGGTGGCGAAGAAAAACCAAAGCATGAAACAGCCTTGGGATAGAGCTGAGTCCATGCACTGAAGTTTCTGGGGATGGGAAGGGTTGTAGTGTCCTGGCAGGAGGGGGAAAGAAAGAACACCTTGGCAAGATGAGGTGATGCTTTAGAGCATTTCCATGTGTTTAGATGTTTAAAATAAAACAGATTTCCTCTAAGTCCTCTTAAGTAGCAACAATTCCCTGAGGATCAAGTTACTTACAAGTTTCCAAGACTGGAATAGCTAGGTGAAGCTGGCAGCCTTTCCAGGGGATGCTGGGGATCTGTACCACATTCAGAGGCACCTGCACTGCAACAGCTGTGGTTTCTGAAACCTCTTTGAATCCCCTCTGATTGTCCAGCATTGAGCCAGTGCACACCAGTAGTGAGCCTGAAAGCAGCTTATGGGTGCAAGAGGTTCACACCTGAAAGTCTGGGGTCAGTGGTGGCCCAGAGACCTCAGCTGAGGTCTGGGTGCAAGCAGAGCTCATGTTCAGAGACTTCCCAATACTGTGGGCCTGCACTGGTCCACCAGCACCACGTGAATCAGGAAAACTCTAAACTGATTGACTTTGGTGCCAGCATTGTGGCCTGACAGTGAGGCTGCTTCTGCAACTCTGGGCTGCCATCACAGGGGCTTCCAGCAGCTCCTTAAATCACAGCACTGCACACCTTCACCTGCCACTGTTTATTGGTGACACTGCCTCTTCCACATCTTGAGGTCTGAAAGAGGTGGATACTAAAAGGTTGTGGATGCAGATGGTATTACAGAGCTGATCACTGGGAAAACATTGGAAAGCCACCTTCTCCTTGCTATGAACAGTCCAAGTAGCTAAGCCATGGGCTTTTATATTTGAAGCAGCACTGCTTATGTAAATTTGGGTTGATAAGCTAAGGATTTGTCTCATTTTGGAGAGGTACCCAAGATAAGATAAAATCCAAAAGTGGTTCTGAAGCAGTGTGAGGCACATGTATCTGTGTTACAATAGTGGTGGAATAAATGCTTCTGGAGAATCCTTGTCAGGTACTGAGGAAGATGAATAATTTGAGTGGAGAAGTTTGAGAGAGGCTCCAAAGGGTGAAGAAAACCAGCAGAAAGCCACTTACTGCCCTTAGGAATATTGTTTCAGCCACTGTCAGACAGCAAGGGGGTTTTGTTTGCCTTTGAAGTTTGAATGCATTTCACAGATTTCTGATCTTTGTGATATAGGTCAAAGAAATTATCAGTCCCAGCTTCTGTCGTATCTAGAATAATGGGAAGAGGTGGGTGCAACATCACAGCAATCCAAGATGTAACTGGCGCCCACATTGATGTTGATAAGCAAAAAGATAAGAATGGAGAGAGAATGATCACTATAAGGTACAGTATCTCAAAATGAAAGTCTCAAGTTAGTCCACAATGTCATTTATTGAAGTTTGTTTGTTTTCTAAGGTAGGATCTATTTAGCTTCTTTGTTCTAGAATAGAACATACATTTCTGCTGCCAAGATATGCTGACAGTCAACTTCAAAGATAATCCATAAGATACTCAGAAGTCAAGAAATAACTTAATTCAGTAAACAGACAGTAGACTTATGGATCAGCATAAGATTGAGGTTGTGGAATATTGAGCAAAGCAGGGTTTCCTGTTGCAAGAGATAAATGTGTTTGTGTTTAATCTAGGGGCGGTACAGAGTCCACACGTTACGCAGTGCAACTCATCAATGCCCTTATTCAAGACCCTGCCAAGGAACTGGAAGACTTGATTCCTAAAACTCACATCAGAACACCTGCTTCGAGTACCAAATCTATCCACTCAAACTTCTCATCTGGAGTCAGCACTGCGACTGCTTCCAACAAGAACTCGTTCCCTCTCGGAGCACCGCCCCTGGTCACCTCGCAGTCATCAACACTATCTACTTTCCAGCCTACCAACAAATTAAACAAGAACGTCCCGGCGAACGTGCGCTCATCCTTCCCGGTGTCTCTTCCTCTCGCTTATTCTCACCCTCATTTTGCCTTGCTGGCTGCCCAAACTATGCAACAGATCCGGCACCCTCGCTTACCGATGGCCCAGTTTGGAGGAACCTTTTCACCTTCACCGAACACTTGGGGACCATTCCCAGTGAGACCAGTTAACCCCGGCAGCACGAACAGCTCTCCAAAGCATAACAGCTCCAGTCGCGTAGGCAGTCAGAACGGGAACGCGTTGCCGACGGAGTCTCCCGGACTGGCCACGTCCAGCTGCCCCGTTACCGTCTCGTCCGTCGCTGCTTCCAGCCAGCCGCTCTGTGTGACCAGTAACCGGACTCCCTCCTCGGTCAGGAAGCAGCTCTTTGCCTGCGTTCCCAAGACGAGCGCCGCAGCAACAGCCATCTCAACCGTGACGAGCACCTGTAGCACTCTGCCCTCAGCTTCCTCCGCCCCCCCCAACAACGGGCAGGCGCCCGCGCCGTTCCTGCCGTCTCCCGCTCCGCAGGCGCAGCACTCCGCCCTCAAAGCGGACTCGTTCCCG
>VZRZ01000004.1:12897-28302 GCA_013398175.1 Climacteris rufus | reverse complement strand
TGCAGCGTGTCGGCCAGCAGCGGCTCCGCGGGCAGCGACGCGCGCCCCGCCAGCAGCCCCGCCCCGCCCGGCGGCGCCCAAGATGAGATCCTGCCGAGCAGCATGTCAGAGATCAGCCCTGCCATGTCCATGCCTTTCTCATCCAGCTCAGAAACCGCTCCTTTAAGCTTAGCGTCACCCAGGTCGGTCGTTGCAGATAATCAGGACAACAGTAACTTACCTCAAGTAGCTGTACCAGCACCTCGAGTTACTCACAGGATGCAGTCCAGAGGTTCTTTCTATTCAGTGGTACCAAATGCAAACCTCCATCAAGATCCTCAGTCTATTTTTGTTACGAATCAAGTTCCTTTAACACCTTCTCAAGGTCCACCTGCTGCAGTGCAGCTCTCATCAGCCATGAACGTTATGAACGGTTCTCAGATGCACATTAACCCAGCAAACAAATCATTGCCTCCTGCCTTTGGGCCAGCAACGCTCTTCAATCACTTTAGTAGTCTTTTTGATAGCAACCAGGTGCCAGCTAACCAAGCGTGGGGAGACTGTCCACTCTCTACCCGAGCAGCAGCTGACCCATCTTTCACTGTTCAGTCTACCTTTCTGAATAACTCTGTGCTAGGACATGTGGAAAACGTCCATCCCGACAACTCCAAGGCTCCTGGTTTTAGGCCACCTTCCCAGCGGGTTTCAACTAGTCCTGTAGGTAAGTCATTCAAATCACGCACTGGACAAAATTATTTCTTCAGCCATTGCACTCTGATCATCATACTGATGGAGAAGTAGTCTACAAATGACAGTTGAAGAATGCTCATATAATGAGGATGGCCTGTTTTTTCCAAGTGCTCTTTAAAATGTTGATGACTTTTTTCTTCTCCAGCTCTTCTAGGCTGTTAGGTGTTGGGAAGATTGCAGACATTGCATTCCTTGTCCTCTGTAAGACACAGGAATGCTCCCACCTGTTTGCAGAGTAGCATCAATTTTTAGGTTTTGGATTGCAGTGGAACACACTGTGGGGTGATACCAAACCTGAGAACTCCTGAAGGTTCCAGCTGCAGCAGTGACTGCATGCAGGTGTTCCATAAGTCACAAAAGTGTGAGACTCAAGCTTGACTCAGCGAGGGTTAATTTTCTGTGCCTTTTGGCTCTCGATATGGCTCTGCGATTTTAATAAGCTTACTTTGTGAAGCTTCTTGCTGAAATTGGTGTGCTACTGCATGGAGTGTTTTATTCACAAGTTCAGTACAGCAGTACAGGCACATCTGGATTTATTTGAAATGGGTTAGGAACACTGGCGTTGACCTCCCTGCCCTTGCTGTGCTCTGCCTGAAGGATTTTTACCTTCTCAGTGTTCAAACTATGTTGCAGACAACCAACTGCACCTATTTGGCTGGAAGGAACCCTTGAGATGTATTCTGTGCCACCCCTTTGTCCCTGCCATGGTGCCTGTGAGCTGCCCTGGAGCTGGGTAGCTGGAGAGCCTTGCTCTCATCCTTACCCACACAGTGTGTGTTGGGTATTTGGGCTAAAGCTTCAGGACTTGAATGCTGGACTGGGACAAGTCAAATAGTTTGCCTTTCAGATTAAAGAGGAAGGGAGCATTTGGAAGATGTGATGGTGAGAAAAGACCTTCAGCATTTTCTTTCCTCTCGGTTGTTTGACAAAAGTGCAGGACTTCTGCAAACCAGCATGTTTGTCTCTGACTGGCTTTAACCACAAAACTGGGGTGTTTGCTATGACTGTAGCTTTCTTAATTGTTTAATTTGGGCTGTATAGCTCTGCAAAGCAAGGGCACACCTAGAGCTCTGTGCCACATCCAGTCTCAGCATAGTAAGCAGAACCAGATGTGGAAGATAAAGTAACTGGACTTAGTTCATCAGAGACTTAGTAAAGAGTTGCCAGACACTCAGCAGGCTCCAGAATCACTTGACAATGGCTCAGCTTTTCCTCTGAAGTGCTTTAAACTGGGAGTTGGCTGTTGCTGAAATAACGCCTGGAAAGGAAGTTTATGGCAAATGGGATCTGTTGATTTCCCTGACAATGGCATCCTGCAAACACGGCTGACTGGGACTTCCCACAGCAGCAAAACATTTTGCTGTTCTTTATGTTAAGGTGATCTGCTTGTCATGGGGGAAAATTTCTTGGCCCTTTATATATCCTTAAGTTACTCTTAAGTATTTAAAAAGCAGTGTAAATCTGTTTCTGCCCTTAGATAGGCAAGGAGTGTTCATGCAGCTGACTTTAGGGAGATAAGCGTGAAGTTCTCAGTTGAAGCTCAAAAATATTCGGACAGAACATGCTTTTTCTGAGCTAGAATTTGATCGGGGTAATTGCAAAGTGAAGAAAAACTGCAAATAGGTAGGTGTGCTGCTAAAATTGTGCCTGGCAGGAGGTGAGTGGTTAGTCAGGTCTTTAGTTGATTCATTTAATGTCATTTTACTTCACACTGCTTTTGATCACCTTTGTTTCAGAATCTAAACGGTTCATCACACAGGAGTAGAAGGGTTAGGGGGAGTGTGAGGCCAGGAGGGTGTTTGGAAGGTGTGATAGTGAGGAAAGAAGGGGGCACAGTATAGACTGAGGACCTCTCTGTTGCTTTCCCTTGGAGCTTTAGTGTGGTCTGTCCATCCATCTCATTCACTGGCTTGTTCCAGGGGAACAGACCTTTCCCTTGGCTCAGCCACTGAGGTGGGTTGAACTGGGGATTTTCATGGCTTCCATAGGGCTCAGTGACAGGGTTCATGAGATTTTGAGAAGGGGGGAGAAGGGCCAGTCCCTGCTGGGTCATGCTCTGGCCAGCAGCAGCACGATGGACAGGGGCCAGCCAGGGCGTGGCCTGGCAATTCTGTCAGCTGAGAGGGGGTGGTAATGGCCCCAGAGCAGGTGGACACCCATCCTCTGTCTCAGCTGTGACTCTGCACCTGAGGGAGCAGAGGTTTGCCTGTTGTGCCTGTCTTGCACAGTTGGGCCGTGGCAAATTTTTCCATAAAACAACATTTTTTGGTGATGACCTTTGAACTGATTTGGTGAAGATTTAATATAGTTTGTGCACTAAACCAGCTCTTTCTTAACAAGTTCTCACCTCAGGGAGGAGTTTGGGTAAGTTCATGGGTAAGTTCAGCTGCAGCATGAGTTTTCTCTGATGCACCAGTTCATTTGAGGCACAGGTATCCCTGCAGATCTCCTCACTGGCTGTGGATCTGCTCTGGAAATGGCCTATTTTTCTCACATTTTTAGGTCTCTCATCCTGGCAGTTTGCAGGTTGAGGGCAGGCTTAGCCCAACCATTTGGGGAGGCTGTGGAGAAGACCACATGAAGTCTACTTATTACTTGTTTTTTCTGCTTTTTAAGGAGGGGTTTGAGACCTTCCTCATTAAAAGTGGTCACAAACTTGAAATACACCAGCTTAGGAAGCAGCACATGAGTACAGAACTGTGACATGGCTGGAGTTTGTTTCACACAGACTGACCAAGTGTTGCAGCTGCTTCTGTAAAGGTGCAGGTAGCCCTTGCAGCAACCAGCATCTGCAGAAGTGCCTGGGGGCTTTGATAAACTGAATTTTGAGCAGAGTTTGTGTGAGATCAATGCACTCCTCAAAAGCTCAGTTACGCCTTCAGAGCACAGTGAGGGGTTTGAGTTCATGGCCCAAGGACCTGCATGGTATGGTATTGCAGAAGGTTTTAGTATTACAAAACCTGATTTTGTTGGTAAGTACATGAATAGGAAGCTTCTTACTGCAGTCAGGATTTGGTAAGTCGTTGTTCAGAATAGACATTTTTAATGTTGAGCAAAGTTTTTTGTGCACTTTAATCAAAGACAGGATAATGTTAAAAAGTGCTCTTTATGAGCTGACTTCTGGGTTTGTGCATCTCTGGCTGTCACACTCCCTTCAGCCCATGGAGCATATCCAGCAGTGCTGAAGTGGTCTTACCTGTCCAGACATTGCACTTTGCAAGCTGTGTATCCAAAAGCTATGTACCCATCACCATACTGAGCCATCCAAAGACAGCTGGACATTCTCCTGCAGGAGAGCTGCTTTTGCCATAATCCCTGCCTTGTTCTCTGTTTAGGAGCCCAGCAGTGCCCATGAGCAGCAGCAGCTCTGTTACCCTTCTGTCTGGGGCAGCCTCAGGATCTCCTGTGGTTTGTCAGGCAGCTGGCAGCTTGTGTTTGGATGCCTAGTGGAACCAGTTCCCATGGGGGCCTTTTGGCTGCCACGTTTGTGGGTGGAGGCTTGGCCAGAGTGTCTGGCCAGCAGCTCCAGAGCAGATGCCCAGGGAGGGCCCCAGGCTGCAGGCACTGCTGCTGGCTTGTGGCTGGGCTCTGTGCTGGAGCCAGGCTGCAGCTCCAGACAAACTCAGGTCAGCCACACTGCAGTCACAGCCACTGGCATCCTCCTCAGAGCTGTGACAAACCCAGGAAGACTCTGCTCCCATGCTGGGGGTCCCTCAGCTGTGTCACAATAAGGACACAAAAAGAAGGAGACGGACACCTGTTGTTAAGAGAGCAACCAACAACTGCGGGCAGACCCGCCCAATTTTATTTTCTATGTATCTTAGAAACCACAGTGGATTGGAGGAAAAACCTTGCCGCTCCTCAATCACACTGGTCAAAGGAAATGTCCATCAAACTTCTGTGCCCAGGAGAAAGGAATGTAAATAATAAGCTACCGTTACAAAAACATGGTCATGTTTACAGGGAATGTGTGAGAAACAGTTACAGAAGAATGAAAACATCCAGAACTGCAAAACTCAGGGCAGCACAGCTGAGCACCCCGTGTTCCAGCAGTGAGGGAGATGTGCTTCTCCTTGGTTATAAGGGAGACTTCTCTTTTTAACCTTTGGGCTAGTGAGAAAAATACCTTCTTCAAATCCAGCAAATCATTTCTGTCCGTGTGAGCAGGTTGGATCTGGCACTTCTGGAAGCAGTAAATCAGGTTGACTTGGTTGATAATACTGAGGGGAAAAGACCTGGCTTTCAGGAACTACCCAGGCACTGCAAGATGCCCCTCTAGTTTCTGACCTAAGGTACTGCCTGGCAGCACTGCTGTTTGTGGGGTGCATGTAGGTACAACCTTCAACCTCACTCTGCAGCAATATAGGCTGGTCCTGGTTGTGGTCATGTTGAAATGTTTAAATGGTTTTGAAACTAATCTTGTTTAATAGGCCCTTGAAACTAAACCCTAAACTCAGGTGAACATATGGCCATGCCCATTTCTGCTTTCAGGTAATAACGTGTGATAAGAGCTTTTACAACGTTTTGGAAAAGTACTGAAAAGCTTTGGCTTATTAAAAAAGCTGTAATTCCCCCTTGCTAATAATTTTTGTGGGACTTTGTACTCTCTCCATCTCTTGCTTCCTCTCACACGTTCCTGGAGGAAGCAGCCCCCTCCCCTGTGGTGCTGTGCCACGTCAGCTCTGTCTCTGTGGCCACAGCTTGCTCTGACTCATCTCTCCATGAAGGTACCTATGGGATGGCAAAGCCCATCCTGCAGAGAACTGCTTCCCTGGTGCTGGATTCCCCTGGAACTTTCACAGAGCCCTGTATCCCCGTTGCATTTGTGTGGCTTTTTTGTAAGCAAAGATCCTGGCCACTCCCAGCTTTCCTGCTCTGCCCTCCCTGCTAAGATCATTTTCTTTCAGTGACCAAAGGGATGGCTGTTTTTATTAAAACTTGAGGCCAAACCAGAGAGCCTCCAGAAATGCCTCTGCGGTTTCTAAGGGAGAATCATGCACCTGTAAAATGACCTTACCATGTGCAGATGCCCCCGAAGGTGATGAGATGCTTTAACTATATTTGGAGCACTAGCTTTCTCTGGTGCTTTGAAGCAGGTTCCCAAAGAGAGATATTTAATCAAATTTATGTTTATTTCAGGCTTACCCTCTCTAGATCCATCCAACAGCTCTACAACTTCTTCTTCAGGTCCTTTGACAGGCTTTTCAGCAAACATACAAGGAGCACGGGTTTACCTTCAAGGGCCAGCGCCTGTTGGGACTCCCAGCTTTAACAGACAGCATTTTTCACCACATCCTTGGACAAGCGCAACAAATTCATGTAGGAACTTCATGGGTCTGTCTTAGTTAACTATCAATTCATAGCTATTGTCTTTAGTAGATTTCTAACTTGAGGGGAACTTACCCAGTGATGCACAAAATGCTTTCCAATTGCTTTGAGCAGCTGTGAGGATGGCGTGCAAATCCCAAGCTATGCTATTTGGTGGGTTTTTTCCCATGCCACTAGTGCTGGTAGCTTTACTACAGGCATATTTGGGCAAAAAAAATGAGTCACTCTAGGCTCTGAGAGGAGAGGGCATAAAGTTGTGGGGAAGTGGAGGTGTTTATATTAAGTTAAAGATTCCCCTCTAAGTAGTATGAGTGCAATATTAGCTGAAAATGTGATGTTTGCCATGGTTTGAAGTTATACTTGGTTTTTTTCTTTCTTTATCTTTTTTTTTTTTTTTAATTGGGATCTGGAATTATACTTAAAATGTTCCAAAATCTTTAAGCATCATTCAAGGTAACAGTGGGTTTTCCTCCTAATGGGAAGAACATGGAAGTAGCTTTACAGAAAATATGGGTCTTTGATTCAGAATGTTAGCTGAAGAGGTTTTTCATGTCACTGCATGCAACTTCATTGCCACTCTGAGTTTAAGAACCAAAATGTTTAAATGAGTGCTCAAAGGAAGTTGGATTTCCCAAGAAGAGTCAGTGACACTTCTGAAGTTGGCGGGACTGATGCTCTTGGGTCACACCTGTGGCTTTGGGAAGCTGTCTCATTTCTCTTCTGTTGGAAGTGGTGGATACCAAAACCAGGCTGTTTAGATAGTTATGGTATTTTGGCTGATGTTTTCACCTCTTCCTCAAACTCTTCCATGTTTCTTTTTCTTTCTTGTTATTAGCTTAGGTACAGTGCTATGTCATGAGAATATCATGATTCTGATGGCTGAAAGCATTTGTGTTATAATGTTGATTTTAGAGTTAAAATAATTTCTATGAAAAACTTGAAGAATGCTTGCCAAAAAAAAAGCCTTTAAAACATTTTATCATTTACTTTGAGATAATACGGGGGGGATAAAGGGGTGGCATTGCCGCTTACCGCTTTGTGTGTAATTAAGCAAGAGAAATACTCTCTTCAGCAGGTGAATCTCCTATTCCATCAGTTTCCTCAGGATCATCTTCACCCCTCTCAGCTGCTTCTGCACCTTCTAACCTGGGCCAGCCGAAAGCAGGGAGCGCCACTGCCGACAGGAAGGTGCCCCCGCCCATCGGCACCGAGCGGCTCGCGCGCATCCGGCAGGGCGGCTCCGTCACCCCCACGCCCCTGGGAGCCAACTTCACTGCTCCCGTGGGCCACAGCGGCATCTGGTCCTTCGGCGTCAACAGCGTGTCTGGTGAGTGTCCTGGACAACTGCAGGGCCTCTCAGAAGGGCTGCCTTGGACTGGAGAGTTGGAGAGAAGGATTGAAGTTCTGTGGGTTCTACTCAACCTTTGTGTGGTACATCCCGAGGGGAAGGCTGGTCAGTGCTGGGAGAACGCACTGTGGTTTCCCCTCCTCGTGCCAGTGGGTCTCACCCAGCCTGGATCAGCCCCCGAGCCTGAAATGGTGCAGAGCCCTCGTAGGGAGTCCTCTGAATGATCCAGAGTTTAGAGTAAACAACTTCCATCTGTTAAGGGGCTGTTTCCAGCCCTGACTTTTGGCTCCCCCTGTCCAGGTTTCTCTCTTGCTTTCCACTCACATTTTGCAGTGTCAGCTGAGGTGCAGCTCATGCACCCAGGGACACAAAGCTGTGGATGCTGGGTTTTGCCTTGAGTTCCTCGTGACTCCTGAACAGTAACTTCAGTTCAGGGCAGCCTTGCTTGCCAAAGAATGGCTTTGAAACAGCTGAAGTTTTATATTCAGTTTCCTGGTAGTTGGATTTTCTGGAAAGGAGGAGGTGCAGCCTTTGAGGTGTAGAGTGTTTCCATTGGTAACTTTATATACAAACGTTTGAGTCCTGTATTTGTTACATGTTTCAGTGAAGCCCTCCACACTTTGGTTAACTTCTATCTCAGCACTGCTTTTAAGAAAAGCTTGTATGTGCTCACAGACAGTGCTGGGAGCTCTGTTGGATTTTAGCTGTCTTGCAGTGGACACATGGAACTCACAGCTTGTGGTAGTCCCCATCTTCTTCACCACCTTCTGGATAGCTGAGATCCCTCTGTTGCTGTGTTTTCAGGGTGTCTTTGGGTGGCCTTGAGGGTGTGCAGCTGCTGAGTTCTGCTCAAGTGTCTGCACTGAATTTAATCAGCCATTTTTAATCTCTTTCCAGAAGGCCTGTCAGGTTGGTCTCAGCCTGTCATGGGAAGTCATCCAATGCATCAGCAGCTCTCAGACCCAGGCACGTTTTCTCAGCATCAGCCAATGGAGAGAGATGATTCTGGAATAGTGGCTCCCTCGAATATTTTCCACCAACCTATGCCAAATAGTTTTGTGGATTTTTCTAAAGTAAGTTACAAGACAGTTGGATTTAGTCTGTGAAATGACCAAGCACTGACTTTGTTGTGTCTCTTGTTCTGCCTGTTCACACTGTGTATGTTTGTGCCTCTGCTGCCATTGCTCATCACCCCAGTCCTGAACCTCCTTTCATCCCAGAACTGACCAGAAAAGGTGCCCAAGCCTGGAGTCAGGTCTAAACAAAGCCAGAGTTTGTAGGTTGCAGATACTCTTTGGTCAGCAGCTGAAGGCCTTTATCACTCTCCAGTGTTTCCTCTCTCAGGAGCTCAGTCCCCTGGAAATGTTTCAGTTTCACAAAGCTTCCTCAGCTCTTGAGGCTGATTACAAGTTTGCTTAATGCTTTCATCACAAATCATGCCCACAGTACCCCATGCCCTCCTTAGGAGGAGAGGACTCACAGCACATTTCAGAAGGAGCCATAGCATGTGCTCTTGACATCTCTATGACAAAGCAGCAGCCATTCACACATAGGGAAAGAATTCTCCTAATTGCAGAAAGCTGCTCTGTAATTTGCTCTTTCTGAACAGGCAGAATTATTTTAGATGACCATTAGGAATTAGAGAAACTCTTCAACCCAGAGTCTGTTCAGCTCAGTGCAGCCCTGTGTGCTCTCTGTGCTGCAGAGAGGGGGGAGCACTGAGCTCACAGTGTTCAGCTGCTGGCCTGGCTTTGTGGGCTTATCTGAAAGCTCTGTGTGTGCTGCAGCCTCTGCAAGGTGTAAGCTCAGAAAAATGGCTAAGCTGGCTGGATCTCCAGCTCTGAAGTCACCGTGTTCCATACTCTGCCTTCCCCGTGGCTTCACCAGTGCTCTCTGTCCCCTCAGGGCCTGCCCATCTCCATGTACGGCGGCACCCTGATACCCTCGCACCCCCAGCTGGCAGATGGCCCAGGAGGGCCCCTCTTTAACGGGCTCCATACTCCAGATCCTGCCTGGAATCCCATGATCAAAGTTGTCCAGAACTCAACAGAATGTACTGATGCTCAGCAGGTAGTGTGGCTGCCTTTCTCCACCTGTGCTTGCCTGGGGCTTTATACGGTGGTGTGAGACCCTGTTTTGGATGGGTGATGTGTTTGGTTTTTTCAGTTCTTTGAAACTAGAATTGAGATTGTTTGCATGACCTTTCCCTACAGTATGTGTGTGTGTGTGTGTGTGTTCATAAAATACCCATGGCACTGTCAGTACCAAACCTTCCAGGTAAAACGAGCAGCATTTCAAGGCTGCTCAGCCAGGTAATGGACTGTTAGCAGTGAGAGGGTTTCTATCCATCCTCAGCACCTTGCAGGTTGTCAGTCAGACCTTGGCCAGAGCTGGAGAGCTCCTGCCTTTGGGCAGCCTGGTTGTGTTTTGAGGGAAGCCTTACGCTCACCCTCAGTGGTTAAACACTGTTAAAGGAACCTTTATTTGTTTTTATAATAGATTTGTCTTTTTATTTCTTGCTGTAGATTTGGCCTGGCACCTGGGCACCTCACATTGGAAACATGCATCTCAAGTACGTCAACTGATTTAAGGGGGTCTGTCCTTTTTTAGCCTGGTTTGGGAATCTTTATGACCTTGAAGAACCCTGGGGATTTTTTTCATGTGCCTAACTCAGTGATTTTCTGTGGGCTGTAACAATGGAATCTCGATTGCCCGTTGTATAAGAACAAATTGATTTACCTATACAAACTGATTCTGTTCTCCAGTTAGTTTAGCCACTTCAAACTTAACAATCAGACAAAACTAGTGCTTTTGGCTAAACACTACTGAATGCTCCCTGTATGCAGCAGAGAAACTAGCTGATGACATGATTTCAACCTTTTAGGGTGGTAAATACCTGTATAATTGTTTACAGACTTAAAAGGAAAACCTGAGTTAATTTCATGTCGTATAGTGGCTCTACTTTATGTAGCCTGTATTAATGTGAAATATTTACCTGAATACTCAATAAAAGGCAAACAGCATTCATAGGTTGTGTGTGAGAATTTTGGAAAGGGCTGTATGTTTTTGTCCTCAGTAGCTGCTGCTGTGCCCAGTGACACATCTTCCCAGGGCCGCGTACTCAGCACTTGGGTGCAGTCAGGGCTTGGGGAGGTTTGGAGCCACAGATGTCTGCAGAGTCCTGCCCCCTGCCAGTTGTGAGCCTTTGATTGTGTGAACCCACTTCTGTGTTGTGTTTTTTTCCTTTTGGATTAGTTCTGCTGCTTCTGGCACTTCTGGCAGGTGGGTCACCTGAGAGATCAGGTTTTGCTCAGGGCTGCAAGTAAGGGCTGACAACAGTGACAGGTAATGCAGGGTTCCTTCACCTGCCCAGAAGCAGATCTCAGGAAAGTGCTTCCCACTAGAGGAAAATGTAATAGATTCAGTTCTAAGCTTCTTGTAATGCTGTAAATCTGCTAAGAGCTCCTCAAGTCCTTTCCAAGAGGAAGAAGAGGATTTTTGCACACTGCTTAAGATGAACATTAATTCCTGACCCCAGTCATCCACTTTCTGCACTTGGACTGTGCTTATGTCTGCTTTCACTCCCAAGTGATACAGTAACTACACAGACTGTTGGATCCATTCCTTAAGCAAGGCACTCCAGTGCACATAGTGTCTGATCTAATGGATCAGTCTCAGACCAGGTGGAGACTTCACCTTCCTCCACCTTATCCAGACAAAGCCTTACCATGCAGCAGCAGTTTCCCTGGGAAAAGCATGAGGAAGTACTGAAAACCCAAACTGCATGAGCAGTATCCAAGTCCCACATGCAAATCAACCTCAGAAGCACTACTGGATGGTACATTCAGATATTTTTCTTGGTATTTGAGGACCAAATGCAAAAAAAAATTGACCTGCTGCTGCCCCACTGGTAGTGCAGACACCAAAGGAGAAACACAGAGTCTCAGAAAGGTTTGTGTTGGAAGTGGCCTTAAAGATCACCCAGTCCAACCCCTTGCCATGGGCAAGGGATAGGTGTGAGCAGCAACAGTATTGAAAACAAGCAGTGTTGTGGTGCAGTAGGTGTGTGCTCTCAGGGTGAGGTGCAGGGGAGGGATGGCTCCCTGGCTGCAGCAAGCACTGTCACCTCCTCCTGCCCCATCCTGGGGAACCACTGTCTCCCCATCCTGGAGGGCTGCAGCTCCAGGGCAGATGGCACAGTCTGCTCCATGACACCAGGATGGGGATGGGGCTGTCCCTGAACAGCCTCGGCCGCCCCAGCCCTGCCTAACAAAGGCAGCTCTTTCCTGCTCAGGTCCCTTGCTGGCTTCTCCCCCACGCAGCTCCTTCCCTGGGTACATGGGCACTTGCTCTGGGCACCAGACCCAGGTGGCCCCAGCAGCCTCCACTAAAGTGGAAAAGGGAACTCCAAAGCTTTGTAGGAAGATCCTGCTCAAAGTTCAGGCCATCACTGCCCCGTGGTTACAGAGGGGGCACAGGCAGAGGCAGGGCCTGGTGCTTCTGGGGAGTGGGCTGGTGGCAGTACCAGGTGGGTGCAGTGCTGGTCCCCCAGGCAGGCTGGCTGGGTCCAGGGAAGGTACAGGGGTAATGCCAGAGTCTGTGCCCACCTGAGTTCCCCAGCCCTGTGTGGCTGGGCTTCCCCCAGGGCTCCCCCAGGCCTGCCCTCCTGCCCCCTTCAGACCCCCAGGGTCAGCCATTGGGCAGGTCCTTTGCTGCATGTCCTCAGGGAAGCGTGTGCCTCATCCAGGAGCTGGGCATGTTTGGGTTGAGCTGCAGGTGCCCACCCTGTGGGCTCCATCGTGTGCCTTCGGTTCAGCTGCTCTGGTGGCAGAGCCAGCCCCGGTGCTGTGGGGCCATGGCAGGCGCAGGCTGTGCAAGATCTTTGTGCCAAGCAGGAGCTCTGCGCTCCCTGGCACCTCGGGCAGGAGCTCTGGGCTCCCTGGACCCCTGGGCTGCACCCACTGCCAGAGCCTGGCAGGGAGCTGGTGTTTGGCTGCAGGGAGGGCTGGGCAGGGGACGGCAGACGTGGCACACGGGCTGGTGCAGCCTTGGGCGTGGCTGGCACGGCGAGGAGGCAGCGTGTGCCCAAGGGGGCACTGCACACCCGGCAGGCTGGAGGAGGAAGCTGTCCTTGTGCAGGGAGCAGCAGGTGGCTGGCTGAGACAATGGGAACAGGTCCCCAGGGTGCCCCCCCGGGACACCCAGCCCTTATTTCTCCACCCTGGACAGGGCACCACAGGAAGCTGCTGCTGTCTGGCCACTGGGCTCGGGCCTCGCTGTGTGCCCCAGGACTGGCCCTGCCCTCCAGAAAGCACAGGGGTGGCCTATGTTGGCCACCATGAGGCAGCCCTTTGGAAGCTGGACCCCTTGTGCTGCACCTGCGGAGCTCCGTGAGCCTCAAAGGGAGGAATAATGTGGGGAATAGCTGCTGGGCAGGATGAGTGTCACAAACTGCCTCGTGGGAAGGCCCATGGTGGCTCCAGAGCCATGGCTGAGCGCTGGGTCCCACCCCCTGCTCTGGGCTCAGATGCTCCGGGCTGGGGGTGGCCAGGGCCTGCAGTGCCTGACAGCCCCTGCTTTTGGCAGGTACCCGCATCATCTGCGACCGCAAGTTCCTGCTGGAGTGCAAGAATTCAGCCGCGGCCAGGACCCCTCCCTGCTGCCTGCCCCAGACCCCCGGTGTCACATCCCTGGCCCAGTCCAGCCTCGTCAAGCTGGAGGAGCTCAAGGAGCGGAATGAGAGCGAAGAGGCCATGCCAGGTGAGCGGCCCCTGCCCACGGAGCCCCTGCCCACGGAGGCCCTGCCTGGGGCACAGGGCAAGGAGAGATCCCAACCTAGCCCCAGTTCCAGCTCTTGCCCACTTTGCCTGTCTGTCTGCCAAGGCAGCCTCGTCCTAACCCTGGCCCTGTATCCATCCATGCCCTTGCAGATCAAGACCGGTTTGAGATGGACATCTGAGTTTCCAGCTCCCCGTCTCCAGGCCATGGCTGGGCCTGTTCCTGGGCCTCGTGGAGGTGCTGGCACCGTGACCAGCTGGCTGCAGCCCTCTCTAATGCTGGGGATGGACGTGTGACACCTCAGGCTCTAGCACAAGTGGCTGGTGCAATTGCCTAGGAGCTCATGCTTGATCAATAAACACCGTGAAACCCCTGTGCTGACCTGGTGTGTGTGTCTGTCAGGGCTCAGCAGGGTCCTTGCCCCTGGAAGGGGAGGTGAGCAGCACCAGGAAGGTGCAGAGGGTGACACTGCAGGTGAGGGGTGGTGAAGGGCTGGGGACCTGTTCTCAACTGGTGGAGGCAGCTGGTGGAGCCATCCTGTGAGCATGGGGGGAACAGCACAGTTAACACCTGTGTTAACAGGGTATGTCTGTCCCTGGACCTCCCTGTCCCTGAGGTCACCCAGGTCTCTTGGGTTCCAGACTCAGGTCTGAGCTGTGTCAGGATAGCAGGAGCCCAGATGGGAGCCAGGGGCTGCTGGTTGCAGCACTAGCCCTGATCGTGCTAGGGGCTGTTGGTGCATCAGCCACACCAGCCAGCCTGGACCCCTTCCTGCAGCAGGGCTGGGCTCTGGGGCTGCTCTGGGTCCCCCACTGCCAGGTGAGGGGCCAAGCTTTGCCAGCTGGTGCGGCAGAGATACACCGTGCTGCCTGCTCCAGTCAGGTGCTGCTGATTCTTTCCTTGACATCCTGTTGGCTGTGAGCACCCTACCGAAGCCAGAGCCCCTCGGCCAAACCTGATAAAGCAGCCGTGGCCTCACCCAGCAATCCCCTCTCCTGCTGACCCTGGGAGCCCCAGGACCTGTCAGTGCCCGAACCGCAGGCAGACCGTGGGAGGGGGCAGGTTGGTGCTGTTTATTAAACATAATGAATCGCCACTAAAATGTCGCAATGATTAAAATCCCCTTTTCCTGGATGAGGATTGGGAGGCAGAGGGGGTGCCCAGACTCCCTCCGGCAGCAGGGGCCCCGCTCCTGCCGGTGGCGCTGGGCAGGGGCTGCCCCGCTCACAGTCCACAGCCCCGGCGCGGGGGTCAGGGCTCCTCCTGGGCCGGCTCGGCGGCGCTCTCGGTGCCGGTGCTGCCGTCCGTCTCTGCGGCGGGCAGCTGCCGTGTCTCAGCGATGAGGCGCTTGACGCCCACCATCCACTGGCTCACCTCGTTCACGTGGTCCACCATGAGCGAGCGGTGGATGTCGTCAGCTGCGTCCCAGTGCTGCTGCTGAAGCTCTGCCGGGACACGGGCCCCGTCAGGAGCGCAGGGTCCACCGTCCCGCGGGTGCCTCTGCCCCGGGGCCTGCTGCTGGTGCAGATGCAGCCCCCTTCAACCCATACCTTGCACCAGGAGGCTCATCCTCTTCCTCACTGGTGCGGACAGCTTCCCCTGAGCCCACGCGTCCTCCAGCACTGTCAGTCGCCGCCCGATGTCATTGCACACTTGTTTCTGGAAGCAGAGGTGAGCTGGGAGCGGGGAGCATGTGCCCCCACCAGCTCTGGGCAGCCCCCGGGGCAGGGGCGGCTCTTTTTCCGGGCTCAGGCCTCCCGGCAACAGGCACCTCCCGCCTGGCTCTCCCGGCTGCCGCCCCTCCTGCCCCGCGGGGTCAGAGGTGGCGGGAGGGGCCGCGGCCTCACCTGCACCGTGGCCCGGCAGGCGTCCAGGGCCGCCCGCAGAGGGGCGAGCACGGTGTCGGCGGACACGCTGCACTCCTCCTGCTCCGGGCACGCCGCGCTCGGCCGGCTCTCGGCCCGCGGGGCAGCGCCGACAGGACCCAGCGNTCCGAGGGGGCACCTGCGGGGCAGAGGCGGTGGCATCGAGCCCGGCAGCCCGACCCAGCCGGCACCGGGCCCCGCAGAAGGGGGGCAGCACCGCAGCTGGGGGAGCCGGGCCGCAGTTCCCCGCGGATCCGGGCGGGGAGCGGCCCCTGGGGCTCCGCCGGGCCCGGCCGGGCAGGATAAGGGGCTGGACTGGGCTCCGCGGTGCTGACCTGGAGGTGTCCCCGCGGGCGG
>VZRZ01000002.1:50811-64361 GCA_013398175.1 Climacteris rufus | reverse complement strand
AGCTCGGCGAACGCAGCAGCCCCTGCCTGGCTCTGCCCGAGCTGCTCCGGCTGAACAGCGCCCGGACCCCGCCTGCCCTCAGCGCGGTGCCTCCATCCCCCGGGGCATCCCCAGCAGCATCACTGCATCCGCCAGCACGGCAAGGGCTTTGGAGAATCGCATCTTTTTCGGCATCTTTGCTGCTTCATTGTTGCCTGGCTTTCCGGGAGAGCGAGCTCTGGTCACCGGGGGTGCTGCCACCTGAAGATTTCTTCATCAGATGCCGCAAAAGAGAGTCTGGGAAAACAAAGAAACTTGCGATGTGGAGATGACGGTTCTGGTTTCAGCGGGTGAAAACTTACAGAATCAGTGAGAAGGCAAAGAAAAAATGCCCAGGACAATGTCGGCAGGTCCCGGTAATTTGTCACTCAACGGGACGAGCTTCTTCGCTGAAAATCGCAGCATTATGGACAAACCCAGTGAGCAGAGAACTTGGAATGTCTTTCTGTTCTGCTTGACTTTTACCCTTGCGTTCCCAGCCCTTCTGGGCAGCATTTATTCGCTAGTTTCTCTGCTGAAAATGCAGAACAAAACCACGGTTTCGATGATTGTGACCTCTTTGGCAGTAGACGATTTGATCAGCGTCGTGCCAGTGATTCTCTTCATGCTCACACAGTGGTCAAATGAAGTCCTCCCTGAGCCTCTGTGCACCACCTCAGCACTTGTGTATTTATTCCAGGGCATTTCTAGCAACATGAAAGGGTCTCTTATAGTGTCTTACAACTTCTACACCATCAACACCGCCGGGGCACCGAGCTGCAGCTGCTCCGAGCGCCGTGTGAGCGCGGCATGGGCCGTGCTCGCCACCTGGACCGTCGCTCTGCTGATGTGCATTTTGCCCCTCTGCGGCTGGGGCAGCTACATCCCCACGTCCTGGGGCTGCTTCGCCGACTGTGGCAGCTCCTACGTGCTGGCCGTGCTGGCCGTGTACTCGCTGTGCTTGTCGCTGCTCGTGGCGCTGGCTGTGCCCCTCGGGCCGCAGCTGCTGTGCTCGGGGGAGCCCCAGCTGCCGCGCACCGAGCACCCGCGGGGCTCCGGAGCCTTCGTGCCCCCCGGGACACCCGTGGGCTGCGGGGCTGCTGCCCCTTCGCTGGCACTGCTGGACCCCGGGGATAAAACCCTGCAGCCCTTCCCAGACTCGGAGGCAGCTTTTGGGAAGGGTGTGGCTGGGAGCAGCACCCAGAGCAGGAGCTTCAGGGTGGGCTTTGCCCAGAAACGATTCTCGCTCATCCTGGCACTGACCAAAGTCGTTCTCTGGCTGCCAATGATGGTAAATCCTCCTATGGCTTCACTTTCCAATGTTCACTTACATTTCAGTGGGATGTGACCTGTGGGCCGTGCATTGAAGCAGATGAACAGTGGCCAGCACAGTTGTTCCTTGCAGTGTGGTTGTGCCAGCAGAAGTCCCCTCCAGCAGCTCTGTGTCGCTGCAGGAGCTCAGCCGGTGCCCAGTTTGGCAGAGCCTGGTTCATCACACCTCTCACCACACCATTGGTGTCACACAAATGCCAGGGGCACTCAGCTCCCCCTTTGGTCCTGCCAGCTGTGAGACAGGGCTCTGCTCAACCTTGGGACTGCCAGCTGTGAGACAGGGCTCTGCTCAACCTTGGGACTGAGCTCCCAGGGCTCTGCTGCCTCGTGGGGCTGGGAATTGTGCTGAGCTCCCAGGGCTCTGCTCAGCCTCGTGGGGCTGGGAATTGTGCTGAGCTCCCAGGGCTCTGCTCAGCCTCGTGGGGCTGGGATTGTACTGAGCTCCCAGGGCTCTGCTCAGCCTCGTGGGGCTGGGAATTGTGCTGAGCTCACAGCCCCTCTGTCACATCCTCTGAGCCACATCCCTTGGGTCAGAAAACAGGAGTGTGGCAGAAAAATGTGGTTTGGTTGCATCTTTGTGATCCCTGCAGTGCTGGGTGGGAGGGAGAGCTGTTGTGTGCAGGTTGTGTTTGGGAACAGCTACCTGGGACCAGGGATCTGGGCTCTGGGCAGGGTCAGCCTGTGCTGGCTGTGTGGGGCAGTGCCACACAGGACTGCCTTGGGCTGGGAGCCGTGCAGTGTGCTCAGCATCTGTATTTAGCTCCAGCCAGGGTTTTTCTGGGAAATGCAGGGTGAGGGGAGAGCAGTCAGCGTGTTTGCTGTGCTGTCTGTTAGAGCCAGAGTTGTTGTGCTCAGCAAACACTGATGTCAATCTGTGTCTTACAGCGGTGTCATTGCACAGCGAGATGTTCTCTCTGTTCCTGGAAGCATCTCGTGTGCCTGAAGTGATTTACATTTCTAAATGCTCTGCCTTTCAGATTCAGATGGTTGTCCAGTACATCACAGGTCTGCAGAGCCTTTTGTCTGAGACACTGAGCTTCCTGCTGACTGTGCTGGCTGCCACAGTCACCCCGCTGTTTGTCCTGTCACGACACTGGCTCCACCTGCCCTGCGGCTGCATCGTTAATTGCAGGAGGAATTCCTATGCAGTGGCTTCAGAAGATCCCAAAAGTAAGTGTGGAAGGGTTGTCTTGGTGTAGCAGAGGATGCCAGACCTTCCCTGGTAGCCTTGGAATCTTCTAGAGCCCTGCTCTTCCCTGGGCCTCATGTGAAAACAGCTGGAGGAACAGAGTGGATCAGTTGGAAGGGACCTACAGGGATCATTGGTCTCAACTGCAAAGTTAAGGGTGAAATATTTCTGAGGATGTGGGGGTGATAGGATGCCCATTCTGATTCCCATTCTCGGGAGTGCAAATCCTCTCCCTGCAGTGGATGAATTCCTGACATTCATTGCATGTTCAGGGAGAAAGAGCTCCTGAATCCTAGAGAAAAGCCATCCTCCCTGCATGGCTTTCACTTGCTTTGAACACATTCTGTGGGTGCAGAACGGGCTGTGCTGCCCCTGCTGCCCTGCAGCCCTTCCCAGTTCCCTCTCAGCAGTGTTCCTTCTCAACAATTCATTCTTTCTATGGAGACAACACTGCCTGTTTCCAGCAGGAGCTGCATCATTTATCCCATGTTTTAGCTTGTCATTTTCATTGTGTTTGTAATCTCCTTTTTCTTCTTGGTCTCGACTCCTGACACGAGCTTTCTTTCCTCCCCGCTTAGCCCAGCGCAGGGGTTTCCAGTTCAACCTGTCGTTCCAGCAGGCTCGTGGACTGTACAGAATATCCCGGGAGAAGCCTTCCCATCCTGGCGGTGCTGCTGGAGCCGCTGGAGCCGCTGGAGCCCAGCCCAGGCCGGGCAGCTCGGTGTGCCCGGAGCCAGAGCGGGGCAGCGCGGCCGGACAGGGCTCCGGGGCTGGCCCGGGCACGGCTGGGCCCGACCCCGCTGCTGGGGGCAGCTGTGCCCCCCCAGCCCTCGCTGCAGCCCCGGGGAGGAGCTGCTGCCCCCAGCAGAGCCCCCCACCACAGCTCTCCGACTGGGAGTGGTGCCGCAGCAGATCCGAGAGGACCCCTCGGCAGGTGAGGCAGCAATTTGCCTTTATTCTCTTCTGGTAGTAAGAGTTTCCTTATGAAATAGGAATGATTTTTACTTATATTATTATTTCTATTAGTCCTGTTTTTCAGTAAAACTCATACTTAGTGTTTATAATGTGCGGCAGATCCGAGAGGACCCCTCGGCAGGTGAGGCAGCAATTTGCCTTTATTCTCTTCTGGTAGTAAGAGTTTCCTTATGAAATAGGAATGATTTTTACTTACATTGTTATGTCTATTAGTCCTGTTTTGTAGTAAAACTCATACTTAGCTTTTATAATGTGCAGTAACCACAGGCCTATTTGCAGATGCTGATCCTGCAATAATTTCTCACTTGTCTTCTCAGTCGTGGCATTTTCTTAGTTTGTGAGCACCTGCCTGGTTTGGATATGGTAAGAATTAAGTGGCAGTGATGTTAATTCATCTTAATGAATAGAAAGTTTCTCTCCAAAAGATGAGATTTTCCAGAGAGTTCCAGTGGAATTCAGTGGCTATTGGGCACTACAGTAGGTGGGAGTGGGCTAAGAGCCTGTGTGAAGTCTGTGACAGGAGCTCCGCAGGGCTTTAGGTTGGAAAGGAGCTCTGAAGTCACCTAACCCAACGTCCTGCTCTGAGCAGGGTGACTGCAAAGCCAGATCAGCTTGTACTCAACTTCTGCACAGCTTCTGCACATGCCCAGGGGAGCTGCACAAGATGTATTGAATAAGGGAGTCTCTCCATCTGATAAACACAGGTTTATCATCTGAGTCACAGGAGGAGTTTGGCTGATATTTCAAACCTGACTGATCATCCCTTTCATGAAATGCCAATGTTCACTCTGTTGCAGTGTGCAGAGATGAATTCCTGCATTTGGGGGCACAAGTAAGTGATGATTCAGCCTGGTTTTAATCTGCCAGTTCTTGCCAAGGCCTCGTGTGCCATGTAAAGCTTGGTTAATGAAGTCACTGTATCAGTAGGTTCAGAACTGTGGCTCCCCTTGAAGGAGTTTCCAGATGAAAAAAAAATTTTAAAAAAATTCCTTCCCCATTGCCGTGATGCCAGTTCAGATGCAGCCCTGGGACTGGCACTGCAGCAGGTACAAGCAGCTCTTTGTGAGCAGTGGCAGTGGCTGCTGGAGATGCTTGCTGTGCCCTGGGGCCTTGTAGGGCACTTTTGGACATCCTCTTCACTACTTGCAGTACAAGGAATCGCAACTCTTCCTTTCCTGACATTTTCCAAAGTATAACCCAGTGTGCAGTTGCCAGACATTTAAGACTCCAGTGGGGTAAAAGTTGCAGGCTTTGGAGTTACAGCTCTCCCTGGTTCTGACATTCAGCAGGAGCTGCCAGAGCTTCCCAGCTGACATTTGCTTTGCTGCTGGGAAAGGGCAAAGCGTGAAACCCCTGCAAACTTTGTCAAAATAACTTTAATGTGTTGCTCAGGTGCGTGGCGGCTGAGAGATCAGTTTGGGCCACACGTTAAATGAGTTGAAAGCCATTTCTTGTATTCACCCTGTCTGGAAGTCCCTGTCTAAGAACAGCCACTCTGTTCTCATCACTCTGCATTTCCCTCGTGTGTTCAGGAAGGAGCCTCTCCTGGCACTGATGGACCCCATCCTCCTGCAGGAGTTACAGGGGTGCCTACCTGAGCCCATAAACACAGGGTCTTTATTAGAGTGCTTTATTAGAGTGCTGCTGACTTTCTTCTCAAGGAGAAAACCTGTAAGAACTGAGAGTAGGAGGGAGAGCCACCCACCCTGGCTGTGGATCCCTGAGTTTGAGCTGTTTGAAGTGCAGGGTGCCAGACAGGACCTGGGGTGCCTTTGCTTTCCTCTGTGGGCTTGGACAGTGGCACCTGCTTGGGGTGACAGTCATTTTGTCTGTTCTGTGAGGAAAGAGTTGCTCCATCAAAGAGCTCCATCAAAGAGTTGCTCCATCAAAGGGATTTCTCTGGAATAAAAGTGGCATGAGGGAGAATGAGGCAGCAGGATAATTGAATACATGATAGGATGGCTGTAATGGAGAGGGAGACAGAAAATGGTACTTGTCATCTCTAACTCATGCTCGGCTGCATTTTTGAAAAATACCTTGAACACCTCATAAAATCCCCATGTATGTGCCTTCCCAACGAGACTGAGTGTAAATATGCCTTGTCTTATTTTGCCTATGCTTCAGTGCCCTCAGGCAGCACAAGCCTCCCGTGCTGGCACTGTGTTCCAGGATTGCTGATTATTTTTCTCTACCTCATGTGGGGGTTGCCTCAAGCAAACTCTTCAAAGAGATTGTACAGGAGCTCCTTGTGTGCCCTGCAAGGAGGGACAGGGGAGGCTCTGCAAGTGACTTCACCGAGGAGCCAGCACAGGCAGGAGTGTTCCAACATGAGAAATACACAGGCTTTCACTGCAGGAGAGTTGTGAACATTCCCTTAAACACCGGGCACGGCACAGAAGCTGAGTTGGGAATGGCCTTGAAGATTCCCTCTGTAGGTGCCTCTGGAGCTGCTGCTGCGCTGGGCTCTGCCCATCGGGGCTCTCCCTGCACTGGTGCGTGGAGCTTGGTTCCTGCTTTCCAAAGAGCTGAAAAGTGCTGGATTTCCAAAGTGCTGCTTTTCCAGAGTGCTTGGAAAATCAGTGTAACATTCATCCTCACCTCCTCTTCCCCCTTTGCCCCTGAGGTGTGTGGTCCATGTGATGCTTGCTGGCTGCTGCAGTTCCACTGGCATCTGGAATTGCAGAGGAATGCTGAGAGTGGGAACATTTGCTGCTTGAGCAGGGGGCAAGGCTGGATGGGGCTCCTACAGCTGGCACCCCCGGGGGAAGCAGCAGCCTCTGGCTGCCTCTGTTCTGTCAGGTTCAGGTGAATGAGCAGCACTCTCAGATGTGGTGCTTACACAGGTCCTGGTGGCTGCTGGACAGGAGTAGCCATGCACTGTGGGACTGGAGAAGGGCAGTGAAAACAAAGCAGCGCTGGGCTGGACAGGGGCAGGGAGGGGCACCAAGGGCTGTGCAGTGAGCAGGGACAGGGTGCTGTGTCTCTGACAGGAGCCAGTTCTGCAAAGAGCTGCCACTCATGGGCACCAGTGCTCTTTTCTGAGAGAACAGACCACGGACAAACCCAGTGGGTATCACACCAAGCAAGGGCCCCTTGCATTGTCCCTAAGGCCACTGACTGGCCTGGGAGGTGCAGAGCACTGCAGCTGGGACCTGCCTGGGATGGGCTCCTTTTGTGAGCCTTGTGCTGTTCTTCACCACAGATTTCTTCTTTATATTTTCCTAGTAACCAAACTCCCCACTGTGGTTTAACTGGCCCTTGTGCTGTGATGCTTTCAGAGGGACTCAGAGCCTTTTTCCATGGCTGGCAGTTCACACATCCCAGGAACTTCACCATGTCCACTGAAAAGGGCCAACTCTGCTGGTGTTGGGAGGGACAGGATGAATGGCAACAGATCATCTCCTGTCCCCAGCTGGACTAGACAGGCCAGGCTGTGATTTCTGTGATTTCTGTGATGATTTCTGTGATGATTTCTGTGCCCACCAGAGGCATTTGGCCCCCATGGAGCCCAGCCCTGCCCTCAGCTGTGCAGCCTGGGCAGTCCCTGTGAGGCTGTGCCCGTGCTGCAGCCCAGGGGCTCACACAGGGTGCCAGGGCAGCGTTGTGCAATATTGCAGAGCTCTCTGTGGAGCCCAGTCCCTCAGCCCCAGCCAGCTGAGCCCACAAGCTCTGGCAGGGAGCTGCAGCTTTCTCACCCTGGATGCTCTGTTGCGCTTTCTGGTACTGATTTATCTAAATCCAGGTCTGCCTGCATCAGGCAGGCCAATGGCAAGTGCTGGGCTCAGGCCATCTGAGGTGAGCTTGTCTATTCCTGTCATACCCCCTTGGCTCTCCATTTACTGCAGCCAGCCTCGGAAAAGGCAAATCATTGCAGTAATTAATTTCACTGCAGCTAATTTTAATTTGTAAGGAAGTGGAAGCCTCTATTTTAAAACAAACAGAAAACTCATTGTCTCTGGAAAGAAAAGTCAGGGTCCTTACTGGAAACATTCTAAAAATAGACCTTTTCAGCTGGAGCTGTGTTTGACCGTGGTAATTAGGAATGCAAAGCCCTCAGAGCTGTTTCAGATTGCTGGGTTTTTGTTTGGGAAGGAGCATGGGAGCCCCGTGGAGCTGGGACCTGGCACAGCCTGTGAGCAGAGAGCTGTCCCAGGGAGGAGGGACAGCCTGCAGCACATCTGTGCTCCCTGGGACACTGCTGCCACATCTGGCTGCTCCTTCTGGGCTGTGGAAATGGGAACTGGGAGGGAGAGGCTGCAAAGTGCCTTGTGCTGGAGTCCCTCCCCAGACAGAGAACCAGCAGGGAGGGTGTCCCGCTCAGCCCCCAGCTCTGAGCATTTCCAGGTGCAGATGTGTGTGCAGAGCCTGCTGCAGCTGCTGTGGGATCAGGCACATCCAGGCCTTCCCCAGGGACAGCATCCTCCTGCTCGCTCAGCCCACACTCTGTTCCTCAGTGATGATGAGGAACGTTTTTCCTCATGGCAACCACAGCTGCTTCCTGCGCTTCCTGTGAACTCTGGAAGGTGGATATATAATTAAATAACAAAGGGATTTGCTTTATCCAATCTGCAGAGATTCCTCTGCCCAGAATGCATCAGCATTCCGTGAGGAACAAGGAGATTTGTGATTTATTTCACTGGGATTTTTGTGTCTTTGCTTTTTAAAAATGCCTGTGCTGGTACATGGAGTTCTCCAGTGAAATCCCTGTCCCACATTCCAACAGCCAGAACATTCTGCAGGCTCTGGGGGCAGGGGGGAATGTGGGGATGCCCTGGGCTGGGAAATCCTCTCCACAAACAGAGGAACTGGGTGAGGGAAGGGCCGGGAGCTCGAGGAAAGCAGCTCAGCCCTGGAGATGCCTCAGTGTTCCCGAGGGATGAAATCTCTGTATTGGATAGACTGGGCTGCTCTGAGAGCTGCCAGCTTGGGGGTTCTGCTGCAGAGCTGCAGAACACGGCCCTGCAGAGGCACAGCCCCGTGTCAGGCTGGGCTGCAGCTCTGGGCACTCCTGGCAGCAATTTTGGGCTGCTCACTTCAAGCTGATCTCAGCAGAACGAGCAGTTTTGGCTTCCAGAATGTTCTGTGTGGGGAATGCTGTGATTTTGTTAATTGAAACATTTGAGCTTTTCCAAATGGAAACATTTCAATGCTGTCAGAAGTCGAGAAATTAATTGTAAAAAGGTAAATATTTTATAGAATCACAGAATGGTTTGGGTTGGAAGGGACCTTGAAGTTCATCCAGTGCCACCCCCTCCATGGGCAGGGACACCTCCCACTGTCCCAGGCTGCTCCAAACCCCGTCCAACCTGGCCTGGGACACTGCCAGGGATCCAGGGGCAGCCACAGCTTCCCTCATATCTGTATAAATACATTTATGGATGTGAACAAGGAATAAGTAAGTACATTATGTATCTGTGTATGTGCACATGCAGGGAGAGGTGTCTGTGAGTGGGTAAAGAACCAGAACTGAGTGAATTTTAAATCTGCTGCGTTCAGGCAGGGAGGGGTCTGATCCTTCACCCCTCCTGGCTGAGAGTGAGTGAGGTCTTGGGAAAAGAGCCTTTCCTTGGCAGGATCAGAGTCATGGACAGCCAGGACAGCAGGGACAGCCAGGACAGCAGAGACAGCCAGGACAGCAGGGACAGCCAGGATAATAGGGATAGCTGGGATAGAGGGATAGCCAGGATAGAGGGATAGCAGGGATAGAGGGATAGCAGGGATAGAGGGATAGCAGGGATAGCCAGGATAGAGGGATAGCCAGGATAGAGGGATAGCCAGGACAGAGGGATAGCAGGGATAGAGGGACAGCAGGGATAGACAGGATAGAGGGATAGCCAGGATAGCCAGGACTGCAGGGCTAGCCAGGACAGCAGGGCTAGCCAGGACAGCAGGGATAGCCAGGATAGCAGGGATAGCCAGGATAGCAGGGATAGCCAGGATAGCCAGGATAGCAGGGATTGCCAGGATTGCCAGGACTGCAGGGCTCCCTCGGCCCGTGCTGTTGCCATGGATGCCAGACTGGTGTGGGATGCATGGACAAGGAACAGCCTCCAGCTGTGGGGTTCCTGCTGTGCTACCAGTCCTGATCAAACAAGCTCAGTGCTGGAGTTGTAGGAGAACTTGTGCATTTTATTTAGGATTATTGGTCATTATCTCTGTGTGTCTGATATGCTGCAAATCTGCTGAGACACAAAAGGTGCCAAAGGGCACTTGGGTTGGAAGGACAGGGTTTGTGTGCTTTCCCAGAGCTTCTTACCCCTGTGGTTCCTGCAGGCAGGGTCCAGGCAGCACCAGGGATGTCCTTTGGAAGATGATCCAGGGAACTGGGGCTCTGTTCCTCCCTAGAAACATCTGTGTGGAAGTGCTTTAAAAAGAGAAGGCATAAATGGTGTGGGAGTTGTGTGTGTTCTTCCTTTTGGAAATGGGGTATTCCCTTCAATGCAGGAATGCAGAGTGTGTGGGAAAAGGTGTGGGAAGGGTCTGGTGGGGCAGGAGCCTCTCCAGGAGCCAGGCTGGGGGCAGGGGTGGCAGGGGTGGCAGAGGTTCAGGAACAGCCCCGGGGGTCTCTCTGTGCCCTCGCTGAGGTCAGACCCTGCTCCAGCTGTGGGTGCTCTTGTTCTCCCTGGAGAAGTCCCGAGCTGGGATCAGGGACCTGCACAGGGGCTCTGGCCACTGTGTTACTCACAATCCTTCCACTTCCTCCTGCTTTGCAGTGAAATTGCTTTGTTAGGCTGAAAAGTAGAAATTCGGACTGTAGGGAACAGTGGGAGTGGGAGGTAAAATAGTTCACAGGATGTACCAGTAGAGTCTGGTGTGCTGGTGGAGTCCTGTTTATTGCCATGGATGTGTCATGAGAAGCAAAAATGGGTATTTAATAATGGTATCAAGGACAAGATAAAGGCCACATTCTGTTCCCATTAATAATAATTTATACTGAAAGTAATTCCAGTAATAATCAGTGTTACCTTGCTGTACCTAAACCCAGGATAAATGCATTTATCCTTCCCTTGGGCCCTATAACCACGGATGTAGTCCCAGCACTTGCATCCACACAGCTCCCCAGAGCACAGTGCTGTGGTTTGCAGGGACAAATGGGTTCTGTATAGCAGCAGGTGAGGGTGTCTGGAATGGAACAGTTTCCCCTGGAATTTTTCTAGTGGAAAATGACAGCGCTCAGTGCCTCCCTGCTTAGTGACTGGGCAGTGACAGAGGAGACTTGATGGATCTTTTTCACTTCAACAGTAAATACTGATTTCTCAAGGGAAAACAGACTACTGGAAAGAGCCACTAAGCAATTGGAAAATGTGTCATTCTCCAGACCTGGAGTGTTAATTCCAGCAAGTGGAGATTGCTCATTCTCCCTCCAGATGCCTCAGACATCCCCTCCCATCTTCCTCATGCTCAGCCTGACAAATCCAAAGGGTTTCATTAAGCAGGACACAACCTTGCAGTGAAGGAATCAGCTTTTATTTCACTCTGTCTCTAGTATTCTGTAGGTGTCCTAGTGAGCCACAGTCACTTGGGAGGTCAGGTGCATAACACTAAAAACTTCTTGCTGCTCTTTCAAATCATAAAGAGCAGGTTAAGGACGCTTTGCCTGGAGCTCTCGAGGCTGCTACAGCATCCTGTATGTGAGCAAAATCCCTGCTGGGACGAGAGCAATGGTTTTGCTACTCTCCCCAAGCACAGAGTTCCTGCCACAGCAGATGACCTGTTTCTGCTGGCTCCTCTGGAAATGAGAGTTACCCCAGGCGTGGTGTTCAGGCCTCAGAGAGAACGACAGGCAACAGAGGGCTCTTCTCTGGGATAATTGCCTTTTATTGTAAATCCAGTGTTGCCTTGTGAGGGTCCAGGGAGGGAATCTGGAGACACCCAGGGGGCTGGATGAACCCAGGAGAAAGAGAGCGAGGAAGCTCTGCAGGGGTTTTTTAGAGGGAGGTGGGACCAGGGGACACCCAATGGAAGATGCCTGGTTCAAAGTGACCAGTGGAGAGCAGGAGAAGGGAGACCTTCCCAGGACATGACCACATAGAGCCTTCCAGGGCATATCCATACCTGGAACCTGTCACAGTAACAACACGAAGGAAGAAGGAGAGACAAGAAACACCTGTTAAGAGAGTAAGGAGCAAAGTGCCGGGTGAGACCTGCCCTGTTTATTTTATATGCATTTTAGAAATCACTGTCCATTGGAGGAACGAGCTTGTCCTCCCTCAACCACAGTGGTCAAAGGAAATGTCCATTAAACTTCTGTGCCCAGGAGAAAGGAATGTAAACAATAAGATACCGTTACAATAACATGGCCATGTTTACATAGAAGAATGTGAGAAACTAGCTACAAAAGAATGATAACATCCAGAACTGCAAAAGTCAGGGCAACAGGGATCCAGGTGACAGAAGGGAAATGTGGGGTTTCACCACGGCTCAGGCAGAGAGTTCAGACACTGGAGGGAGAAGGTTCCGAGGGCATTGCCCTGGGGCTCTTCCCACCAACCCTGAAGTTCCACAGCAGCAGCTTCTGCCACGTCCGCTGCTACAGCCAGCTCTCTCAAATTGTGCAAGGAAGGGGCAGCAAAAGGCGTTAAGGACGGAGTTAAGGGGTGCTGGGCCGACTGATGGGTTGTGACCCCCCAGTAAGGCCCTGCTCCCGCAGCGCGCGGCCGGCCTGGCCGTGCCCCTCTGCGCCTTCCAGGGCAGCGTGGCCGTGCAGGCGCCGGGCGGCAAAACGCTCTCGCTGTCCACGTACGAGGTGAGCGCCCAGGGCCGCCCGCTCAGCCCCGCGGCGCGCAGGGTGGAGGTGTACCGCTCCAGGAGCGTGGGCCACCAGCCCGGCCCGGCCGACGGCAGCGTGAGGATCCACCTGGAGGTGCTGGAGATCTGCCCCGACGAGCGGGCCCCCGACGCCGTGTCCATCGTCAGCAGCGTCAGCCAGGCCTCCGCGCAGGCCCGCTCGCCCTCGCTGCGCTACTCCCGCAAGGAGAACCGCTTCGTGTGCTGCGAGCTGGGGGAAAGCGCATCCTACTCGCTGCTCATCCCCTCGCACAGCCCCGGCAGCGACCTCAGCATCTCCATCCCCGACACGGTGGAGGCGCACAGGCACAGCCAGCGGCAGCAGCGCGGCAGCGCCGGGCACCAGGAGGAGATCCAGCTGCTGAACAGGGCCTACAGAGAGCGGGAGCAGCAGGGCAACAGCCCCTAAAGGTGCTCAGTCTGCTCCCCTCCTGCCCCGACAGACAGTGCTCCGCTTGGCTCAGCTTCCCCGAGCCAATACAGCGTCAGCTTTCTGTCACGACATAAACATTTTATTTGGGTGCACCGGTGAATGGATCCAAACGGTTAATGCGATATCAAGGGGATAACAAATACTCAAGTGCTTTACAGCTTTGCATCGTGAATTTTAAGTTATTTATTTATATATCTATTTATTTGAGGAACACGTGTCCATAGAGAATCCTAAATAAAGCGTTAAGCCCCAGCTTTGGTGTTTGTTGGCAGTGGGTGGTGTGTCCACAGGAACCTGCAGAAATGAGGGAGCAGCTCCTCAGGTGGGAAGTTACAGCGGTTTTGATTCACTCGCAGTTCTCGTCAACATCTACATCGATGAAATTCTAAAAATACTTTTCTAACACCTGAACATCACTTGGAGCTCATTGCCTGCTCTGTGTTTTACCGATTAAATCTCCCTTCTCGTTGATTAGCCTTGAAAGTATATGAAGATCAAACATTAAGAAAAATCGCGCATATTGCACATTTGGCAACACACCGGGCAGCCCGGGGACTCGAACCCTGGTCCAAAGGAGGCGCGGGTCAGGCCGGGACTCGAACCCGGGCCCAAAGGTGGCGCGGATCGGGCCGGGACTCGAACCCGGGGCCGCAAGAGGCGCGGGTCGGGCCGGGGACTCGAACCCGGATCTCCTGGGTCGGGTCAGGCCGGGGATGGAGGCCGCGCGGGCGCTGAGGGCGGGCGGAAGTGCGGCGGCGGCGGATGGGACGGGCGGTGCCGGCGGATGGGGCGGGCGGTGCCGGCGGATGAGGCGGG
>VZRZ01000002.1:32339-50533 GCA_013398175.1 Climacteris rufus | reverse complement strand
GGGGACAGGGCCCGGGGACAGCGCTCACCCAGAGGGGACAGGGCTCGGGGACAGCGCTCACCCAGAGGGGACAGGGCTCGGTCACAGCGCTCACCCAGAGGGGACAGGGCTCGGTCACAGCGCTCACCCAGAGGGGGGACAGGGTCTGTGCCTCTGCACCTCGGAACTGCTCGTAGGGAAAACTCAAACTCCTGGTGACGCTGCCGAGGCTCAGTGGCTGGAGCAGGCCCTGCGGGTGTTGGCCGGGTTCCTGTGTGGGGTGCACGGTGCTGACGGAGCTGGGCTTCTCTGCCCTAGAGAGCTGTTGTGCGCATGGACGAGCGCAGGGAAGAGCAAATCGTGCAGCTGCTGAATTCTGTGCAGACCAAAAATGACAAAGAGCAAGAAGCCATGTCCTGGTGGTCCGGGGATGAAGAAAGGTAAAGAGACACAATTACCCATTCTTCTGTTTGTTTTGATTCCAACAGACTGTCCATAAACTGGCAGGGAGATGTGTCAGGGTTACTTACCTTTAGTGAGTGAATTGGCTTAACAAATGCCCTCAGGCTTTCCCACTCGTGTTGTCACACTGAAATGGTTGCAGCCAGTGCTGCAAAACTCTCTTCCATTATTGAATTTGGGGTGTTACATTTCTGCTTGAAGTCATAAAACCTATAACTGGTCTCAAGGCCTGCTCTTCCAGAGGTGGCATTTGGGTTCTGTTTTCAGTTATTGTGCAGTCTTGGAACGTTTCTGCAGGGTCTATTCTGAACTCACTAAGGATTTTCAGGAACATCAGGAATAGGCAGGTGGGCTGAAATGAGGGGATTAGGGATCCAGTTCCAGGGCAGTGGGTTGAGCAGTAATTCTCTGAGGATGTTCTGTTGCTTTGTAGCTCTGTTTGGTACAAAAGCATGTGTTGTTTTGTTGTGTAAAACAAGGGAAAGAAGACTTTGCAACAGGATTAGAATAGTAACATAAAAAGCAGGTCCTTTACTGAAAGCTTTCAGGGTGCATAATGTGGCTCTATGCACGATTGGAATTGGGTTTCTACAGTTTTTATAAGTTAAACAAATTAACGTATCAATCGAATATTGTCTAATTAAAAGAGGATTCAACTAGGTCATCCAGCCCCTGGGTTCTGCCCCATTGACTTCAGTCCAGGGGGCTTCTTTGCCTTATTTCTTCTTATGTCTGCTCAGATTCTGGTCACAAACACAAAGTGTTCTCTCCTTGGCAGCAAGACCAAACAATATTTCAGGAATGTGTTAGAAGGTCAGCTTATTGTTCTAAAATCTCAGAGAAAGGGTAGGGAAAGTACTGACAGTAGTCTACAGAGCTACAAATATATGAAAAATGCATAAAAAGCAAAAGTCTGAAGGCATCAGTTTTTCAGGTAGTGATGTGGAGTTTTTGGTGTGTGGTGGTTTGAGGCTTTATTGGCTGAGTGCGTTCACTGTGGAGCCAGAGCCAGAGCAGCTGTGGCTGCCCCTGCATCCCTGGAGTGTCCCTGGATGGGCTGGAGCAGCCTGGGGCAGTGGGAGAGGTCCCTGCCCGGGGCTGGGGGGCTTTGGGGTCCCTTCCCACACCCCCCACCCCAGGGTTCCCGATTCCCACCCACTGCTGGCTCGTTACCAGATGGATGTCATTCCATGCACTCTGCACGTGGCCATGAAGCTCCTGTTGTGTGTTCCAGCCCTGCCCCAGAACAGCCTGTGAAGGTGAAAGCAGATGCTGAAAAAGCTCCTGTGAGGCGGAGACCAGCCTTGGAAAAAACATCCCTGGACCGGGATGTGGAGTACCTCTTTGAGAAAAATGAGCAGGATGCTGATTTAGATGAGCAGCTGAAAGAAGAGTTAATGAAGAAGAGATCTGATCCCAGATATGTTGAAATGCAGGTACTTGTCCCTGTGCCAAGTAGAAAACTTTTCATTGAAATTTTATTGTTTTAAATTAAGCTAACCTGAAAATGCAGCTTCTTGCAGTTTATTTACTAGAAATCTGTCATCGTGTTACTTCTGCTAAAAATCACCTTCACAATTTATAAAATTCATACTTGTTGATAGAACAGTGCTTAAATTGTGAAATTACAAATTTCAGGGACAGTTAGAATCTGAAATTTGAAGCTGATGTGTTTTTTTCATTGGGTGGGTTTCTCTTTCCTCTCTATGGATTGTGTCCCAGCAGTTATGTCTGAGACTGAAAGCACAATGGCTCTGAAGAAATTGCCTCTTAAAAGCAAAGTTTTTGTTACCAGCCAAGTATAGAAAGTTGTTTTACCCTGAACACTTCTGTACCAGGCCCTGCTCTTGCAGCTGTACATACGTACCTTAGCCTGTACTGAATTGTGGGGTTTGAATCATTTTGCTAAAGGTAATGAAACTGGAAACACACATGGAATTAAAGTTCTTTCCCCTGGGCCTGTGTTTATACAAGTATTGCTGAGCAGTTTGTCACTGGCTCACAGTTTAGCCCAGATTAGAGGTGAAGCCTGTTAAATTGCTTCTGTGCTGAAAAGGGGTTTAAAGAGAACTTCTTTTCTTTTCCCCAGAGATTCAGAGAGAAGCTGCCCTCATATGGGATGAGAGAGGTGAGTGTGTGTTCAGTGCAAGAATCTCTGTTGTGGGCTCAGAAGAGGAGAAAGCAGTTGTGCCCTGGGACTGGCAGGAGCCCTTGGTTGCCTCCAGGAAGGGGAGAAGCCTCCCAGCTCTGGCACTGGGGGTGAATTCTTTCCAGGCAGTGCCAGGGCCTCACTGATCAGGATGTGGGGCTCAGTACAGCCTTACCATGGGAAAATAACTGGGAGTGTCATGGCAATACATGACTGCTACATCCATGCAGGAACAGTTCTTAGTAGGTTTTCTTTCTCTGCCAGTGAAACTTCTGGAAGGTTCTTGGCTACTCAGGTTGTGTACAGTAATTGATCACCACGTAAATGGTCGTGCTTTTTTCTGTATGTAAAATTGTGGCCCTTTGCTGAACAACTGCATATTGAATATAAAGCCAACTGAGCCTTTTTAGCTGAAATCACAGACTTCATGGCTGCACTGCTGGCCCCCAGTGCCACTGGTTTCCCCATCACAGCATGAGGTCAGTGGCAGTGTGGACTGTTACTGATTGATGTTAGTTCTTCATTTGATACCCCTGTATGAAATAGAAATGGAGTATTCTGGCATGTCTGCTTCTGCAGGCTCAGTGAGTGATGACTGAGCTCCTTCCTAAAGTTTATCTATTTGCCATAATGTCCTTTCTGTTAGCATTTGTTTCTTGAAATAACCATACTCCCCTTAGCAGTCCTTGGGATTGGGAGGTGGAGGCTGGGAAACTGTTGCAGTTGGTACAGGAAATGTAAAGATACTGTGCTGAAACCTTTAGTTCCTGCAGGCTGTGGGTCCAACAGGGCAAACTCTGGTTTTCATCCCCACAGATCTACAGGAGGCAGGAGAGTTAAAAATGTATTTCAGGCTTTCATTTTAGTTCTTTTAGGTTGTTTTCATACAGGATCTAAAGTATTGAAAGTATTGATTCATACAGTATTGCAAGCTGGTTTAGGCTGGGTGTGCTTTACACCCTGCCTGTTGGAAGTGCAGATGTGCAGAAACGACTTGTGTGAGGTTCAAACTGAACTTTGTCACATTCCCAGGAGCAGCTGAGTGTCTGTGCTGCTGCTGACACTGCTCAGAGCTCAGCCCACAGGGGCAGAGCAGGTCCTGGCAGTGAGGTTCCAGCCCCCAGGGGCAGAGCACTGTGCAGGTCCTGTGAGTGAGGTTCCAGCCCCCAGGGGCAGAGCAGGTCCTGTCAGTGAGGTTTGAGCCCCCAGGGGCAGAGCAGGTCCTGTCAGTGAGGTTTGAGCCCCCAGGGGCAGAGCACTGTGTTGGTCCTGTCAGGATCCTTCAGTGAGGTTTGAGCCCCCAGGGGCAGAGCACCGTGCAGGTCCTGTCAGGATCCTGTCAGGTTCCAGCCCCCAGGAGCAGAGCACTGTGCAGGTCCTGTCAGGATCCTTCAGTGAGGTTTGAGCCCCCAGGGGCAGAGCACTGTGCAGGTCCTGTCAGGATCCTGTCAGGTTCCAGCCCCCAGGGACTGAGCGCTGTTCAGATCCTGCCAGCTCTGCCAGGGCCCGTTCTGCAGCCGCTGTTTCTCCGTGTGTGGAGCAGGAGCTGGTGGAGCTGATCACCCACAACAGGGTGACGGTGATCAGCGGGGAGACGGGCTGCGGGAAGACCACGCAGGTGCCGCAGTTCATCCTGGACGATCGGATCGCGCGCGGCAGCGGCTCCACGTGCAGGATCGTGTGCACCCAGCCCCGCAGGATCAGCGCCATCTCCGTGAGTGCCCCTGCTCCTCTGCGCCGCCCTGCAGAGGGCAAATAACCCTTCTGGTCATGGGCAGCACTTGGATATTGCACAAAACAGCCTACAGCCCCAGCTGCCCCCCTGCTCCTCTGCACCGCCCTGCAGAGGGCAAATAACCCTTCTGGTCATGGGCAGCACTTGGATATTGCACAAAACAGCCTACAGCCCCAGCTGCCCCCCTGCTCCTCTGCACCGCCCTGCAGAGGGCAAATAACCCTTCTGGTCATGGGCAGCACTTGGATATTGCACAAAACTGAGCCCACAGCCCCAGCTGCCTCCCTGCTCCTCTGCACTGCCCTGCACTGGACAAATAACCCTTCTGGGCATGGGCAGCAATTGGATATTGCACAAAACAGCCTACAGCCCCAGCTGCCCCCCTGCTCCCCTGCACCGCCCTGCAGAGGGCAAATAACCCTTCTGTTCATGGGCAGCAATTGGATATTGCACAAAACTGAGCCCACAGCCCCAGCTGCCTCCCTGCTCCTCTGCACTGCCCCATGGACTGGGCAAATAGCCCTTCTGGGCATGGGCAGCAACTGGATATTGCACAAAATTCAGTGCACAGCCCCAGCTGCCCCCCTGCTCCCCTGCACCGCCCTGCAGAGGGCAAATAACCCTTCTGTTCATGGGCAGCAATTGGATATTGCACAAAACTCAGTCCTTGGTAGAGTACTGGCACTGCAGCCTCCTTCTTCCCTCCCTCATGGGTTATATCTGTGACTTTAGTGGATTTGGGCACTGCAAATGTCAAGATAAAAACGAGTGTTGTGCCAGGCCCTCTGGAGGTGCATCAGTGAGCAGGAAGGGATGTGGCTGTCAGGTGCTCAGTGGTTGCTGCCCTTGATGGGTCAGTGTCAGATGATGCTTTACCCCAGGCAGGCTCACCCTGCTCACCCTGGGGAATGTGCTGCTGATGCAGGGTGGGTGTGCTCCCCTAAAGCCTGACCCGGGCCACAAACCTGGCCGTGGGCTGCTGCCAGGGAGCACTGTTCTCAGGGAAGGAGATAAGTGATTCTCAGGCATTCCTTTGTTATTTCCAGAACTGCTCTGTTGCAGGGGTGTGTGCTGAGTGACAGAGCAGCCCTGTGGGCTGTGTGTTCGGTGCTTTCTCTCCCCAGGTGGCTGAGAGGGTGGCTGCAGAGAGGGCAGAGGCCTGTGGCAGTGGCAGGAGCACGGGCTACCAGATCCGCCTGCAGAGGTGAGCGGCTCCGTGGAAGTGCCAGCTGTTGTTACCCAAAGGAGATGATTTGGACAGCAGTTCTGAACATAAATAACTGCTTTCCTGCTGACACTGTCCCCAGAAGGAGCTCCTGTGAGTAGGGAGTGAGGGGGTTGAATTTTAGCAGAAGGTTTGAGTGCAGTTCCTGTGTTTTAAGCAGTGTGTGATGGGGACTAGCACTGAGTTAGGCTTTCTCCAGTAAGCCCTTCTTTCAGCTCTTGTAAAAAGTTCTGCTGTGGGTAGAAGTAAAAGTGATGTCCCTAATCCATGAATTTCGAGGGAAAATGAAAATGCTAAAGGGGAGAATGTTCCAAGCCATACCCCTGTAGAAAGCTGTGTGTTTGGTACACATATCTATGGGCTGGTTCTTGGGGTCAGGTAACAAGTGCAGGGACAGGAGTTTGCAGAGCAAAAGCTCTTACATTTGGAGTCAGCCATCATTTTAAAAAGTATCTGAAGTGTTACCAGCAAATAATGGAACTTAATTGTTCAGGCAGAAGTGCTGGTGAGAGAGGACTGCTCAGCCCTCCAGTGTTTCAGTTGGAGTTCACAGAATCTCTGCTGTTTGTCTTTGCTGTTCAGCCAGGCTGTCACAGTGCTGTGCATGTGAGTGCCCTTGTGCTGGGCCTGGGGAGCTCAGGAGCTGGGGGTCAGCACCTCGGTGTGCAGGAGAGGACAGAGGATGTCAGGGCCTCTCCCTGGTTCACTCCCAGCCCCAGAAGTGATGCAACAGTGCCCTAATTCCTTGTTCCTCCCACTGTGCTGGGAGGGAGGGAGGGATGCACATCTGCATCTGGCACCTGCAGCTGCTTTGAAGCTTGTGAAGTTATTGTGTCAGTGCAGAAGAGAACTGAGGAACTCTTCTTGTGTCTCTTCCAGTCGGCTGCCAAGGAAACACGGGTCAATTTTGTACTGTACCACGGGGATCGTCCTGCAGTGGCTCCAGTCAGATAAGTGAGTGCTCTGCTTAATGAGGCACTGAGTGCAATTATGGAATGAGTCCTGAGCTGTTTCACACAGTCACAGCTCTGCTTTTTAGTTCTGCTGAAAACAAAACTTTAACTTCCTCCCCTTCCATTCTAGGCACTTGTCCAGCATCAGTCATATAGTCCTTGATGAAATCCATGAAAGAAATCTTCAGTCAGATGTTCTAATGAGCATTATTAAAGATCTTCTAAATATTCGATTGGACCTGAAAGTCATACTGATGAGTGCTACTTTAAATGCAGAGAAGTTTTCTGAGTACTTTGGTAGGTGAAATGCTTCCCAGGAATGCTCCTCTTAAGTAGTCTAGGCATCTACAGTATAGGCAGTTCTCAAATTGTAGAATTGATTGTGTCAAAGGAGGAAACTAGTTCCATTTTATGAATAGTTGCCAGCTGCTGGAGATGCTGATTCTCTCAGTTAATCTCATGTATTGCTTTTGGTTTTGCTTTTCAGACATGTTATGAAAGAAGAATCCACAGAATGTTTTCCTGTGAAATATTCACTAATATTTGCCACATTTTAGAATTCTGGGTGTGAGTGGGCAAGCAGACTGAACAGTTGGTTGTTCAGTCTCCCAGCTTTTTTCTATAGCTGGAACCAGTTGAACATGCTGGTGTACAAAATACTATCTGTGCTTTTTTATCAGCAACTTCATTTGAGGGTGAATTTGGCATTTTCCATAACATTTTGAAAATAAATAATTGGGGAAGCCCTACAGACACGGTAGCTACACTGCAGAAATAGTGAGGAGTGTTTATTGCCTCTGTTCTTTCAGTGCAGTGTTTCATGAGTGGTTTTAAACCTGAGTTCTGCCTCCCTCCACAGACCATTGCCCAATGATTCACATCCCTGGCTTCACTTTCCCAGTGGTGGAATATCTGCTGGAGGATGTCATTGAGAAGTTGAGGTAAGTGGTTTTTCTGAACATCATTTCAGAGGTATTTGGGGGTTTTTGGCTTAGTGTGTATGATCAGAGATTAACTTGGTGTAAGGAAGTATTTTTCAAGAGGAAACCTTGAGGGGAGGTCTTGCACAGGAATTACAGATGGCACTCGGCTACCGGGGAGTGTTGGCGTGAGGGGAACCCCTTGTGTGTTGCTGTGGGGAATTCTCAGGCCTCTAAATCCAACCAGTCTTCCTTGCTGCTCAGCCTTCTTTCTGTGCATGTTCTCCTGCCTGTGGGGCTCGGTGCCTGCCTTTGTGTGCAGTGGAACTGTTGGCTGCTCCCCGTGCAGGTACAGCCCCGAGAAGCTGGACCGCCGGCAGCACTGGAGGAAGGGCTTCATGCAGGGCCACGTCAGCAGGCCAGACAAGGAGGAGAAGGAGGAGATCTACAGGCAGCAGTGGCCAGGATACCTGAGGCAGCTGCAGGGCAGGTCAGGCCCAAGTTACTCTTCTGCATTAAGTTTCCAGAGAGCTCTTAGCTGAGAACCATCAATGAGTGCTGTGTTGTGTTGCTGGGCTGCAGTAACGTGGGGTGGTTGCTGCTGTGGAAAATGGTGATGGAATTGCCTGTGCAGTTGGCTGGCAACCAGTGAAGTGCCTTGGAGGCATCAGAATTGGCTCCCTTTGCCTGTGCAGACTGTAAGAGTTGTTCAGGTTAAATTTCAGTTCACTGCCTAAATACAGACTGCTAGTCCCTGGCTCAGCTATGAGAAGGAGAGGTCCTGTCAGTGCTTCAGAGGCAGTTCAGTCTGACATGGTCATTCTTCAGTTTATTGTTCTGAACAGACAATAGTCCCACTGAACTAAATCTGCAGAGTACCCTGGAGGGCAGGAGCTGCTCAAAGAACTGAGCTGAGGAGAGGTGGGTTCGTGGCTGGGTGGCTCAGAGCCTGGCAGCAGGAACAGGAGCCACTGGCTTTGCATGCTCCAAGGTACCAGTGTGTGCTTTCCCTGCCTGCAGGTATTCAGCAAGTACAATTGATGCCCTGGAAATGATGGATGATGACAAGGTGGACCTGGACCTTGTAGCAGCACTGATCAGACACATCGTGCTGGAAGAGGAGGTACAGTGGGATGAGCTGAGCCAGTGGCAGTGCCAGAGCTGCACTGACTTTGCTCACACAGATGAAAGAAGACAAATTTTTGATTTGCTGTTCTAAGATGTAATTGGACAGCTTTAAATATCTAATTACTCTTGCATTCAGATAAATACCTGTAGGCAGCTCTTTTATAGAAAAAGCCTTGCTGGACTGTTGCAGAGTGGCTCAGTGAGCTTTCAGATCTCACATGCCCAGTGTTGTGTCAGTGTGAAGGAGCTGCCTCTCTGCACAGTGTGTGATGTGTTCCCACCCCTTCTCCCTGCAGGATGGTGCAATTCTGGTGTTTCTGCCAGGCTGGGACAACATCAGCACTTTGCATGAGCTCTTGATGTCACAGGTCATGTTTAAGTCAGGTAAAACCAGACCTCTCCATGGGAACTCTGCAGTAGCATTCATGGCAGACTGGTTTTGCATGGGCTTGCTGCTTTTGCACTGGAATCCTTGTTTTCCTCATCTCTCCAAAGTGTTCAGCACTTTCTGTGTGTCTGTGGTATCTTTCATCTGCTACCAACAACTCATTTTCCTGAGTGTGGGAATGACAGGCTGACCTGCATCATCTCCTCCTGTCCTTCCTGCAGCTGGGAGATCTCCATCCACAACCAAACTCCATTCTGTGTGTGCTTCCTCTTGTCCTTGAGCAGCTTCCACTGCCCTGCTGAGGGTGCCTCAAATCCTCTTTATTGGAGGAGCTTTGTTCCAGGACTCTGAAGTGCTCTGTGCCTGTCTGACACACTCTGACCTGTCCTTTTGCATCTCTGATATTTCCATCCAGCCTGTCTTAGCTGGCTCTTGACTGTTCAGATGCTGACTTGCAGTGTGGTTGTGTACATTCCATGTGCAGAGTTCCAGTTTATTGAAAGATTGATTGAGTGTCAGTTTGTGTATTTAACTTGAGCAATTATGAAAGAATTTTAGAATTAAATCTGAATTACTGTACGTAACTTCATATATTTTCTTAAACATGTTGTGTTATCATAGCATCATAAAGAAGGCTTTTATACCTTTTTGCTTTAGAATTTTCCATTATGATGCAAACACCTGTGAGCTCAGAGCAAGAAACACTAGCCTGACTTGCAGCCTATTTTCTCTGTTCTGCATAGTTGATTTTCCTGTAAAATGGAAGTTTCTGTGCTTACACTGTCTTTTACTGATTTTTAACTTTCAGATAGGTTTATTATCATACCTTTGCATTCACTGATGCCTACTGTTAACCAGACTCAGGTATGTTGCTCTTTTATTGCAATATTTCACAACTACAAAAAAAAAAAAAAAAATCACGTTTTTTGGTTTTGGCAAACACATCAATGGGCCCTGGATAATTGCAGGTGTTCAAGAAGACCCCACCAGGAGTGAGGAAAATCGTGATTGCAACCAACATTGCAGAGACCAGGTAAACCTGCCTGCCCAGAGCCAGGAAAGCTGTGTGTTTAACAAAAGAAATGAAAGTGATAATTGAAAGTATAAACCTGTGTGCTGTTTTCTGTGTTTGTCCATTCCTTTATAACACTTTATCTTTAGAAGTATTTCTAGACTAAACAGAGTTTTCCTCTCATTGTTTTAAATAGTTAAACTAACTTCATTGTTTTGAACAATGAAACTGTAGGAATACTAAACAATTACTAGAATGACTTATGCTTGATAATCTGAGCTGCCCATCCTCCAGACCCAGAAGAACAAATCAGCTCTTTCTTGAGCTGTTCAGTGACATGATTCTTCATGAAATCCCAAGCACAGATTTTTTAATTGCTGACTCTCAGTTTGGGAGGGCATAAAAAGAGCCCAGACCCAATCCTAGGTCCCACTTGCAAAGATGAAAAGTGACATTTTTTTCTTTTCTGTTTGACAGCATCACAATCGATGACGTGGTGTTTGTTATAGATGGGGGGAAGATCAAGGAGACTCACTTTGACACCCAGAACAACATCAGCACCATGGCAGCTGAGTGGGTCAGCAAAGCCAATGCCAAGCAGAGGAAGGGCCGAGCAGGAAGGTGAGGGCAGGGGGAGCTCTGGGGAAGTTGTTCCATCCCTCTCAGTGCTGGAGGTTCTGCTGCACTACTGACATTGCTGCCACAGCTGGCTCCTGCCCTGGCCAAGGAGGGCTTTCCTTGGCTTCCCACAAAGCTGAATTGACCTGTGCTGCATTTCACTCCAGAGTTTCTCTCCTGCAGGAGAATGTCCTGCATTTTATTTTAATTTTTGTCACTGCCTTCACCCCTGATTATGAGGCCAATACATTAAAGTGAAAATGGCCTAAAAATCAATTTCTGTGTTCTCCATGCTGTTCTCCTGCTGATGGGTCTGTGTTTCAGCAGTCTGAAATGGCTGCACTTCAGTGGAGACACTGCAGTTCTAACTCCTTGAGGACTTTTGGGAAGCTCTTTGTAAACAAACAGAATCAGAATGTCACACTTTCATAGGAAAAAAAAAACAACACTAGAAATGACCAAACCCAAAAGAATGGTTTCTTTAAATCAGAATGCATTCACACTTTCATAGGGGTTTTTGTAAATCAGAATGGTTTCTATAAATCCTTGCAGAGTTCAGCCAGGCCACTGCTACCACCTGTACAATGGACTGCGTGCCAGCCTTCTGGATGATTATCAGTTACCTGAGATCCTGAGGACACCTTTGGAAGAACTCTGCTTACAGATCAAGGTAAACAGAGGACACTTCAAATATATTCATTATCTACTTTCCATTGGGATAAGTGGTTGAGAGAGTAAGTTAATGGAACTGTGAGCCTCATCTTGTCAAGCCAGAATTCTCTAACACCAGAAATGCAGTGTATTTAGCCAATAAGTGTAGGAACTACTGTAGATGCACACTTGTATCTGGGTGCATCAAACCCAGGGCAAACAGGAGTGTCTGGTATCAAGAAAAGGTGAAGTCTACTAACAAAAATTTGGGTTGTGCTTTCCCCCTAAACGTCATTCAGAGAAGCCTAAGTGAGTCAATTTATTTGATGTCTTAAAAGAACTTTACTACAAAGTAGTTTTAGAACTGGTGTGAATTTCCCTTTTTGGCAGTTTGGATTGAGTTCCTCATGCAAGCAGGAGGAATGCCATGTGTATGTGAACTGAATGAAGAATAGATCCTTCTGCTACAAATTTCATCACTAAGACATTTTTGTCCTTAGTTTTTAATTAAAGAAATTGTAACTCGGGCTGTGAATTACTCACACTGTTTCAATGCCTGTGGGTACTGCTAACTAATTTTAGGCAGCCACCTCTCTCCAGTTGCTGTAGGCTTTTGTTGTGTTTTATTTTCAGATCCTGAAGCTCGGTGGAATTGCCTATTTTCTGAGCAAACTGATGGACCCCCCCTCTCGTGAGGCTGTGATGTTGGCCATAAATCATCTCATGGAGCTGGTAAAGTGCAGGACTGATGTGTTCAGAGCCATGTGGCTGTGTGTGTCAGCAGACAGGTCTGAGTGCACAGCTCTGGCCAGAGCCATGTGGCTGTTTGTGTGTGTCAGCAGTGGCTGTGTGTGTCAGCAGACAGGTCTGAGTGCACAGCTCTGGCCACTGCAGCCCCTTGCCCTCTGTGCAGAGCCTTGACCTCCCTCACTGCACAGAGGGAGTGGTTCACATCACCCATGGTCCTTGTGGGCTGTGCAGAGCAGTTCTGGGGGACTTTCTGAGCTACTCCACACAGATCCATGACTGCATTTAGGTGCTGATGTAACTCCCTCCTCTGCAGCCCCTGCTGCATCCCCAGCCTTCCTTCCTGGGTGGATCAGTGAGGAGTTGGAGATGCATGAAGTACCTTGTGTCTCATCCTTCCCTTGGCTGCTGGGGAAGGAGAGGCCAACAACACCTCTGTTCTGCTGGCTGCTGGCTCTGGTGCTGTTGGTACAAAGGAGCTGTAGCCATGAACAGAAACCTCTGAGTTGGCTGTCAGTGGGTGATAGCAGTGCAGGTGTCAGTGGGTGATAGCAGTGCACCAGCAGCCTTTGCACGTTGCACATGATGTGTTTGTCCTTTGCCCGTGTCCCTGCTGGCAGAATGCCCTGGACAGGCAGGAGGAGCTGACCCCCCTGGGGGTGCACCTGGCCCGGCTGCCCGTGGAGCCGCACATCGGGAAGATGATCCTGTTCGGGGCCTTGTTCTGCTGCCTGGAGCCCGTGCTCACCATTGCAGCCAGCCTCAGCTTCAAGGACCCCTTTGTCATCCCTCTGGTAAGGCCACACGTGGGAACTGCACGGGGCATCTCCAGAATCTCAGGAGGATGCTGGGCCTCAGGGAGGTGCTGGAGGTTCAGAGCACTTCCATTAATTTCGTGTCAGTGCATTTTTATTAGTGAGATTGCCTTCATGCTATGAATTATCATTTTGCCTATGGAATATTGAAGTAACTAATTTTCATGTATGTTACACACAAAGTATTGCTGTATAGATGTACCTTGATTAGGAAAGGAACTGTCGTGTCAGTCTTGATATTTTATAGCTTCTCATTTTCAGGGCAAAGAGAAAGTTGCAGATGCAAGAAGAAAGGAGCTGTCAAAGAACTCGAAAAGTGACCATCTGACTGTGGTGAATGCTTTCACTGTAAGTGTGGTTTCATGTGGTTTTTCTTCTAGAATTTTATTTTGAGTAATATAGATGGTCCTAAGGAAGAAGCTGGTCGGTTTATGCTCTGTAGGATTTTTTTTTGGTTTCTACAGAAACATAAATCCAAATTGATTTTCACTCTTGTAGTGTTGAAGAATCTTATCTCCAGGCTCAGTAACCTGATTTCTGGTGGATAAGTCTGTGAAAGAGACAGAGGAAACACAATATTACAGTTATCTTGCTGAAGTAGTTAATTCTCATCCTTCTGGCCTCTAGGAGAGGCCGAAGCCAACTTTAGAAGTGTTGGAGATTTTGCTGTATTGTGTTGGGATGAGGAGAGGAGGAGATAAATGGCCTGGAAAACGCAGTTTCTGCCCAGAAGTGTTAATAAAAACAAATGGTGCTCTGGCAAACACAGCCAGATTTCAGTGCTCACTGCGGAAGAAGGAAGGTTGTGATTCAGCATGTTGTGTTGTGTTCTGCACTGTGGGTGTGCACATAAACAGAGACACCAAAGCATTTGCTTTCTCCCTTGTAGGGAACATGTAACTGTTGTTGGTTGACCTGCAGTTTTTGCTGTCACTTACAAAGGCCTTGGGACTCTGGTTTTCCTCTGTAGGGCTGGGAAGAGGCTCGGCGCTGTGGTTTCAGGAATGAGAAGGATTATTGCTGGGAATATTTCCTGTCCTCCAACACCATGCAGGTAGCAGCCTCCTGCCAGGGTCAGACAGGATCCTGTCTGGGGGAACAGCAGCAGCCTTTGGCACAGCATCATTCTGGCCATTTTTGCTGTTCCCTAGATGCTGCATAACATGAAAGGGCAGTTTGCTGAGCATCTGCTTGCAGCTGGGTTTGTGAGCAGCAGAGACCCCAAGGATCCCAAATCTAACACCAACTCAGGTAACTGTGCAGGGAAAGGGAGGTTTGTCCCAGCTGAAATCTCAGCTTGCACGCTGCCTCACTCACCTGGCTGTCTCTGCAGGTAATGAGAAGCTGCTCAAAGCTGTCATCTGTGCTGGCCTCTACCCCAAGGTGGCAAAGATCCGGCCCAGCTTCAGCAAAAAGAGAAAAATGTGAGGCTTAGGTTTAATGTTGCTTTGTATTTGAGGTCTTTCCTACATGGTGTAGTTTTGCAAGGTGAAGCAATGGCTTGAGTGCATGAATGAATCTCACTTTATAGTTCCAGTCGTGCTTGTGGGTTACTTCCTCTGGGAAGGGTGGGATTGTTGATCTTGGGACATTTGGATTCCTGCTAATACCTGAAATAACTTGTTTGACCTTATCATGTTACAACATCTCAGTAGCACTGCTCTAAAGGGGTTCTGCCATTTCTGCTTATGTGGGAAGATGGAGCCCTGGGATCCTGCTCTGTTGATTTATCACTTCTTACGTTGTCAGTTTTTTGTTTTTCTCTTTGAAGGGTGAAAGTTTGCACCAAGACAGATGGGTCAGTTAATATCCACCCCAAATCAGTTAATGTGGAGGAAACAGAGTTCCATTATAACTGGCTCGTGTACCATTTGAAGATGAGGACCAGCAGTGTGAGTGAGGGCTTGTGCTTGGGTGGTTTCTTTGTTTTATTGTCCCTTTTTTAATGAGGTTGGACCAGGGTTCAGGGGGGATGTGAACAGCCTTTGTTCTGGAGCCTTCCTGTCCTGGGCCATTCCTTGTGCACACATCAGATTGTCCTTTGTGATACTGGGGGTGTTGTACCACAAATAACAAACTTCTGTCGTTCAGGTCTTGGGGTTTTTTTGGGGGATTTGGATTTTTTTAAGGCTTGACAATAACAAGTGTAAATTTTTTATTTCAGTTTATTTTTTTTCATTTCAATCCAGTCTAAGACTTCTCAATATTCTGGCCTTTTTTATTGTTATGGAGCAGCTGGTTTGATTTCACCGCTGTGTGAAACACTTGGGACCATTTTTCTCTTGTCCCATCTGATTTTGTGTAACTTTTTTGAACTGAGTCGCTTCATGCATTTTCAAAATCTGTGATTGACTGACTAATGATCTTCTGGAATTCTGTAGGGGTCTCATTAAGGATTGCTGATGGTACTTAAGATACTTAGAGGGTGCTCAGACAGTTTTGTCGTGCAGATTTACCTGTATGATTGCACAGAGGTGTCTCCATACTGCCTCTTGTTCTTCGGAGGGGATATATCCATCCAGAAGGACAAGGACCAGGACACCATCGCTGTGGATGAGTGGATTGTTTTCCAGTCTCCAGCAAGAATAGCACACTTGGTCAAGGTGAATATGTTTTCAGATGGTGCACGTGGAAGGCTCAGTGTAACACTGGTTCTGCTTGGGGATTCCTGGATTTGATATTCCTGTGTGCCTTCTGATTTATCACTCACGAGATGATGTTTGAAATGCACTCCCAGTGAGCAGTTCAAGCACACAAAGCAAACAAGAGATGTACTTAAGCACAGCAGAGCTGTAGGATGACTTGGTCAGTCCAGGAAATGTCCATATGGATATGGAAAAATACGAGTGTGGGGCTCCTCAGCTAACAGCAGTAAGTTCCAGTAGAACTGTTTAATATTAGATCACAGAAATCATACTTGACTCTTTTTTATTTTTATTTTAAACCAGTATTTTTAATCCTGAAAAAGTCAGCTAATGGATGTGTGGGCTGTTAGAGGCACCACATCCAGAGCTGGGTATCTCTCATCAAAGGTAACACTGCTGGCTTTGAGAGACAGTGTTTGATCCTGAGAATAGCAATGTGGAAATGAATTGATGGGAGCACAGCAGATGTAAAGGTCAAGAGAACAAAGGGGGTTGGAGGCTCTCTGTTGATGCTGCCTGTAGCTCTAACTGCCCATCTCTCCTTTTCCTTTTGTTCCTTCATTGCAACAAACACATCCCAGAACTTAAGACAAGAACTTGACGATCTTCTCCAAGAAAAAATAGAGAAGCCCCATCCCGTGGACTGGGATGACATGAAGAGCAGGGACACAGCAGTGCTCACGGCCATCATCGACCTGATCACCACGCAGGAGAACGAGGGCGTCAGGAACTTCGCCCCGCGCTTCCAGGGCGAGCGCTGCAGCTGACCCCAGCCCGGCCTCCTGCGCCTTTGCAGCAGCTCTGCAGCTGGAGGAGCGGCCGCTGCAGGGTGAGCTGCGGCCGCTGCAGGGTGAGCTGCGGCCGCTGCAGGGTGAGCTGCACTCCCAGCTCGAGGAGCGCTCGCTGGAGCTGCAAGGTTGGCAGTCTGTACGTGCATGTGTTCTGTGCTCAGTAGCTTTGCGAGGGAGAGAAAGGCCTGTTGGATGGTGTATGGTTCTTGTCCTGCTGTAGCTGTTTTCTTTGGGTTTTGACCCATCAGGTAACATATTTAAAAAAACCTGCTAAAATACTGCTTAGTAATACCGAAATGGTTTTTCTTTTTCAATGGGGTGTGGTGAGTAATGACACTGGCTGTGTTATTCCAGCTGTGCAGCAGTCTGCTCACCAACGCTTCCACCGAAGGTAATTACAGCTTAATTAAACTAAGCTTGAAAACACTTGTTGAATTTGTACTGTGGGAGGAAACAATCTTTAGAAATATTCCCCTCTTCTGCTTTTCATCCCAGTCAATTAATGTTGCTTTGCTTTCTGTCCCCATCCATCATCACTACTGACTGAAAATGCAGCTTACAGAAAGCATGGTTAGATGGAAGTCATGTTGGATTATGTTTAAAGTTTCATTGCATTTGAATTTTCTTTTTTTTTTTTATAAGAAGTTCATGTATGGTTATAGTATTACATTAAAAGTCTTGCAAGTGTTATCTCAACTGTTCTCAATGTTTTCAATGTCATTCTGTTTTGAATGATTTCCAGCTATGGAAGAATATTTGAATAACAAAGTTTGTTAAGGATTTTGAGGTTTATCCTCGAGGAAAAAAAAAAGTTCTTGTATCTCCTTTTATTTGCCTGGAAATATAACTTTTCTCCCTGCTTTGGTCTTTTGTTTTTTTTCTTTCTCTGCAAAAATGATCTTGATCATCCAGCTCAGGAGGATTTCTGTGCTTTATCCTGAAGAAAGCCGAGCAGCTCAGGTGAAACTTATTTTTATTATACAGAAAGAAGTCAAACTTCGGGGTGAGCCGGTGTCAGCAGGGGAGGGGAGGTGCCCGGCTCATCGGTGCCCCTGCCCGCTGCACAGAACGCACTTTGAACCTCCCTGGCGGAACCTGCATTGACTGCTGTGCCCCAGGAGGAGCAGGAGGGTGCCCGGCCCGGGGTGGGGGTCCCGCAGGGAGTGTGAGGCGGGGAAAAGGAGCCGCGGCCGGGAGGGAGGGAGGGAGGAGCCGGCCGGGGCTGCGGGGCAGCCGGGCCCGCCGGGAGCGCTGGGGCTGCGGGAGGACGGAGCCGCTCCCAGGAGGCGGCTGGAGGTGAGCCCCGCACTGAACGGGGAGGGCAGAGGGGGCTAAATGAGTGAAAACTGCGTGGAAAGGGGAACAAAATCATTTTGAGGGTGGAATTTGGGCTGGGAACAAAGGGCGTCGTGCTGGCCCAGGAGGGAACAAAATGGCGGCGGCGCTGAGGGGCCGGGCAGGCTGGGCTGGGCTGCTCCGCCTCACAGATCTTCACTGAGGGAAAAGCGGCGGCAGCGCTGTGAGCGGCAGGGTTGGATTGAATTTCCTGAAGAAAATACAGGTTGGCACGTGGTACTTGCTTTCTTCTCCTTGTTGTGGTTTTTGCAGTACTTAAAAGAAATGATGGCTCGTTTTCTAATTAATAACACAAAGGACAGAAGGAAAAGGTAGTGAGAGCACGGCCTGAGTAGGAATGGCGGCGTTGGTTGAATACGGCAGTTCCCTCAAACCCCACACTGTGCAGGCTCAGGGTCAGACCTTAGAAGTGACTAAAGTGTAAATAATGATATTGCTGTACCCACTGTGCTTAAAGCGTGCAGCCTAACCTACTGGTCTGAGCTGAAAGGCACCAGGAAGCTCTGCTCTTCAGAGCTGGAACAGGAGCCTGTTGTAGGTGTGGGCTGTGCTGGGTGGGTTCATTTTCCCCACTGGTGTTGTGGTGCTGTGCTGGGTTTGTGATATAAATCTGTTACTCC
>VZRZ01000001.1:208926-233713 GCA_013398175.1 Climacteris rufus | reverse complement strand
CGCCGCTGCGTGCCCGACCCGGATACGGGGCTTTATTTCCTTAATATTTTTAGAAAATAATTGTAAAACCTTTGGGGTTTTTTCTTTTTATTGCCTTGGGGAAGAATGTTACTATTGTGAATAATTCTTTTGCTGCTGGAGTTTGCCTTTCTTTTTTTAAATATTTTTTTTTTTACCATATTCATATCAGTGAGGCAATTTCCTTTATGATCTCTTTTCTTTCTCACCACGCGCCTTGATCAGGTGCAGCTTTGAAGTGCCTCCCCCAAGCAGTGAGCCTTTGTCTTGGGTTGCCTTTCAGGAACAGAGGTGCCAGCCTGGGTTATCTCAGGTCATTTAGTTTAAATGTGTCGTCCTCATTTTCCTCACCCAGGTTTACATGCCAGTCTATGTTTCATATGGGTGTTGCTGTGAGTGGTATTTTTGTTCTCTTCCTCTATTTTCTTGCATATGCCAGATATTTCTCCCAGAAGCTTTGCAGGACGATCTTCATGTTGCCGGTTTTCAAGCCTGAGTTTTGCATGGAGAGCAGATTTCTGTGTGGGTAGCATGCCAGGCTTGCGTTGGGTGTCACTGGCGTGGGACACATCATCTGTATTTGCTCTCCATGCCTCAGCCTGTCCTGCTTTTCGGGGGGTGCCCGGAGTACAAACACCCCCAGGCCAAAGCACTTTGGTCTCTTGCTGTGTTTCCCTCCCTCTATGGAGCCTCCTTGGGGATGGGTTCTCACAGGAGCTGAGAGCATCCTTGCCATGCTGTCAGTCTGCCCATCCACAGCAGAGCCTCAGTTCCCTCTCACTCCTTTTGCCCTCCTTTGTCCTGAGCTGACTCAGGCCATGTGCCACGCTCCAGGAGAGGAGCAGCCCCAGAGCCACTCTGCCATAGAGTTCAGGGATGAATAATTCTACTGCTGTTTAATAGAAGGAAACTTACCCTCCTTAAATGTGCTGCCTTGGGCTGTTTGCCTTAATTAACCTGGTAATGTCCTGGAAAATGGACTTCTGGCCACAGCTTGTACAGCTGATACCTGGGAACAAGCGTAGAGGAGCTGTGGGACTCCACCATAACACGCTGTGGAGCCCAGATAATTGCATGAGCTCCAAAAGTGACAAATTAATGGGAGAGAAGTCCCAAAATCATGTAATGGTTTGGGTGGGAAGGGACCTTCAAGGCCATGGGCAAAGACACCTTCCACTAGATCAGGTTGCTCCAATCCCCATCCAACCTGGCCTTGGACACTTCCATGGGTGGGGCAGCCACAGCTTCTCTGGGCAACCTGTGCCAGGGCCTCAGCACCCTCACAGGGAAGAATTCCTTCCAATATCTAATCTAAACCTACTTTCAGTATGAAGCCATTCCCCCCTATTCTGTCACTCCAGGTCCTTCTCCAAAGTCCCTCTCCAACTCTCTTATAGACCTGTTTAGGTACTGAAGGCCACAAGAATGTCTTCTTGGGAGCCTTCTCATTCTGGAAACTCAATTTTCCCTTCCACGGTGGCAAACAGGAACAGCTGCTGTCAGGTCCCTGGGCTGAGGCCATGCTGCTGCCATAGCATCCAGCTGTGCCAGTGCCAGGGCGGTGGCCCTGTGGCTGCTGCACTGTGCCATGATCTGGAACACCCACAGGGACGGGGCACGAGCCTCCCTGAGTTCTGGCAGCACCGAGCTGGGCCCTGGGACCAGCAGGGGCCAAGCTGAGGCCTCCAGGAGATCAAACACCAGTCACAGCCAGGAGTGCCGGCCCCTGCCTGCGGAGCCTCCAGAGCCCGTGGACCTTGTCCTCTGTGCCACGCTGCCTCCTGCCCTGCCTCCCTCCCCACCTTCCTTCCTCGTCCTTAGAATCATGGAATTGTTTGGGTTGGAAAAGCCCTGTGAGACCTCTCCCCCAGCATAGCCAAGGCCACCACTAACCCATGTCCCCAGATGTCACATCCACAGGGCTCTTAAACCCCTCCAGGCATGGGGACTTCATCCCTGCCTGGGACAGCCTGTGCCAGGGCTGCACAGCCCTTGGCAGGAGGAATTTTTCCAATATACAATATAAACCTCTTCTGGCACAACTTGAGGCTGTTTCTTTGTCCTGTCCCTTGTCCACTGGGAGCAGAGCCTGACCCCCACCTGGCTGAACCCTCCTGTTAGGGAGTTGTGGAGGGGGAGAAGGTCCTCCCCGAGCCTCCTTTACTCCAGGCTGAGCCTCCCCAGCTCCCTCAGCTTCTCATAGTGCTCCAGACCCTTCTCCAGCTCCATGACCATCTCTGGACCCACAGGCAGCACTGGGATTGGGGAATGAGGGACAGAAGCATCTTTGAGAACAGACTGAGGGAGCTGGGCCTGGCCAGCCCTGAGCAGAGACGACTGGGAGGGGACCTGTGCAATGAAGGGAGGTGTCAGAGCATGGACCATGCTCTGCTCTGTGGTGCCATCTACCAAGACATGAGGCAATGGGCAGGAACTGATGCCCAGGAAGGCCCACCTGAACATGGGGAAGAACTTCTGTCCTGTGCAGTGACCGAGCACTGGAACAGAGACCAGAGAGGGTGTGAAGTCTCCCTCGCTGGAGATATTCCAGAGCCATCTGGACACAATCCTGAGCCATGTGGTCTGTCCATCATTCCTGAGGGCCCCCATGATGGGTCCTTCCAGCCTGACCCATCCTGGGATTCTGTGAGTCTGGGACTCTCGGATTCTGTAACCTCACTGTACCCAATCCAACCCACACCCACACCGTACCCAGGGGCACATTTGAGGATCTGCTGCTGGCAAAGCTGAGAGCAGAAAACATGAGAACCCAAGGCCCTGCTGAGGCACAGGTGGGGACCCACCTCCCTCTCTCCCTGCCTTCCTCCTTTCCTCTCCCCCTCTCCCCGCAGCCTGAGGTCAATGTCCCTTCTGGTGGAGAACACCCTGAGCCCCAGCTCTCCACAGCACAGCAATCCCCATGTCCCAGAGCACCTCCTGGATTCCTGGGTATTGGGAAGATTCCTCCCTGTGAGGGTGGGCAGGCCTGGCACAGGGTGCCCAGAGCAGTTGTGGCTGCCCCATCCCTGGAAGTGTTCAAGGCCAGGTTGGATGGCCAGTGGATAGACAGTGGAAGGTGTCCCTGTCCATGGCAGGGGGTTGGAGCTGGGTGATCCTTAAATTCCCTTCCATCCTGTGATTCCATGACTCCCGAGCTCCTGGCAGAGGCACATCTGCCTTTGCTCTGTGCACAGCCCTCTAGGACACATTTCAGGAATGCCTGACCCACAGACTGACACAACTGGCACGGGTCTGGAGGTCTCCAGAGGCCACTGCCCACGCCTGTGGCTGTGTGTGATGTTGGTGGCTGGGCACCTCAGAGGCTGTGCAGGGCATGGGAAGCTCAGCTGGGGCAGGGCAGCCTCAGCCACCCTGGGCACAGCAGCCGTGTCATGGGGGGACATTTATCAAGTGATGGTCTCTGGGGCAAGACTTCTCCTTGTCTGCTCTCAGCAGGACGTTCTGCCAGTGCCTACCATCCATCACCTGTGTCCCAGGTATTGGGGGGGGCACAGGTGGCTGACCCTGACCCTTGGGGAAGGGCAGTGGAGCTGCATTGTCAGCCAGCTGGGCAGAAGGGCAGAGCCCACCAGCTCCAGTCAGATCTGCACATCCTCCAGTGCCCAAGGTGAGCTCTGGGGATGCTCCCACAGCTCCCCTGGAGCAGGCACTGAATGAGCAGAGCTCTTTTCCTGTGCCATGTCCCACTGTGCCTCGGGGGACAACAGGAGTGTGGCTGGGGGGACTTGGGTGGAATCTTAAGCGTGATCCTTCCCCTCGCTGTGCTCCAGAGCAGCCAAGGAAACTCAGCTGCCAGAAAGCCAAATGATAAACAAGTTCCTTGGGAAGACTGGGGGAAGGAGTTGCAGCCGTGGTGCACCCCTGGCACCACCCCAGTGTCCCTGACACCGTCCCAGCACCTCTGGCCCACCCAGTGCCACTGGCACCATCCCTGCACCCACAGCACCATTTCAGCACCTTTGGCACCACTCAGTGCCCCTGGCACCATCCTTCCACCACTGGCACCACTCCAACACCCCCAGATCATCTCCCGCGGCTCCTGACAAAGGCCAGGTGCCCTGAACACCAGGAAAAGCCTGGCCGATCCCCTTTTCCCAGAAATCACTTATCAGGGCAGAGGATACTTGGCAATCCCTTTTCCACAGAGATCAGAGTTGTGCAATCTCTCCCAGACAGAATAAAGGGCATTTTTGTCTGTGTCCGTGGCTGCCTCGGCCCATCCCCTGGGCGCAGGGCTGGGTTGGCTCCTTGTGGCTTTTGAAAGGGAACATTTTTGTTATTCTTTTCCTCCAGAGGCGCCTGCACTGCGCGGTGCGGCCGGGAGGGAACACGCGGAGCTGGGGTGGCGGCCGGCGGTACCTGCCGGGCAGGTGACGGCCACACCACCAAGGGTCCAGCCCGGCCCAGGGTCCAGCCCGGCCCAGGGTCCCACAGTGCCACGGGGACGGTCCCCTAGGTCCAGCTCTGCCGGCTCACGCAGCTCTGCCGCTGCCGAGTCGCTCCGGGCGCTCGGGAGGCGCTGGCACCGGGAATTCCGGCGCACGGGCTCCACACCGCGGGTCGGGACAGGCAGAGGGAAGCCGGGCGCTGCCGGATTTCTCCGGCTAGCGGTGTCCCCTGCGTGACAGACCAAACCCTTTCAGCCAAACCGGTCAGGTCCTGCGCTCCTCGTGTCCCTCATCCCCTGGGACTGCTGCCTGAAACCTGCTGTTGTCTGGCCAGACAAGGGAAAAGGCCGCTCAGCAGCAGATCCTCTGATAAGGATTCCCTCTGATAAGGCACCACTGGCTTGGCCACGCCACGAGGAGCAGGAGCAAAGAGCATCATGGCATTAAAGGGGCCAGAAACCATCAGAGATCCCCAACAACCCCCGAAGCACCCCCCGACTCATTTCCAAGGCTTCCACCAGAGAATTACAAGTGATCCACAGCGTTGCATCCAATAGTGTGAAATTCCCCACCAGGGGCAGTACCTGGACACCCCCACCTAAACCTGAATGTGAATTAACCCACAGGATTCTTGTTCTGTGGGCCCCCAGCCCGATGGGTGAAGACTGGGACCATCATTCGACCACAGACACTGAAATTGCAATGGTCAAGTCTCTGGATAATGGGAGGTGGTAACTTTCCTCTTCTTTATCCACTCTTGTCTTTTCTTTGTCTTTCTTCTCCTTGTATATTTTCTTAAGTGATATATTTAGACTTCTAAATTTTTACAAATAATAACCAAAAGAACCACATCCCTCCCTTCCACTTAAAGAAATTACAGCAATTATATTGTTTTAAAATAAACCCGGTCATATATACACGGGTTGTTCGATGTCGTTTCACTCTGATACACCCCAAGGGATGCATTCATAAGAACGCTGCTGTGTTCTGACTGTGCATGGATGTTTCCAAGGGCTGTCCAAGTGCAGGGGCTGGCATCCCCACATCAGGCACGGGCTCTGGGCATCACCCTTCACAGGAAAACGTCCTCAGCAGCCACAGGTCCAGGGGCTCGGGGACTGACACTGACAGAAATGGCTGGAAGGGAGCCAGGAGTTGTGTCAGCACCTGAGCTCTGGCACAGGAGGTTTCCCAAATCAATCACTGAAGGAAAACACTCCCTGAACACCCCAGTGCTGAAACATCCTTGGGAAAGGCATCTCCCAGCCCTGTGATGTGGTTCATGGCTGCTTCAGCCAAGGACTCCCACACCTTCCTGCAGGTGAGACTGAACCACGGGGCTGCGGATGCCCGAGCCCAGGTGTGTTCGTGCCAGTCCTCCCGGGAAGCTGCAGGACCCGCTGGTGAGTCAGCGAGCACAGGGGCATCCCCAGGGGCTGTGCCCTGCTCTGTGCCCTGGGGAGCTGCAGTGAGATGCTCCTGTGATGTGGAGGCAGCACACTGATGTTTCAGGGGCTCCCCAGACCTGCACTCACCTAGTGTTGCTTTTCAGCATAAAAAACTTCACCCCTTTTAACACCTGACAACCTCGAGGCCACACAGGTACAGCTGTGGCAGCTGTGGGGCAATCCAGTGCCACAGAATCATGGAAACACCCCAAGTCCAACTGTTCCCCCAGCAGTGCCAAGGCCACCATTATCCCATGTCCCCAAATGCCGCGTTCATATGGCTGTTAAATCCCCCCATGGGTGGGGACTCCACCACTGCCCTGGGCTGGACAGCCCTTTACTGGACAGGTATTTTCCCAAAATAATAATAAATAATACATTATGATGATGATGCTGTATATATATGTTATATATTATTATTAATTCCCAATAATTTGAGGTGAGGGGGGGAACCTCAGGCAGCGCAGCTCTGGCTGCTCATAGGGCAGCACTGGGAAGCTCTGGGAGGGCCCTATAGACGGTCAAACTCTGCAGGAAAGGGGGAGCTGGGGCCACGGCAGGTCCATGAACTCCCCAGGCTTGAGGCAAAGTGGTAAGTCAAGATTCTCCTCAAGACAACCCAGTTTATTTGTGTCCTCACAAATATCCCACTCCTGGCACTTGAGGGAAAGCAAAATGTGGAGTTGTTGTGTTTGAAAACCCAAACAGCAGCTGCGGCCCCAGTCACAAACCTCTGACCACGTTCACGGCACAGGAGGCCCGGTGCCACCTCCGGTGCCACCTCAGCTGCTCCCAGAGAGAGAAGACAAACCAGGCAAACCCATGGGCACCTCTCAGCAGGGACAGCAGAGCCCAGGATCCCTGCAGGTCTGCACCGGCACCACTGAAACCACAGCACGGTGGGGATGCACATCATCCACCCCCCAACGGGTCTGCATGGCCTGGTGGGCACCCCAGAACAGCCTTCTCTGCAGGAGGATGGTACAGAATGCCTCCAGGACTCGATACAGACTGGAAGCAGCCCAAGGAACAGTTTCCCCGTGGGATGGACGGACAGCCCATCCTCCTTAGGCCGCTGTTTTCAAAAGCTCAGGGTTAATCCCTTGGTCCTCGTCGGGGAGGAGCCTGGTTGGTTCTCCACTGAAGAGGGGCACGAGGAGAGGCAATTTCACACGAGCCAGCTCTGTTGAAGGCACCAGGTGCCTGTGAGGGAGGTAGGGCTGCTCGGGATCAGAGGAGGTGACGCTCAGAGTGACACCGCAGGTGATGTTTGTCATCGGTCACCCCGGCTGCTCTGGGCAGACAAGGGACAGCAGGTCCTTGTGGCTGGTGGCTGCTTTGTGGACACAAACCACAAATGCAAGTGGTCAGAGGGAGGAGTTGTGCCTGGGGCCCTGGAGAGTGTCCCAGTGTGCTCTCCATGGCTGTAATGGGAACGGGGCTCTGATGCCATGGGACGTGTCCACTGCAGGGAAATAAAGCACAGCCGGACTGTCAGGTGCAAAGAAACCTCGGAGGGAAGCTGCCAGCTGTTGGCACTGCAGAGTCAGCTCCACAGAGTGCTCCAGGGCCGCTGGCACAGTTCAGGGGAGTGTCCTGTGTGGCCATGGCCGTGCCCGAGGAGCTGGGTGGGACCAACACGGAGTCACTCGGTGCTGCCACACTCATCAGGGCAGGTCTGCTTGTGGGGTCTGGGCTGAACTGAGCGGAGCTGAGTGAAGAGAGAGGTGGGGTCCTTCTGCCTGGAAAGGCCAGGTGACCCCTGCACCCCCAGCACTCAGTCACTCTCAAGGATGCAGCCCAGGAGGAAGCGTTGCTGTAGCCCAGGGGGATGACTGAACCTGTGGTGAAATCACAGAAACACCATGGAACTTCAGACTGGTTGGGATTGAAGGGTCCCTAAAGCCCATCCAGTCCCAATCCCTGCCACGGGCAGCGACACCTTCCTCTATCCCAGGTTGCTCCAAGCCCTGTCCAACCTGGCCTTGGACACTTCCAGGGACAGGGCAGACACAACTTCTCTGGACAACCTGTGCCACACCACCCTCACAGGGAAGAATTTCTTCCCAACACCTCCTCTAAATAAATCCCTCTTTTTCCTAGTTAAAACCTCCTCTCCTCCTTGTCAATCTCTGCCCATGATAAGAGAAATGCAATTAGAGAAGTTCTGATAATGCTGCAATTATCAAGTGCAGCATCAGGCAGGCTGAGAACAGATGTCAGGCAGGGAAGGGCCTCAGAGAAGGGAGCGAAGACACCAGGACTGGGTCCTGTATCCACCTCTCCCCCAAGGACAGGGGACCTCCTGCCCAGGTGTGTTCCCTGGAGCCAAACCCCCACGGTGAGTCAGAGGGAAAAGCTCTGGGTGTGCTGATCAGCCAGTCTGGCGAGCGCCTACGCGGGCAGGAATGTGCTCCTGGAGCTGGAGCAGGACACCCAGGAAAGGCAGGGCCGGGGCCGGCAGCCCCTGCTGCACACGGGGCACCCAGTCACCCATGGGCATGCAGGGCATCGTCACACACCTGGCTGTGGGCAGCTGCCCGTGCTGCCTCACCCACACTTCACACACACAGTGTCACATGTGTCCACACACAGCTGGAGTCACCCACGCCTGGTACACACACTGTCACTGTGTCCACACACACCTGGGCACTGTCACACGTGTCCACACACACCTGGAGTCACCCACGCCTGGTACATGCACTGTCACTGTGTCCACACACACCTGGAGTCACTCACACCTTGCACACACACTGTCACACGTGTCCAGGCTCACAGGGAGTCACTCACACACAGAGTCACACCAGAGCCCACACAATCACACACACAGTCAGTCACACATACAGTCACACATACACACAGTCACACAGGAGCCCGCACAGTTACACACACACAGTGTCTCACACACACAGTCACACACACACACACACAGTCGCATACACAGTCACACACACACAGTCACACACACTCACACACACAGTCACACACACAGCCACACACACATCCACACGCACAGTCACTCACACGCACAGTCACACACACAGTCAGTCACACAGGAGCCCGCACAGTCACACACAGTCACACACACACCGAGGCACAGAGACCTGTGCAGGTGCATGGGAGCACACACACCACCCCAATGTCCCCATGCACACCCATGGCCAGCACCTGTCCCTCTCTGCCAGCCCAGGCACGGCCAGGCATGGCTGCAGGACAGGCCGGGTCTCTGTCCCGGGGCACAGGGGCAGCTGCAGAATGGTCGCTGCAACTCCCAACCAGTCAAGAGACAGCCAGGGCAAAGCCAGATCCAACAAGCCCAGAGCCATGGAGACCTCGGTGGCAGCTGGGACCACAGGCTGGGCTGTCCACAGGCAGCTGTGCTCCCAGAAGAAGGTGGTGATGGAGTCAGGAAGCCTCATGGAGCGATGTGTGCCACGTCTTGCACTGGGGCTGCTCCCTGTGCCCCCAGCCCCAGCCCTGGCACCCCAGGGGTCCTGGACTGTGGCTGTGGTCAGCCCAGGTCCGTACTCCTGGACCGTGGCTCCGTGGTCAGCCCAGGTCCGTACTCGGGTGTGCTCCTGTGTGTCAGCACAGGGCAGGGCCTCCCTGCCGCCCCCGGGGGCGGGGAAGGGAAGGATTTAAATTGGACACTTACCTCCCCTGCTCACCTGGCTGGGAGTCGGCGGCAGGAGGAGGAGGAGAAGGAGGAGGAGGAGGAGGATCAGAGTCTGCCGGGGATCCAGCCGCTCTGGATACACGTCCAGCAGGTAGGACAGAACCCGTCTGGGGGTCACCAGGGCCAGCACAGGGGACCTGCACGAGATGTGGGGACCTCACCTCTATCCCAAACTCCAGCACAGGGAGGGGGTGGCTGCTGGGACTCCCAGGTTTGGCGAGCAGATCCCCAGGCAGAACTTGGTCCTTTCTGGGAAAGAACAAAGTGACCGAGTGGAACCCGGGCTGACCGGAGCTGCTGCTCCATGTGATGTTTTGTGTCGCCAGCGCTTCAGCTGAACCGGGATGCGGGAGGGAAACACCCGAAGCTGCGGGACCTGCCTGAGCCCTCCGGCACCCGGGGCCCGAGGCTGTGGCTGCAGCGATGGGGCTCGGCTGGAAGCTGGCACGGGAGGCTGTGGCTGGCACGGTGGGGTTGCTGAGATTCCGGGAGCAGAGGAGGTGGCTGGAGCAGTGGGGCTTGGGCGGGAGCCCGGCGAGGAGGCTGCGAGCGAGCGCTGGGCTCGGGGGACGGGTGAGATTTCCCTCCCCGGGCCTCAGGCAGGGCTGGGGACCCCCGCGCTGTGGGGCCACCCCGGCTCGCTCCGGCTGGAAAACCGCTTCCACTGGAGCCTGGGGCTGGGCTGCGGCAGCTTGCAGGGCCAGCCAGCCCCTGCCCCGGGAGCTGCGTGTGCAGCCCAGCCCCGGCATCAGCAGGCTGATTAGAGACCAGCTAATGACAGGCTGCAGTTGGGAAACGACTTTGCAGTGCAGGGTGTTCACACGACATCCGTGTCCTACAAAGGTGTCACCGGCTCCAGGGTGTGACACAGCACTGCGGGACCCAGTGCCACCCCGGCAGGCAGCACAACCAGCCCATCACCTCCCGGCTGCATCCTCCGACTCGGGCGGGGGGGAGAGAAGCTGCTGACAGGGGCTGGAGGCACAAGGTGGGACAGAGTCACGAGCAGGGACCCTGGACAGCAAGGGCTGGGCTGGGACTGCTGGGATGAACCTCTCCCCCATCGTGATGCATCTGCCCCAGCATCAATCCGATATTTAAATGCATCAAAGGCAATGACTCAGAGACTTTCCAACCAGTTAGGTAAACAGTCGGAGACACAAGCTCTGACCCTGATAATGAGTTAAAGGTGTCATTAATGCCAGTCACCAGTTTACAGGAGATGGGTGTTCCCAAGGAAATGCTTTGGGTTTCGATTCTGCTGTTTTACAAGACTGTGGCCTCATCACTGCACAATGCTGGAGATGCTGAAAGTTTGTTTACAGGTCTTCCCAAGGGGACCAGGTGACAGTATGTGAGACATCCTGCGAGTGGGTGGCATCCCTGCCTGTGGCAGGGGTTGGAACGAGATGAGCTTTGAAGTCTCTCCCCAGCCAAACTATCCGGGATTCCATGATGCATCTGAGATTGCTACACAGACCCAAAACCTGTAGGAATTTAATAGGATCCTCATAGAATCAGAGACAGGAGCCAGCACCCCTGTGGCAGCAGAGCCCAGTTTTGCAGGACAGGAGGGTGACAGAGTGGGGTTTGGGGCCTTAGAACAAGCTGAGACCCAGAGAAACCAGAGACCCATCCCAGCTGCAGCAGTGGCACAGCTGGAGAGAAAGTCTCTGCCAGCTCGGATCCACTAAGACCATTCCTGTGTCCTGTGTCCTGCCAGGCTGGTTTGGGATCACACAGCACCCAGGAAGGTCCACATGGACAGCCACATGCTGGGCTGTGCCTGTCTCCCTGTGTCCCACCTTGCTCACAGCCAGCCTGTGACCAGCACAGGGCCAGCCAGGGCAACAATCTCAGAGGGTAGAAAATTACTGGCAGCACCAGCCAGCACCCCTCAGGCTGGTGGCACCACGTCAGGAAGTCACTGCTGTCTCTTGGCACGACCTGAGCTTAGGAAGTGACCACCAGCAAAATCTGCCGGCACCAGGGCAGCCCCAGGGAGCAGGGAGTGAGCAGGGAGTGAGCAGTGGTCCTGTCTCATGCTGGCACCTGCTGGCATCAACCCAAAAGCAAGTGGTGGTTGTATCACCCAGGAACAGAAGAGGAAGGGGGTTGAGGTCACAGGTTTGAAGTAGTGTCAGGCTCTGAGAGAGCAGGTGGGTCCTTGGGGGGCTGGAGTGGGGCCAAGGTGTCCACGCTGCTGATGTGATGCTTCCTTGTTTGGTGCATGTCTGTCACTAACCTGTGGCGTGCCCTCGGAGCTCTCTGCCCACCCCAGCTGCACTCTGGCCCTGGGACTGCTCGGAGGGAGCAGCAAAGCCCCAGACCTCACTCTCTGCTTCTCCCTGGGCTCCTGCGACCATCTCCAGGGAGAGGCTTCCTCCACACCCACTGTGAAAACAGCACATAGATTTGTGTCTTACCACAGGCTCTGTCTGTTTCTCCCTCCTCAGACACACTCGGTGCCCCACAGGAGCAGGACTGTTCCCCAGAGATGATGCAGAAGATGAGTGGATGCCCCCAGAACAACAAATCAAGCAGCACAGGGAGTAACCTGGTTGCAGGTGAACACAAAGAGATGGGTGGGAGGGGGAGTAACTTCATTGCTGGAGTCTTCATCCAGGCCAAGCACAAGAAGCTGAGCATCTATGAAGCCATGATGAGAGGGCTGCTGACCCCAGGCACGGCGCTGGTGCTGCTGGAGGCACAGGCGGCCTCGGGGCTGCTCACAGACCCCATGAGGAACGAGCAGCTCTCAGTGAGAGAGGCGCTGGCGCAGGGACTCATCGGCCGGGACTTCTACGAGAAGCTGCTCTCGGCAGAGGGAGCTGTGACAGGGTACACAGAGCCCTACACAGGACACAGGATTTCCCTCTTCCAGGCCATGAAGCAGGAGTTCATCGTCAGGGAACATGCCATCCGCCTGCTCCAGGCCCAGATCGCCACTGGTGGCATCATCGACCCCGTGCATGGCCACCGTGTCCCCGTGGATGTGGCCTACAAGCGCGGCTACTTCGACCAGGAAATGAGCCAGTTCCTTTCAAACCCTGAGAATCAAACAAGAACTTGCTTTGACCCCAACACCCATGAGAACCTCACCTACCTGCAGCTGCTGCGCCGCTGCGTGCCCGACCCGGACACGGGACTGCTGATGCTGCAGCTCATGGACAAGGGCTCCGTGCTCTACCAGCTGACCGAGGACGCCCGCAAAGCCCTGCAGGCCGCCCGCACCACCCTGAGCGTGGGGCTCTTCCAGGGCCAGAGCGTCACCGTCTGGGAGCTGCTCTTCTCCCGCTACGTCCCCGAGCCCCAGAGGGAGGAGCTGCTGAGGAAGTACAAGGCGGGGACAGTGACCATCCCGCAGATGACCACCGTCCTCACCGCCACCATCACGGGGGCAGAAAGGGAAAACAGGGCTCTGGGCTCATCCACAGTCAAACCCAGCAACAAGGTGAGGGCATCGCCCCCAGCTCAGGACACACAGTCCCAGGAACAACAGTTGAGAAAGTCCTTGAAGTCCGCGACCATCCACGTCAGTGCCGGGGAGTTCCAGGGGCAAAACGTTTCTGTGCTGGACCTGCTCTTTTCCAAATACATCCCTCAGGGGAAGCGGCAGGAGCTGCTGGAGCTGTACAGGGCAGGGATCCTGAGCACAGAGCAGGTGGCCGCTGTGGTCACCACCATCATGGACCGAGCAGAAGCTGCCAATGCCGCACTCATGGCAAATGCCAGGAGCCCACACAGAGCGGTGGCAGGGGAGGGTGGAGAGGATTGTTCAGCACACCTGGATGACATCTTGAAGTCCACCACCATCAGTGTGCCAGCTGGGGAGCTGCAGGGAAAGCAGGTGTCTCTATGGGACCTGCTCTTCTCTGACTACATCCCCGAGGAGAAGCGGCAGGAGCTGCTGGAACTGTACCATGAGAGGTTATTAACTCTGGAGCAGATGACAACCATTGTCACCACTCTCATTAAGAAAAAAGAATCTACAGGCAGGAAATTCCATGTTACAGTCAAGAGTTCCAACAAGGACATTGTGACAGGAGTAGGAGAGAAGGATGATGACCCCTCCAAAGAGGAGCCTTGGGAAACAGCTCTGAAAACCACAGTGGTCGACATAGAGGTGGGGGAGTTTCGGGGCCACAAGGTCTCAGTGTGGGACCTGCTCCACTCCCAGTACATCCCTGAGGAGAACAGGAGGGAGCTTCTGGAGCTGTTTGAGGCAGGTGAGTTAACCCTGGAGCAGGTGAAGACTGTTGTCAGCACCATTGTGACCAGGGCAGCAGCAGCAGCAGCGAGGGCAGAGCCAGCAGCCCCTGGGAGTGATCCCAGGGCAGAGCCAGCACCTGTGAGTGCCAGGGCAGAGCTGGTGGCACCTGTGAGTCCCAGGGCAGAGCCAGCAGCATCTGGGAGTGATCCCAGGGCAGAGCCAGCACCTGTGAGTGCCAGGGCAGAGCCAGTGGCCGCAGAGGCTGAGTCCGCTCCCCTGCATGAGGACAGGGCCTGGGAAGAGACCCTGAAGGCCACCACAGCTGAGGTATCAGTGGGGGAGTTCCAAGGCAGGCAGATCTCCCTGTGGGACCTACTCTTCTCCCACTACATCCCCGAGGAGAAGCGGCAGGAGCTGCTGGGGCTGTACCGTGCGGGAATGCTCCCTCTCCAGGAGCTGCTCAGCACCACCAGCCGCCTCATCACCAAGAGCCACGAGCGGCACCTCGGGGCCCTTCCCCACACCGTGGATCTCCTGCGCTCTGAGGGCTCCTACCTCACGTTTGGCCCATGCCAGGAGCGCAGGGTGTCCGTGTGGGAGCTGCTCTCTTCCAAGCAGGTCTCTGAGTACAGGCGCGAGGCGCACCTCGACACCTACCCCTCGGGAGGGCTGACAGTGAACAGGATCACCATCACCACCACCATCACCACTGGCCCACGCTGCGAGAAGAGCCCCCCCCGGCACCACTAACAGACCCTGGGCATGGCCTGGGCACCCGTGGGACTTTGCTCTCCGTGTCCCCCCATGTGTCACAGTGGTGACAAACCCCTGTGTGTAGTGGGGTGGGCGTTGGTTAAACTCCTGCTGTCTCCACTACAGCTGTGCTGAGATTTCTTTTGCCCAGCAGAGCTCTCCTGGAGGGGCTCTGGAGGGGTGCAGGAGCCTCGGGACTGCGCCGTGCACACACAGGCACCCACCAGGGACACAGGGACATGTGGGGCCACTGCCCACATCAGGTGGGCTGCAGAGTGCCCTGGAGCGGGCAGAGAGCCCGGGGGGGCTGTGGGCAGCACCACCCAGCCCCAGGAGAGCCACAGGGGCACAGACACCCCCAGTTCAGGACAGCAGGGACAGCACCTGGGGCTGTGGTGGCCCACAGGACATTGAGACCTGACCTGTCCCTTGGCTCTGCTACAGGATGGGGCCACAGGCATCCCTGGGCTGCCAGAGCTTGTGGCCCATGAGCACTGAGGGAAAGGGGCATTTGTGCCAAGCCTGTGACAGCAGGAGGTGGTTGGGGGAACCCACAGGAGCACCACAGGGTGTGAGGACACTGCAGGCAGGGCATGGGGGCTGCTCTGCAGGGGGAATGAGGATGCTGGAAATCCTAGGAAGGGAGCAGAGAGCAGCATGCCATGTCCTGAGGCACTCATTGTCCCATCTCATTGTCCCATTACATTGTCCCATCCCATTGTCCCATCCCATCCCACTGTCCCATCTGGAGAGAACCCAGAGAAGCACAAGAACGATGAGACACAGGGAAGGAGAGGGAGGATGAGTGCACTCCCGGGATGGAGAGATGCCCAGGGTGGCTGGCACAGCAGCCACGTGTCCTCTCCAGCCCAAGGGTCGTGGGTCATTGCCAACCCAGTTGAGGCTGAAGGAAGGAATTCTACGCACTCGGGGTGGCAGAGCCAAGGAATTCCCCCTGCAGGATGTCCCGGGAGCGAAAAGCTCCTGTCGGCTCACAAAGCATTTGGGGTAAGCCAAGGAGGAAAACCCCTCAGGGCTACTGAAGAGGAGAGATGGTTGTTCCAGCAGTTCCCAGAGCCCCAGGGACACAGGGGTGGTGCTGCCCTGTCCCACACCCCGTGTCCCACACCCCGGGTGGTGAGGGATGCTCTGGGTGGGACAGACCGGCCGCTGTCCCCCCGTGTCCTGCTCCTGGCAGGGGTCGGGCACCAGCCTGTGCCTCTGGCACTGGGACACCCCGAAGGGAGGGAAGGGGGACTCGCAGCCAGGGTGGGGAAGGGTCTGCAGGGCCTCGGTGCCAGCTCCAGCCTGCCCAGGGAGCCGAGGCTGTGAGGGCTCCAGATGGCTCCGGGGACTCGGGTTGCACTCCCACAGGAAGCGCCGGATTTCCAAAAAAGCAGCTGAAAGAAAACAGGAGGCTGAGCGAGGGGAGAGCTGAATACATTTGCATCGTTAAAAGCTCGTTGCGTAACGGGACGGGTCGGAAGCCTCCGAGCGCCCCGGGGGCACCAGGGGAAGGGAAGGGTCGGGAGCCCCATCCCTGCGGGCGTGTCACACGGATGCTCCGGGAAACGCCTCCGTTCTGTGGGAGAAGAGGGAGGTGAGAGCAAAAACCCCAGGATGGGACCTGACCTGCTGGAAAAGGAACAGGAAACCAGCAAATCCCTCGCTGTGCTCACAGGCTGGAGTGGGGAAGCAGGGGGAGTGCCCACAGCAGCTTTCTCTGCTGAGTGATCCCAGAATCACGGACTCATGGGATGGTTTGGTGGGAAGGGACATCAGAGCTCATCTCATTCCATCTGCCCACCATGGGCAGCGACACCTTCCACCATCCCAGGGTGCTCCAAGCCCCATCCAACCTGGTCTTGGACACTTCCAGGGATGGGGGAGTCAAAGCTTCTCTGGACAACCTGTGCCAGGGCCTCCCCACCCTCACAGGGAAGAATTCCTTCCCAATATCCCACCTAAATCTACTCTCTTTCAGCATAAAGCAGTCATGCCTGTGTCCTGTCACTGCACACCCTTGTGAAAGGTCCCTCTCCAGGGACCCACGGGGACCACACACCTCCCCAGTGATGCCCTCCAGTGTGGGATGTGGTGCCAGCCCGGCCCATTGCTCCCCTGGACTCCCCCAGCCCACCCAGGCACAGCCAAGGGGGCTGGCAGGGCTGGCTCGAGGTGGCAGCTCCGTCCCCAGGAATCCAGGCAGGCTCAACCCTTCCTCCTCCAGCAGCCACAAACTTCCCCTGAGCGTCCAGCCCAACCCCCTTACACGCAATCCCCTCCATCAGCTGGAGCAGAGCCGCTCCTGGCGCCCTGTTTGTCCCTGATAAGGCTGCCCTGGGCAATCTTATCTGCCAGCACATCTGTCCTGCCAGGGCTGCTCCTGCTCAGTGTTCCCTCCGTCCTGTGTCTGCCTTTCCCCAGCAAATCCAGGGGGTTTGGCCTGGCTGGGGCTGCACACAGAGCCCTGTGCAGCCCCCAGCCCCATCAGCTCCTCTGGACACACATCCCAAGGCAGTTGGGGAAATGCCACAGCCTCGTCACCCTGAGCCCACGTCCCTCTGAGGCTGCTGAGCCCACAGAGGCCCTTTCCTCTTTAATCACTTCCACTCGGGCCCTCAGTCGTGGCATAACTGTTTGTTCAGTGACTGCAGGGCATGACTGTGCATTTGGGCCCATTTCTGATGGTCCCATGACTGTTCCTTCAGCTTCAATGTCACCTGTTCCAGCCCTCTGTGCTCCCTCAGCTCACCTGGTATTTACTGACAAGGCTGTCGATGAAATATTAAATTCATTTGTCTCTGAGAGCCCCCAGTCTCCCTTACAGCTCCCCTTCCAGCACACTCCAGTCTCTGAGGGGCAGACGGGGCACGGGATGTGTCTCTGTCCCACTGGTGCAGCAGCCAGGTTGTCAGAGGGGATGGAAGTTTCCTTCTTGGCTTCACTGCCACTGGGATCTGCTGGTGAGTGCAAATTGTCCCAACAGCACAAAGAGGAGGTTCAGCAATGGAGCCCTGGGGTGTCTCCAGCACCTTCTCCCCAGCTCCAGAGGTCACACCTGACACCAGCTCCCTCTGGTACGTTTCTCCCCATTAAAGGTTTTACCTTGAAGATAAAAAGGAACAAGCCAGACTGTTGTGATGAAGCTTTGCCCAATTTTCCACTGAACTGGTTCCACTTCTTTGTCTTAATCAAAGCTCAGAAAAGTGTTAAATGTTGTTGGGACAGGGAACTCCCGGCTGTGATGGGACAGCCCAAACTGCTCCCTCTGTGACAGCCAAGAGAGGGTCCTGCAGCCCAAAGTCCCTGGGCTGGGGGTTGTGTCCTTCCTCCTCATCCGCCCCGGGTGAGAGAGGTTCAGCCAGAGGTGTCACAGGGACTGTCCTCTCCTCACCTCACCAGGAACTGCCCATCCTGTCCCCCACATCCATCAGTGTCCCCAGGGCCAGCATGGGGAGCTTTGCCTGGGGACAAGACTCCTTTGGGCTCCTGGGCATCCTGGAGAGCAGCAGGATCACAGAGGGACAGGGCCTGAAAGAACTAGCAGAGACTTCAAAGGGAAACCATGGCCTGAGGAGCAGGACCCTGTCAGCCAAACAGGGTTCAGGACATGGGGACTCCAGGACTGGGGTCTCAGCCACACACAGCCCCGGGTGTGCCCGTGCTGTCCTGACTGGGAGCTCTGCCAGCCCGGCTTCCATCCCTGTGAACCGGGCCAGGAGCCAGGAAAGCCTGAGCAGGGCCCTTGGAGCAGCACCGAGCCCTCCCAGGAGCTGCTGAGGGCAGCAGAGCAGTGACGGGGCTGACACAAACCGGGTGCCCTCTGTGTGTGCCCGGCCACAGAAAATGGGCAAAGTCCAACGGCTGCCTCCAAAATCTGATCAGCCTGCTCCAAAATACAATCCCTTTGCTCCAAAATACAATCCCTTTGCTCCAAAATCTGACCAGCTTGCTCCAAAATCCAACTGCCTGCTCCCAAATCCAACTGCCTGCTCCCAAATCCGACCAGCCTGCTCCCAAATCCGACCAGCCTGCTCCCAAATCCAGCTGCCTGCCTCCAAAATCTGACCAGCCTGCTGAAAAATGCAACAGCCTGCCTCCAAAATCCAACTGGTCTGCTCCCAAATACAACCCCTGTGCTCCCAAATCCGATCAGCCTGCTCCCAAACACAATCCCTCTGCTCCCAAACCCGATCCCTCTGCTCCCAAACACCATTGTCCCTCTCCAAAGCACAGCCAGCTGGCTCTGGCAGGAGTAGCTGCTGACAGCGCTCCCAGGGCCCTCACCCCCACCCCCCTTTGACATCTCTGCCCTTAGAATCCCCGAATCATGGAATTGCCTCCCAGAATCACTGGAAAAGTCTTCTGAGCCCACCGAGTCCAACCATTCCCCCAGCACTGCCAATGTCCCCAGGAGCCACATCCACCCAGCTGTCAATCCCCCCGGGATGGGCACTGCCAGGGCTGTGCCAGGGCTGGACAGCCTGTGCCAGGAGCCTGGCCCTCAGCCCATGGTCTGTCCCACAGCCCGGGGTCCGTCCCACATCCTGGGGTCAGTCCCACACCCCATGGTCCNCCAGGGCTGGACAGCCTGTGCCAGGAGCCTGGCCCTCAGCCCATGGTCTGTCCCACAGCCCGGGGTCCGTCCCACATCCTGGGGTCAGTCCCACACCCCATGGTCCGTCCCACACCCCGGGCTCTGTCCCTCAGCCTGGGGTCTGTCCCACACCCCGGGGTCAGTCCCACACCCCGGGCTCTGTCCCACATCCCGGGCTCTGTCCCACACCCCGGGCTCTGTCCCACACCCCGGGCTCTGTCCCACACCCCGGGGTCAGTCCCACAGCCCGGGCTCTGTCCCACACCCCGGGGCCGTGCTCTCCTGCCTGCAGAGTGGCCCATCCACTGCCCCGTCCCGGTACAGCCTCTGCCCCTGCTCTGCCCCTGCTCTGCCCCTGCTCTGCCCCTGCTCTGCCCCTGCTCTGCCCCTGCTCTGCCCCTCAGCCCGACTGCCTTTCCCTGCATCCCCCCACTCCAAGGGCGGAGAAGCCTTCCTGAGTGGATCCAGACGATTCCATTTTTAGCTGTGGCCGATTCCAGCCGATGCCCTCATCCGAGCAGCGCCCACGGTTCCCGTGGTCAGCCTCACCTCGGCACACGCTGGCTCCCCTCCCGCTCCTGCAGGCACTTAGGGCAGAGCTGGAGACTGTTTCCTGCCCAGCGGGAGCACGGATGGAACAAGCAGGATGAGCCATTCCAGAGGCTGCAGCCCCTCGCCCAGTTCTGAGACCCGCCCTGTGCCCCGGGGGGATGGCCGGGATGTTTTCAGCTGCGCAAGCAGTTCCAGGAAACTTCTCTGCCTCTCTCCAGGCTTGCTCTGATCCCGTGGTGTTGGATTCCTGCTGGCCTGCCCCTGCTCATTCACACACCTGAGGTTCCACACCTGTGCAGGTCATGCACGGGGGATGCTGCAGGTGAGGAGCTGCAGAACAGGGCAGGGTAAAGCCTGGTGCAACTCAACCACACAAATGGGCCCTGTGGCATCGTGGGGGCCACACCGACCCTCGGAGTCTGTGGACAAACGTGCTCAGGCAGATGGAGCGGGGGGAAGATGTTTGGCAGATCCACGGAGCCCGTTTGGCACCTGAACCTCCAACCTCAACACAGTGCAAGCTGTGCAACAACACATGACATCATCCCATCCCAGCCCCATCCATCAGGCACGGATAAAAATAGACACACACCAAGAGGGGCCTCCCGGCTGGGAGAGGGGAAGGCAAACACAGAGCTTCCCTCAGCCCTGGGTACCTCCAACCCCCACAGAACCAGTGCTCCCAGTGTGGGGGCAGTGCTGGGGGTGTTCTGCTCCTAGGGCAGTGATGGTCCCACTGTTCTGCAAACCATGCAGAGGTTCTGGAAAGGGATCAAAGCAAACTGACCCTGAAAGGGGCTCAAAAGTTCCCCTGGACTTTGGGAATTCACAGTCGGGGCATGTGTAGGGGGATCCATATCTGGGACCAGCATTAAATAAGGCAAGGAGCTCCAGACTGGCTGCACATCCCTGTGGGATAACCCCCTCCGGATCTCCATGCTGGGAAGCAGTTTCAGGCATCTCCCAGCCCTACAGAACCACGGGGTCTGGAGGGAGCTGTGCCAGGGCACTCGGGGACAGGGGTGACAGGAGCCCCAGCTCCACCCCCTGAGTGCTGCCTGCCCGGGGCAGTGAAGACAGAACTCATCCCCAGCAGCAAATCCTGCCTGCCTGGCCTCCCACACACCGGGATCCTGGGTGGAAACCACAACCCGAAACTTTAGACACAGAATCTCCCTGCTGAGGTCCCCAACTCCTCAGCCAAGAGCCCTGGCCCAAACGGAGACACTGAAGGTGTTCCTGTGCTCAGGGCAGCTCAAAGGAGTTCAGGGAAGGACGGGTTGGTGGCAGCACAGCCAGGTGAGCTCTCCTGCCAGCAGCATTCCCTCCTGGAGCCCTGCTGCCAGAGCACCAGACCTTCCCAGGGTCCCTGACTGCAAACTGTGGTGGGAGGGACAGCCCGAGAGGGCTGGCAGAGGGACAGCCCGAGAGGGGCTGGCAGAAGGACAGGACAGAGTCTGGGACAAAAAGTCTCTGCAGCTGCCCCACACCAGGGGATTCCCAATAGGAATGGCCTTGTAGGGGCTTGTAGGTGCTTGTAAGGTGAAGGAAATGCAGCCAGCTCCTGGGCATGGGACTCATGGAACCATTTGGGTTGGAAAAGCCCCCTGAGCTCAGCAAGTCCAACTGTTCCCCAGCACTGCCAAGGCCACCACTGCCCCATGTCCCCAAGTGCCACAGCCACAGGGCTGTTAAATCCCTTCAGGGATGGGGACTCCACTCCAGCCTGGGCAGCTGTGCCAGGCCTGGACAGCCCTTTCCAGGAAGGAATTTTCCTGAACATCCCCTGGCACAGCCTGAGGCTGTTTCCTCTCCTCCTGTCCCTGTTCCCTGGGAGCAGAGCCCGACCCCGCTGGCTGCCCCTCCTGGCAGGAGTTGTGCAGAGCCAGAAGGGCCCCCTGAGCCTCCTTTGCTCCAGGCTGAGCCCCCCCGAGCTCCCTCAGCTGCTCCTGGTGCTCCAGCCCCTTCCCAGCTCCATTCCTGTCTCTGGACACACTCCAGCCCTTCAATGTCCTTCTTTTCATGAGGGAAGGGCACAAAACTGCTGGAGCCTTGGGAGCAGACAGGGGCAGCTGCTGCAGGAGGTCACGCTCAGTGCCAGAGTGTGGAGGCCACCAGGATGGAGCCCCTTTCTCCTGCCTTTGCTGATGGGGTGGCCAGGACAACCAGAGGAGGGAGGATTGCATGACTCCTGCCTGCAAAAGAACAGCAGAACAGGTATTGCTGCAGCAAAATATTGTGCAGCAAAAAAACATCCACAGATGGGACACTGAGGATGAGGAGAGGGGACATCAGGATGTTGTCTGCACAGGGGCAGTGGTAATACAGGAGGTGGTCACTGCTGTGGGAACAGCCACTGCCCCTGCACATGTCCAGAGAAGCCAAGGGCATCCCACAGCAGGAATGCTGCACTCAGTGACCAGCCTGGAACGGGGAGACCCAGGGCCCAGCCAGCTCCTGCTGCTGGGTGGGATTTATGTGCTCAAAGGACCTTAAGGATTCCTGCAGGAACTGCTGGGCAGGGCCAGGCCGGGGACACAGGGACCTGCAGCCAAGGATGTGTCCAGCACGTGGGTGAAAACAGCAGAGACCCACAGAGCACCTGTGAAGACCAAGCACTTCCTCCCCAGAAAGCTGGGAGCAGCCCCCCAGCTCAGGTCTGAGCCCACCGTGTCCCTGCATCCTATTCTGGCCCCTTGCCAACAGCAGATCCCAGGAGGAAAAGTACAGGGACCTGAGCAGGGGAGCCGTGTTTCACCAGCTGCAGCTCCTGGCAATCCCCAGCACGGAGCCTCTGCCGCCAGAGGCTGCATCTCTGCTTAATAGCCCTCAATCAATTTTTCTCCCACAAATTTGCCTAATGGCTTTTAAAATCCCTTTAAAATCTACTTGGGCTGCTGCAAACGCCCTGTGGCAATGAATTCCGCCTCGTATCACACTGAGCACTCACCCCAAGGAACAGTGAAAGATTTCCCTCCCTGTGTATTCCACAGCTCCGTGGGGCATCCCAGCTGCCGCTCCCTGTGGAATGACACGCCTGGAATGGACAGGCAGGACAGCTGGGCCCTGCTGTGCATTCCCCAGCAAAGGGAAAGGGAGTTGTAGGAGAAGAGAAGGTGTGGAATGGTGAGGAGCCGCTCCCCACAGCGTCCCTGCACTCAGGCCCTGCGTGTCCATGCTCTCCTGAGTAACTGTTTCACATGAAAGTTCGTCCACACCTCTGCCACCCCTCCCTGTGTCACCAGAGCCAGCGCTGCAGCTGAACCACCCAGAAACCGGTGGCATCAGCAAACTGTGCCAAATGATTGTTCATCCCTTTCCTGGGAGGGGGTTGGAGGTGATGAAAGGCAGTTCCATGGGGAACCAGAGTCGGCCAAGGACAGCGGGTGGCCATGGAAGAGCCACGGGGGCTGTGAAGATGCAGCAGAGGGAAGAGGTGCCTGGGTGTGGTGTGTGGTTTGTGTTTGGTTCCAACCTTTTTATTCCTTGTCCTTGAACTTATTCCCAGACAAACTTTTGACTTCATTGTGATAAGAACCAGGGGTTGACTTCCCTTCCAGCCCTGTCTGGCATGCACAGGACAAGGTCACCCACCGTGGGAGCTCGGGGCACCTGGCACAGACACCAAGCACAGCGGTGCAGCGGGGGCGGTGGGTGGGTGCTGGGAAGTGGCCGTGGCCATGGGGCTGGCAATGGGGGGGCCAGCATGAGGTCACACTGTCAGTGACAGTCACACTGCCACGCTGTCACACTGTCAGTCACACTGCCACGCTGCCACACTGCCACTCTGACACACTGTCACACTGTTAGTCACAGTCACACTGCCACACTGCCACACTGTCACACTGCCACACTGTCACAGTCACAGTAACACTGCCACACTGTCACACTGTCAGTCACACTGTCACACTTTCAGTCCCACAGCCACACTCAGTCACACTGCCACACTGCCACAGTCAGTCACACTGTCACACTACCACACTGCCACACTGTCACAGTCACAGTCACACTGCCACACTGTCACACTGTCAGTCACACTGCCACGCTGCCACACTGTCAGTCACACTGTCAACTTTCAGTCCCACAGCCATACTCAGTCACACTGCCACACTGCCACAGTCAGTCACACTGTCACACTACCACACTGTCACACTGTCAGTCACACTGTCACACTATCACACTGTCAGTCACAGTCACACTGCCACACTGTCAGTCACACTGCCACGCTGCCACGCTGCCACACTGCCACTCTGTCAGTCACAGTCACACTGTCGCGCTATCACGCTGCCACACTGCCACACTGTCACACTGTCCCACTGTCAGTCACACTGCCAGCCACACACAACAGCGGGGATTCACCCAGGTGGGCTCGGACATGGGGCTGCCCTGGCAGTGCCCACAGCAGTGTCACGGGGCTGTAGCTGGTGGCACCAGTTGCCCAGGTGCCACGGTCAGAGCAGCCCAATCGCTGGCCCAGCAGGACCTGGTGATGGCCCACACCACCAAATGCCTCCTGTTCCCTTCTCCTGTGTCAGGGCCGGGGTGTTGTGTATGAAACCTGGTGTGCACCTCCCGTGTCACCTCACCCGGAGCCGCCCTCACCCGGTCCCTCCGGTTAACCACAGCGGCCAGAGGAGCCACAGCCCGGAGGGGGAGGACGTGCCCAAAGCCAGCCAGGCGCCGGTGCAGCACGGAACAAGGGGTGGGACGAGGAATGGTCGGGCTAAAAGTAACTGGAGACAGCCAGAAAGAGAAAAAAAACACCCAACGAGCCAGAGAATTTCCAGCGGAATGAAAACGTGTCGGGCGCCGGGTGGGGGCTGGTGCAGCCGTCTCGGAGTGCCCAGGGCCCGGCGAGGGGGTCCTGCAGACTCCAGCCCCGGCACCGGGCGGAGCAGGGGCTGCTCGGGAAGATGCGGGTCCAGGGACGGGCAGCGGGGAGCAGGGGAGCCCCCCGAGGCTGGGAGCGGCCGGGGGGAGGCCGGGCAAGGCGGCAGCACCGGGATGGGCCGGGCCCGGGGCTCCGAAGGGTGGGACGAGCCCCGGGGCCCCGGGCGGGGGCAAACGGCGGCTGCCGCGGGGGCGGCGCTGGTTCCGGCGGGCACTGGGGACTGTCCT
>VZRZ01000001.1:171032-192529 GCA_013398175.1 Climacteris rufus | reverse complement strand
GGGGGTCTCCAGGAGGGCCCAAGGCTCCATGCAGACGTGCCCCGCTCCGTGTTGCAGAGAAGGCGGACGGGACGGCCGTGGACATCTTCTCCTTCGGGATGTGTGCGCTGGAGGTGCGGAGTGGGACTGACCCCTGGGGGTGGCAGGGTCCTGGGCCACGGGGGGGCTGGGGAGGGGCTGCACCCAGGGGTGTCCCTTGTCCAGGGCTNCCTCATCCAGGGCTGTCCTTGCCTGGGGGTGTCCCTTGTCTGGGGGTGTCCTTTGTCCCTGTCCTGCCCAGGGCTGTCCCTTGTCCAGGAGTGTCCCTTGTCCCTGCCTTGCCCAGGAGGGTCCTTGTCTGGGGCTGTCCCTGCCCTGCCCTGCCCAGGGCTGTCCCTGGGGCAGCCCCCCTGCACTGGCCACCCTCCCACCCCCAGATGGCCGTGCTGGAGATCCAGACCAACGGGGACACGCGGGTGTCTGAGGAGGCCATCGTGCGGGCTCGGCACTCCCTGGACGACCCCAACATGCGGGTGAGTGCAGCTGGGGGAGCCTGGAGGCCGGGCAAGAGCCTGGGGGCAAATCCCTGGCCTGCATCAGTCCCGGGATGTACATCCCATCCTGCATCCATCCTGGGGGTAAATCCCACCCTGCATCCCTCCTGGGATGTACATCCCATCCTGCATCTATCCTGGGGGTAAATCCCACCCTGCATCCCTCCTGGGATGTAAATCCCATCCGGCATCCATCCTGGGGATAAATCCCATCCTGCATCCCTCCTGGGATGTAAANCCTCCTGGGATGTAAATCCCATCCGGCATCCATCCTGGGGATAAATCCCATCCTGCATCCCTCCTGGGGGTAAATCCCCTCCTGGGTACAAATCCCACCCTGCCAGTTCCCAGTAGGTGCCAGTGGGGTCTGGCCCCATCCCACAGGAGTTCCCATTTCCCCTCAGAGCTGTGCTCTCCCAGGTATCTATGCCCCATTCCCAAGCTCCATCTCACTCCTCAGCTGCCCCATGGATCCCAGGGAGCAGAGCCCTGTAAATCCTTGGGAAGGGCTTTGAGAAGGGGACAGGACAGACCAGGGACAGCTGGGATTTGGGCTCAGCCAGAGGAGGGCAGGGAACAGCCAGGACCTCTGATCCCCCTTCATCTGCCTTGCCCCACCTCAACCCCCCTTCCTCTTCCTTTGGCTAATCTCCAAACCATGCCATAATGAGTGTACATTCGCTAAATTCTCTTGTTGGATCACAGAATTCCTGCAGACATCCCACAGTATCTCCTGCCCCTGTAGATCCCACGTTTCAGGAGTCCCAGTCGGCTCTGGGGGCGATCAGAGCCACCCTGAGGGCCCCTGGGGCAGGGGGCTCCAAGGGCTTTGGGCTGGGGGTGCCCTCCTGCCACCCTCGGGATCATTTTGGGGTCTATCCCAGATATCCTGGTCTGATCCCTGTCAGCAGCAGGGCAGGAGCTGCAGGAGCAGATTGGGCTCCTCTGCCTTCAGGGAGCAGGAACGGGCAGATCCCTCAGATCCCACTGTTCATCCTGCCCTTTCCCCACTCCCACCACCACATTCCTGCTCTTGGAGCTGATCCTGGTCCTGCCCCTTCTCCTGCAGTCTCTGCTGGGCTCACAGCCGGGATGGGGCCTGTGGGGACCCTCTGCCCATAGGGAATTCTGCTCCAGCTCCCTGTTCTGGGGCTCCCACTGCAGGAACAGCCCCTGCATTTCCCAGGAAATTCTGTCAAAAACACAAATGACCCCAGGCCCAGGGTAGTGACCCCTGTGCTGGCACTGCGGGGACACTCCAGTCCTGGGCAGGTTTGGGGTCCCCAGGTACAGGACATGGAGGGGCTGGAGGTGTCCAGGGCAGGGAACAGGGCTGGGAAGGGGCTGGAGCACCAGGAGGGACTGAGAGAGCTGGGGGGGCTCAGCCTGGAGCAAAGGAGGCTCAGGGGGCCCTGCTGGCTCTGCACAACTCCCTGCCAGGAGGGGCAGCCAGGGGGGTCGGGCTCTGCTCCCAGGGAACAGGGACAGGAGGAGAGGGAACAGCCTCAGGCTGGACATCAGGAGGAATTTCCCCATGGAACGGGTGCTCAGGCCTTGGAACTGCCCAGGGAGGTTTGGAGTGCCCATCCCTGCAGGTGTCCAGGGAAGGCCTGGCTGTGGCACTCAGGGCTCTGTGCTGGGGACAGGGTGGGGATCAGGGACAGGGTGGACTCGGTGCTCTGGGAGGTCTTTCCCAACCTCAGTGATGCCCTGACTGTGGGAAATGCAGCTCTGAGAGGGGCAGGGGGATGTCCTGCCCTGCTCCAGCTTGTGCCCCTGCTGTCATCCCAGGAGTTCATCCTGTCCTGCCTGACCCTGAACCCAGACAAGCGCCCGACCGCCAACAACCTTCTCTTCCACCGGGTGCTCTTTGAGGTGCACTCCCTGAAGCTGCTGGCAGCTCATTGCTTCATCAACCACCAGTGTGAGTGCCCGGGACCACCCCACCCCACCCTGAGAGCCAGGCTGGGAGAGCTGGCAATGTCCAGCCTGGGAAAGAAGAGGCTCCACGGAGACCTCAGAGACCCTTCCAGTGCCTAAGGGGGTTCCAGGAAAGCTGGAAGGGACTTGGGGCAAGGGATGGAGGGACAGGACACAGGGAATGGCTTCCCATTGCCAGAGGGCAGGGTTGGATGGGATACTGGGCAGGAATTGTTCCCTGTGAGGTGGGGGAGGCCCTGGCACAGAGTGCCCAGAGAAGCTGTGGCTGCCCCTGGATCTCTGACAGTGCCCACGGCCAGGCTGGATGGGGCTTGGAGCAGCCAGGTGTCCCTGCCCTCCACGAAAGGGAATGGGACTGGCTGGGTTTTAAGGTCCCTCCCACCCAAACCAGGCTGTGATTCCATGTGCAGAGCCTGGGGAGGAAAGCAGTGACTCCCAGCTCTTCCCGGGGCTCTGAGCTGCAGGAGCCACCCTGCAGGACCCCCCAGGCCACAACCCCCCTGTGCCTCTGCCCCAGATCTGATGCCAGAGAACGTGGTGGAGGAGAAGATCAAGGAGCTCGACCTGAACATGGTGATGGCTGAGATCCGCAGGGAGGGTCGGCCCGGGGCACAGTGGAGGTGAGGAAGGGGGAGGTTCCACAGTGTCCAGCCCGGAGATCCCGGTGCCCCGAGCCCTCTGAGCCCTCCTGGCCTGTTCTCCCCTCCCAGGTACTCGGAGGTTTCCTTCCTCGAGCTCGACAAGTTCCTGGAGGACGTCAGGTAGGTTGGAGCTCCCAGCTCTGCTCCCAGCCCTGCTTCAGCTCCCCGGGAATGTGGAGCTGTCACTGAAACTGGGAAAACCAAAAACTCTCCAACAATGTATTCCAGTGTTGGAGAATTCAGGCATTACTTTATTCTGGCCAGGGTGTGCCATAGAAATCATTTCAGCTGCACATTACCCGGGTTGTGCAGGGAAATTCATTCCATCACACATGACATTTACTAGATTTCCCCAAACTTTATACAGTCCAAACCCATAAAAATCCATTGGTTCGGTGTTCATTGGTCCCAAGTTGAGCAGCTCTTGGTATTTGGTTTCCTATTGGATCTGGAGTTCGTAGCCTCTGGTGCTAATTAGGTGCTCCTTCCCTGATTCCCTTATCAGACCGGGGTCTCAGCCCTGCCAGGGGGTGGCTGTTTGTTGATGGTCGCTGATGTTCTGTCGATGGTCGTTATTTCTTGGGTCTCTTTTGGGCTACTCCTTGTGTGTTGAGATGTTAAACTCCCGAGGCCTCGCCCGCTGAAACAAAATCTTTTGAAAAGAGACTTCAATTCCCCTCCCTTGGGCAAGGGTGAACAGACCTGACTAAAGTTCGTTAAAAAAAAATGTTAAAGTTTGATCTTTTGCCATAGAGCCAGGATGGCATGTGCTGTCCCCCAGCCGTGCCCCTGGGCTCGGGGAACTGCCCATCCCTGCTCCTCCCAGAGCCCCCCAGGGCTGCAGGGGACAGAGTCAGCTCTGTGTCCTCCCTGTCTGTGCCAGGAATGGGATTTATCCCTTGATGAACTTCGCTGTCTCCAGACCCCACGCCCTCCCCCGTGCCCTCTCCCAGCCCCAGGAAGACCCTCAGAAAGCCAAGACTCCCACGCCAGAGCCCTTTGATGTGGAGACCAGGAAGGTAAGGCCGGATCCAGGTCACATCCAGGTGGGGACCCCTCTCCTGTTGGCTCAGGTGAGAGCTGGGAGAGAAGTTACGGGGTTCCAGGAGGAATTCTAGGTTCTGCTGGGGAAGCCTGGGAGCCAGTCCAGGCTGATCCCAGCTGGGCTTTCCCAGGTGGTGCAGATGCAGTGCAACATGGAGCTGAACGAGGACAAGAGCCAGTGGCACGTGAGTCCCTGGATCCTGTTCTGCTCTGGGCACGGGGAGAAACCAATCCCTGCACATCCCGCTGGGAATGGGGCTGGGGAATGGGGACTGGGAAATGGGGACTGGGAATGGGGCTGGGGAATGGGGAGTCTGACTGGGAAATGGGGCTGGGATATCTGACTGGGTAATGGGGCTGGAAATGGGGAGTCTGACTGGGAAATGGGGCTGGGATATCTGAGTGGGAAAGGGGACTGGGGACTCAGACTGGAAAGTCTGACTGGGGTGTCAGGCTGGGCATTCTGCTTGGGAAACATGACTGGGAATGGCCCAGAGGGGATGATCAGACCCTCTCCTGTCTCCACAGCTCACGCTCCTGCTCATCCTGGAGGACAAACTGCACCGGCAGCTCAGCTATGACCTGCTGCCCAGTACGTTCCTGCAGGGAGTGCTGGGGGTGGCTGCAGGGGGATCCCAGGGCCCTGTGGGGATCAGGCTCAGGCTGTGTTGGACACAGTGTATTCACAGCCAGTTCCCTTTCCCTTTCCTCTCCCCTCTGTGGTCCCAGCCCTTGCCCACCCAGACCCTGTGTTGGTGCCTCTGGCTCGTGGGAGTCACTTCCTGTGAAGTGAGGGTTGGGAAGGCAGTGAGTGGATGCTCCAGTGGCCATTCCAGAGCTGTGTTCCCGCTGGGATCTGCGCTGGGCAGTTCCTGGGATCTCAGTGGGGAACTCTTCCCTCATTCTCAGCCCTGGTGCAGCATCACTGAGGCTTTTCCAAGGGCAAGGTGGACCCTCCTCTGAGGGAGCCCGGGAAAGGTGCAGGTCCAGCTCCTTCCCAGAACATCTGGAGCCTCTGGAGGCCGTGCAGATGGAGCCCCCAGGCTGCCTCACTCCCACAGAAAGCCTGGGAATGGTGCCTAGGAGCCGCAGCTTCCCCAGCCCCTGGCGGGCTCTGCCGCAGGCACTGTCCTGGTGCTTTCCCTGCTGAGCCAAACCAAACCTTTCCAAGGGACAGTGGCCAGAGCTGTGTTTTGGGAGCCTGGGAACCTTGCTTCACTCCCACCTCCGTGCCCGTTGTCCCAGGATGAGCAGCTCCTGCTGCAGGCTGGGAGTGGCTCTTCCACGTCCAGGAGCTCCATGAGCTGCCTCCACATTCCTGCTCTCCCTCTCCTTGTCTCTGCAGCTGATAACTCCAAGGATTTGGCCACAGAGCTGGTGCATTATGGATTCATCCACGAGGTGAGTCCCTGCTGTCCCTGAACCCCGTGGAGCCCTGGGAGCTCCAGCACCGGCCCCTCCCAGGCAGGGCCTGGGTTTCTGTTCCCTCCAGACTCTGCTCCAGGAGCTGCTCCAAGGGGAATTGGCTGTTGTGGCACAGGTTAATTACCTGGACCTTAAATAATTCTGAGTGGGAGTATCAGGGGATAGCCCTGAGGGAAGGAGGCTGATTCCTTACCTAAGGAATCACAGAATCATTTCGTTTGGAAAAGACCTAAAAGATCATCGAGTCCAACCTGTGACCGAACACTGCCAGGTCACCCTGACCATACCCCAAATGCCACATCCACGTATTTAGTGAACACTGCCAGGGATGGAGACTCCACCACTGCCCAGGGCAGCCTGTGCCAGGGCTGGACAGCCATTTCCAAGAGGAATTTTCCCAATATCCCACCTAAACCTTCACTGGCACAGCTTGAGGCTGTGTCCTCTCATCCTGTCCCCGTTCCCTGGGAGCAGAGCCCGACCCCCCCCAGCTGCCACTCCTGTCAGGGAATTGTGCAGAGGCAGAAGGTCCCCCCTGAGCCTCCTCTGCTCCAGGCTGAGCCCCTCCTGGTGCTCCAGCCCCTTCCCCAGCTCCGTTCCCTGCCCTGGACACACTCCAGCCCCTCCATGTCCTGTACCTGGGACCCCAAGCCTGCCCCAGGAGCGGAGCTGCCCCAGAAGTGCCAGCACAGGGGTGCCGTGGGATTGGGACGGTGGGAGGCCAGGGGAATCTGGGACAGTCCAGCCAAGGAGCTGCTGGCATTCAGGACCTGTTTGGATTGCAGGACGACTGTGAGAAGCTGGCCACGTTCCTGGAGAGTGCCTTCCACAAGCACCGCTCCCCGCCCCTGTGAGCCCCCGAGGCCGCGCTCCTGGGGGGGCCGAGGCCGCAGCGGAGGATCCCGTGGGGCTCCCGACCCCCCACACTGCAGCAGGACTGACCTGGCCCAGCCCTGGGCCCAGGGGGTTTGCCCGGTGTGCTCTGGGAAGGCAACAGCTGGCAGAGAACTTGGGAATGACATCCCGGGCCGTCAGCACCGCATCCTGGTCCCTGCTCCCCAGGGAAGGTTGGGGGGAGTGGGTGGCAGCCCCGGCCTGGTGGGGGTGGTGAAGCTGCTGCAGGAGCTCCCAGCCGGATCCATTTCCCCCTGGGAATGCTCAGCCTTTCTCACTGCAGGTCCCAAAGCTGTTTTTTCCCTCTTTGCCATCTGGAATGGTCCTTGCTGAGGGGAGGGGAGGAGAAGGCTTGGAAGGCTCCGGTGTGGCTTCCCATCTGCCACATTCCACTCTGGATCCCGAATGTCTCCAGGTTTAAGGTCTCTCCTGTGCTGCCTGTGCTCAGAATCCTCGGGATGAGCTGGGACTGTGTGGGCTGGACACAGTGTGGCTTGAGAAGCAATTCCAGAAATCCTGACCCACCAGATGCATCCACACACGTGGATCAGCCCGAACCTCCTTGATGCTCCACAGAATCCTTGTCATTCCCCAGCTCCTCCCACGGCCTTCCAAAATCCCTTGGCATCTTCAGGAGAAAGTCCTGGTGCCTCTTCCTCCCATTGCTCCCACAGTGGCTGGAATGTCAGTCCCTGGCCTGGAGAAGGGGGAATTGCCAACGTCACCACCCCAGTGCTGCCCTTGGCCAAGGGATGCATTGTTGACGTGGGGAAAAGTGCAAATAGAAATTGTCTGTGTCCAAGAGCCATGCAGGGCTGCTCCTGCTGCTCCTGCTGTGCCAGGGAAAGCTGGCTCTGGCATCCTGCTCTGTGCTCTGCTGGTGCTGCTTCCACTGTGCCAGGGAAAGCTGGCTCTGGCATCCTGCTCTGTGCTGTGTCAGTGCTGCTCCTGCTGTGCCAGGAAAAGCTGGCTCTGGCATCCTGGTCTGCATTGCTCTGTGCCAGCATTCTGTGTCAGTGCTGCTCCTGCTGCTCCTGCAGTGCCAGGGGACACTGCCTCTGGCACCCTGCTCTGTGCCAGTGTTCTGTGCTGGTGCTGCTCCTGCTGTGCCACGGGAAACTGCCTCTGGCACCCTGCTCTGTGCTGTGCTGCTCCCTCTGCTCAGACTGTGCTGGGGGAATCTGGCTCTGGTGCTGTCCTGGTGATCTGCACCACGCTGGTGTTCCAGGCTGGTGCTCTGTGCCAGTGCTGCTCCTGCTGTGCCAGGGAAACCTGCCTCTGGTATCCTGCTCTGTGCTGGTGCTGCTGCTGCTGTGCCAGGGAAACCTGCCTCTGGTATCCTGCTCTGTGCTGGTGCTGCTGCTGCTGTGCCAGGGAAACCTGCCTCTGGTATCCTGCTCTGTGCTGGTGCTGCTGCTGCTGTGCCAGGGAAACCTGCCTCTGGTATCCTGCTCTGTGCTGGTGCTGCTCCTGCTGTGCCGTGGGAATGCAGCTCTGGCATCCTGCTCTGTGCTGTGCCGGTGGTGCTCCTGCTGTGCCAGGGAAAACTGCCTCTGGCATCCTGCTCTGTGCTGCTCTGTGCCAGTGAAAACTGCCTCTGGCATCCTGCTCTGTGCCAGTGCTGCTCCTGCTGCGCTGGGAAAATCTGGCCCTGGTGCTGTCCTGGTGATGTGCACCCTGCTGGTGTTCCAGGCTGGTGCTCTGTGCTGGTGCTGCTCCTGCTCTGCCATGGAAACTGCCTCTGGCATCCTGCTCCGTGCTGCTCTGTGCTGGTGCTGCTCCTGCTCTGCCATGGAAACTGCCTCTGGCATCCTGCTCCGTGCTGCTGTTCTGCTCTGGGCCGGAGCTCCGTGTGGCACCGCCTGCCCTGCACTGCTTGTGCTTTGTGGTGTTGCTCTGGCTGCATCCCACTGGGATTTTATCCATGCTGGGATGCTACACTGTTGGCTCGGGCTGCATCCCCAGCAGCTCAGGCTGCATTGCTGGCTCGGGCTGTATTTCCCAGCCTGTGCTGCATTCCCAGCCCAGGCTGCATCCCCAGCTGAGGCTGCATTCCCAGCTCAGGCTGCTTTTCCAGCTGTGCCAATGTTCCCCCCAGACAAATCAATAAAGCAGCCGATCCCGTCAGAGCGCTCCGCACCAAACCGCTCGTAATTCCTGACTCTCCAGTGGAACCAGGGAGGGGGGAAGCAGCTTCCCAGAATCCCACACACTGGGCAGAGGAGGGATTCAGGGAACACCTCACAGCTGCTGATTCCCAAATCCCTCCAGAACACCCTGGGCCCGAGACACTCCAGCACATCTCAGCCCCTCCCCAGCATTTCCTTCACACACCCCGCCCAGAAATCCATGGATTTAACAGGATCTAACACAGCTCCTCGACCCTGGAATTCCCTGCCCTTGGTGAACCTTAGTGGCCCAAACTCCCCAAATTCTTTATAAAACTGGGGGCTTTGTGAATTCCTTGGGGGTTTCCTTGGTCTCATGTATCTTCCATAGTGGCAATATGAGATCCTGGGGCCGGTTCTGCTCCAGAGGTGCCGGCTGTGGCAGCGCCTGTGTCCTGCTGAGGCTCCTTGTCCTGGAAGCAGAACCCACACCTGGGGAGGGATGTTTGAGGAGAGCTGCACTCCCATCCCCTGGCACAGAGACACAGAATCCCAGGATAGGTTGAGTGGGAAGGGACCTCACAGACCCTCCAGTGCCACGGGCAGGGACACCTTCCACTGTCCCAAGTTGCTCCAAGCCCCATCCAACCTGACCTTGGGCACTACCAGGGATGGGGCAGCCACAGCTTCTCTGGGCACCCTGTGCCAGGGCCTCCCCACCCTCACAGAGAAGGATTCCTTCCCAATATCCCACCTAACCCTGCTCTCTGGCAGTGGAAAGCCATTCCCTCCTGTCCTGTCACTCCATCCCTTGTCCAAAGACCCTCTCCAGCTCTCACGGAGCCCCTCGAAAAGAACCAAGAGAAGGGACAGGGTGGGGACAGAGACACCGGAATGGGGTCGGGGACAGTTCACTCCTTTTCCCAGCAGACAGTTCTAACCTACCCTCCTGTGACACATCCAGCACCTCCCGGTGACCATGGCCGGTATCGGGAGATTCCCGATACTTTCCCCCCCGTCTGCCACCAAAGGCCACCCGGTACCAGCCAGGTCATCGGGTTTAGCACGTTTTAGCCGTGTTTACTCGGGTTTAGCGCTTTTTAACTGGTTTGAGCCCGTTTTAGCCGGGTTTATCCGGGGCCCGTCCTGTTACAGCCCTGCCCGTCGCACCAGCAGCTTTGGACCTTCCCGAGGTACCGGGCGCTGCCGGTCTAGCACAGACCCAGGGGCGCTGAGAGCCGCAGCAGCTGAATAGGGGCCCTATTCCCCCTGGGATGGGATCGTGCCGTGCCGTGCCGTGCCGTGCCGTGCCGTGCCGTGCCGTGCCGTGCCGTGCCGTGCCGATCTCCAGCGGTGATCGCGCCAGGGCGCCGTCATCTTGACAGCCGCCCGGGTCACATGACACCACCCGAACTCTCGCGAGACTGTTTCCCGTGGGCTCGTCCCTTTCCCCGTTTCCCGCGCGCGCGCCGCGGAGTTCTCGCGAGGCACGCGCGCCGCAGACGGGGAGGACAAGATGGCGGCGACAACGACGATGGCGCTGGTGAGGGGGCGATGGGGCGGCGGGGCCGGGCCGGGCCGGCTCCTCGCGAGGCTCTTCACGGGGCTCCCGGCGTTCCTCTCGGCTCCCCGGGGCCGAGGCAGGGAGCGGGATGGGGGTGTGGGGCCAGGGCGGCCGCCAAGGAGTCCCGCCCAGGCCCGAGCCCGCTCCGGGCCCACGGGTGAGGGGTGGCGGCCCTGAGGGGGCGACGCCGCTTCCCGCCGGTTCTCCTTCGGTTCTGGGCTCCCGCCTTGGCCTTCTTCCTGCGGGGGAGGTGTGGGTCCTCCCCCGACCGGTTCTGAGCTCCGACCCCGCCGGTTCTCCTCAGCTCCCTTTGCGCCGGGAACGGCAGTGGGCGGCCCCGGGAACGGGAATGGGTATCCTGGGATCTGCAGGGAACGGCATCGAGCATCACCCTGCGAGGGACGGCACAGGTCACTGGTTTGGGGCTGGTGTTTCCAAATCCACATGTTTAAGTGCTTCTTTTTGGGCTCCTGTTCCTAAATCCACCTGGATTGAGTTTTATGGGAGTTCTTTGTGGGTTCTGGGACATTTTTAGAGCTTTGCTGGCCGAGCCATTGGTGTGAGAGAGAAGCAGAACGGGATTTAAACGTGAATAGAGCAGAGGAAGTGCTTCCGTGGGGCTGCTTGGCGGGTTCTTGGCTCACTGGGAATTGCGTGAAATGGAACCAGGGAGCCTCGTAGGTGCCAGGGCTCAGGGAAGGAGCTCGGGAATGCCTGTGGCTCTCGTGTGCTCCCCCTGGCAATTCCCACATCTCATGGAATACTGAGTTGGATCTACAGTCACAGCAGGAATTTATTGGGGGGTTTATGTTTCCTGTTTCCCCATCACCGTTTCCATGGAATATAAGGGATTTCTCTGAAGAAGAGCTGCTCAGCCTTGCTCCAAAGGGCTGCTGATGATCCCAGAAGGAATGGTGTGTCCTGGGACTCCCTTTGTTCATTCACGGCTGTTAATGCTCCCAGCTGGCAGTAAATACAAATAATTCTCCCTTTGTTTCCTGCCTCAACTTTCCTTAATCCGTTGGGTTAGGGGGTTTCCCAGGTGAGTGCTGGGAAGGAGGGGGCAGGTCTTCCTCTGTGAAGTTACCTGTGATTCCACAGGGCATGGGAAGTAACCACCTGCCCTCAGAATTCCCGTTTATCCTGTGGACAGAGCTGCACAGGGATCCCCAGGTGTAGGGAATTCCTGTGGACACACCTGCACAGAGTGACAGAACAAGAGGAAACAGCCTCAAGCTGTGCCAAGGCAGGTTCAGGGTGCATATCTGGAGGAATTCCTTCAAGGAAAGGGTGCTCAGGCATTGGAACTGCCCAGGGAGGTTTGGATCCCCCATCCCTGGAGGTGCCCAGGGAATGCCTGGCCTGGCACTCAGTGCTGGGGACAAGGTGGGGATTTGGCCCAGGTTGGACTCCATGGGCTGGGAGGTCTTTTCCACCCTCAGAAATTCCATGATTCTAGGAGCAATGGGAATCACACACAGGCAGGCATATGGCTGCCTCTCAGATCCAACTTTCCCAGCCTGGGATTGTGCATGGAATTCCCAGGGAATCTCTCCATTCCTTGGATGTGCCTGTTGGCAGTGGGGTCACCTGTTGCAGCTGAGGCAGCTGTTGGTGTCTTGCTAAAGGAATCTCTGTGGTCTGGGATGTTTGGTGGCACCACCTCAGTGCTCCCAGTTCAGTGTTCCCCCAGGACCTTCCCACATCCCTTGGGTGCTTTTCTTTTGCTCTCTCCTGACAATCTTTAGGCTCTGCACCCGTGGGAGAATCAAACTTCTGCAGGGGGATTTCAGGGCGTTCCCTGTCAGCCCTCATGCCCTCACATCAACTCCTCTGACAGAGCCTGACTTCCTGCAGCATTCCTGAATCCCAGCTGGCTTGGCTGGGTGGCCCTTCCCTGCAGGAATGTCTGGGCTCTGCTGGGGACTTCAGTGACAGCAGGGTTTTCTCAGCCACACTTGTGTCCCTTGGGCTGTGCAGTTTGGGACTGGACGGTCTGTAAGGTCCTTCCCACCCAGACCATTCCATGATTTTGTGCCACTGGCCATGTCTGCAGCTCTGGGAGCTGTTTGACCATGGTCTGTTTTGGGAGGTTTGGATCCCTGCCAATTTCTGGGAGATGGTGGAGAGCCTTTGGATGTGCCCCACGCTCTGGATTCTGCACTGCGGTTGCCAACTAGGAAAGAGCATTCCATGGGGGTGGGAAAGGAGTTGCTGAAAAAATCGAGGAGTAGGAAAGTTCAGCATGCCCAGAAGGGCTTCCAGAGTCCCAGCCAGGGCTGAGATGGTAAATGGGGACAATTTACCATCTGTTGCGGAGGAATTGCATTTTGGAAAGGGTGGCCAGGCCTTGGAAGGGGCTGCCCAGGGAGGTGTGGAGTCCCCATCCCTGGAGGTGTCCAGGAAATGACTGGAAGTGGCACTCAGTGCTCTGGGCTGGGGACAAGGCGGGGAGCAGTCATGCTCGATGGACTCTTGTTATCTTTCCCACCCTCAGTGATCCTGGGGCTCTGTGCTGCTCAGGCCATTGCCCCTGACAGGCTCTGGGGTGATGCTGTTCCAGCATCTCTGCCGCTGAATTCCTGTTCAAGCCTTGGCAGGAGGTGGAGAAGGGGTGGGGGTGAATGTCCTGGCCATGTGCTTCATCCTTGTCCCACCTTTGTCTCCTTGAATCTCTGCGTGGTTTGCTCCTTGTGGTTCTGAGATAAACGGGATTCTGGGTTTCTCTTGTGTGTGATTATACTTCAGAGAAGTTCTCAGCCCTGCAATAAATTCCCAGGAACGTTCCTGAGCTCTTGGGGTTCAAAGACCCTAAAAAGGCCCAGCCGTGCTCAGATGCCAGGATAGCAGCAGGAGTCCAGTTCCCATTGGTTTCTCTCCAGAGAAGCTCCTGCTCTGCTGCTCCCTCTGCCAGCTTCTCTCCAGCTTTCCTCGCTCCCTCCTGGCTGTTAGGGGATGTGGGAATGAGGTCTGAGGGGAGGAGCCTGAGCACAAAGCCCCAGCTGCTCCTCACCAGGTGCTGTTGTCCAACCGCAGTCATGCAATGAGCTGGATTTGGAAGAATCACAACAGATTGGGATCCGTGGAGTGGCTTTTTTATTGTGACTAGTTACATTCAGCAGCCCTTCACTCTGTTCTTCTCCTCCCACATCTCAGAGCTCCTAAATTCGAATAATTGAGCTTTTAAAGCTGGAGGAGATGAACAGCAGTGGAAAAGGGGGTTGTGGGCTTTGAAATTGGCTGGGGAGAGCTCTGGGCCTGAGGGAACAAGGACAGCTTGTGACAGACAAACCTTCAGCCAGGTGGGAAAGGACAAGAAGGGTTTTTAAAATTAATTTATTGGATGTTCCACAATCAAATAAATCTTGGAGATGAGGGAGCCTTCCTGTATAAACAGAATTTCTGGATTGTGTCTGTGTGGACGTGGCACTTGGGGATGTGGTCAGTCCTGGCCTGGGTGGTGCTGGGGACCATTGGACTTGGACAGTTGGGCTCTGAGGGCTTTTCCAACCTTGACAATTCCATCATTCCAGCTTTGCTGGTCCTGTTTTCAGTTTGGTGTGGCCTGTGCAGCTGTGGCTTTGTGCACTGGAGGTTCCCAGTTTGCAGCTGCAGCCCCCTCTGTTCCCCTGTCAGCTCCCTGTTGGTGCCCTGGTGTTCCCAGCATCCTTGTGTCCCTTGGTTCCAGTCCAGCCATGGAATTCTGAGGAGAACAGGGAAACAACTGCACCTCTGGATCCTGTCCAGACACCTGGAGAGCAGGGTTTTGTGTGGGGAGGGTTTGTTTTCTGTCTGCTCCGTGTTCACTGAGCCTGGAAAATGCTCACAACCCCCATGGGGAAGTGGAGGCTGCACAGACCCAGGAGTCTCCTCCTTGCTGTAGAACAGGAGTCAGAGGGTGGAGGACATACCCAGAGTCCCGGGGTGGGAAGGGAAGCTGTGGCTGCCTCATCCCTGGAAGTGCCCAAGGCCAGGTTGGACGGATCTTGGAGCAGCCTGGGATAGTGGGAAGTGTCGCTGCCCGTGGCAGAGGGTGGGAGTGGGATGAGCTTTAAGGTCCCCCCACCCCAAACCACTCCACGATTCTGTGACAATCCAGAAGCAGCTTTGCAGTTGGTAAAGGAAACGCTTCAAGTCTTGGCTCCTGCTCTGGATGGAAGTTTTTCCATGCTAATCGTTGTGCTGGGAGCAGAGTGTTCCCACAGGAGTGTGTCCAGGACCACACAGGCTGGGGTTTGTCCCATTGCTTTTTGGGTGCTTGATGGGAAATGTGGAGTTGAGAGAAGGAACCAGTTCTGGTGTGATGGATGGTGCCAGCACCTGGGTGAGCACAAATCCTGAGCTGGAGGTCTCTGCAGTGGGATCACCATGCTGGAATTACAGTCCCAGCAGTGGGATCACCGTGCTGGAGTTCTGATCCCTGCATTGGATGTATGGTTCCAGCAGTGGGCTCACTGTGCTCTAATCACAGTCCCAGCAGTGGGATCACCGTGCTGGAGTTCTGATCCCTGCATTGGATGCACGGTTCCAGCAGTGGGATTCCAGCTGTGCTGGAATATAGTTCCATAGAGCTGGAGAGTGACAGGACTGAGGGAAATGGCTTCCCACTGCCAGAGGGTGGGGTTAGATGGGATCTTTGGAAGAAATTCGTCCCTCTGAGGATGGGGAGGCCCTGGCACAGGGTGCTCAGAGAAGCTATGGCTGCCCCTGGATCCCTGGCAGTGTCCAAGGCCAGGTTGGACAGCGCTTGGAACAGCCTGGTCCAGTGGAAGGTGTCCCTGCCCATGGCAGGGGGTGGGACTGGGTGAGCTTTAATGTCCCTCCAAACCATTTCATGATTCTGTGGATTGGGGAAGTTTCCAGACAAGGTTTTAAAATGAGAAGTTGAGAAAGGCAGGTTGACAGAGGTGGGAGGAGAACCTTGCTGGGGACATTGGACAGTGGAGCTGTTGAAAGGATGGAAATGATGTGAGCAAGGATTGGGGATTATCTGATGGTCGTGGAAAACATGGTTGGGGAACTCTGTAAGTGTCCAACACATGCCTTGGTTTGTACAGTTGCTGGGATGGCTCTTCCCACAGGGAATGGTGGGAATATGAACTGGTTTTCCTGACTTACAGCCAGGTTTGGGAAGGGTTTTTAGCCAGCTGTGATGTTCTGATGAAGTGCTTTGCATTTCTGGGAAGAGATGGGTCGCTCCTGTGAGAACAGTTTTCCATAGGCATTTTCTGTTTCCTCAGGGTACGGAGTCCATTAAGATGGAAAACGGGCAGAGCACAGCAGCAAAGCTGGGGCTGCCCCCCCTCACCCCAGAGCAGCAGGAAGCTCTCCAGAAAGTGAGTAAAAGTGGTGGGAATTTGCTCTTTGGGGCTCTTTTGTTGGGGGGGTGGTGTTTGGGGGTTTAATGAGCCTCTGTCACTGGTGGGGCCAAAGGGAGCTCACTGCCAGATCTCTGGGGCTGTGGCTGTGCTGGGAGGTCCCATGGTGACATTTATGCCCAGGAATTACTTGTTTTGGCTTAGAGATCATGGCCACTTTTGGGAGCATGATGGGGAATTGCTGTTGGGGTGGGGAGAGTGGTTTTAATTTAAAAAATAAGTAAATTCAGAATCAGAAGTAAGTGACATCTCAGATCAGATGGGATTTCTGAGCTAGGGTGTGGGTGCCACAGAATCACTGAGGAGCAATCAGGAGGACTGGGATTGGGATTGGGATCTGCTCCAGCTGGCCTGTCAGTGTCCACACCAGAACACACTCAGAGTGTCTGTGTTTTCCTCTGTGCTCTTCCCAGGTTGTGCAGAGAGCCCCAGTGAGGCAGGGAGGGATCTGTCCTTGGGAGGCTCCGTGTGGGGAGAGCTCTGTTCTTGGGAGGCTCCATGTGGGAAGAGCTCTGTCCTTGGGAGGCTCCATGTGGGGAAAGCTCTTTTGGGGAGGCTCCATGTGGCCCATGCTGTCCCAGCTGCCTCTGTGTGTGGTGTTCAGCTCCCAGCCTTTTTCCCTCTGGCTTCTCCAGAGCCAATGGATGCAAAGCACGTTCCTCAAATCTCCAGGTTAGATCCTCCCATTCCCTGGCAGCTCCCAAACACAGCCATGGAGAGCAGGTGCTCTCCCTGGCAAGAGGCACAGGTGTGGGGCTGAGGTTTGCCTTGGCACAGAGCCTCCATGCTGGCACCGCTGCCATCTTCAGCTGTGCTGGATTTGGACAGGACTGGAAGAAACCCCAAAAGAGCCAGAGGGGAATGGGGTGTTCAGGGAGCAGAGACAGGGCAGAGCTGGGGTGTTCAGGGAGCAGAGCTGGGGCATTGAGGGAGCAGAGCTGGGCCAGAGCTGAGGTGTTTTGGGAGCAGATGCAGAGCAGGCTGGGCATGCTGAGAGGGGAGGAGGAGCCCTTCCCTCCGGCAGCACCTCTCTGTGCAGACGCTCTCTGGCAGGAGAGGACTGAAGGAGGCCGTGCCCCGCCCTGGGCCCTGCAGGTAAGGGGCTGTGGTGGGATCCAAGGGCGGACGAGGGGAATGCCAAGCTCCCGGTGCATGCTGCTTCCCTGTGCTGCCCCTCCTGGCATCCTGTGGGTCCCAGGGCCCCGAGGTGTTGGGGAGCTGTGGGCAGTGCCGTGGTGCTTAGGGCCAGAGCGCCAGAAGGTTCTGGGAGCTGCGGTGTGGAAGCAGGCGTCGTTCCCTGCCTTGCCGTGTTGTGCTGCCTCTACAGCCCCTGTTTTCCTTCCAGGCCAAGAAGTATGCCATGGAGCAGAGCATCAAGAGCGTGCTGGTGAAACAAACCATCGCCCACCAGCAGCAGCAGCTCACCAACCTCCAGGTGAGACCCCCTCTCCAGGCCGCTCGCTCTGCCTCGTGCTCCCCCCGACACGGTGGAGTTCTCAGGGCCCTCGGAACCAGAGCACAGCCCCGAGCCTGCAGCTCACCCAGGCACCCCGACTGACCTCACAAATTGCCCCCAAATCTCGCTCCTTCCAGGAGGAAATGGTTAAGAGTTCTCCTGTTGGCCGGCCCTTCTTGAGATACAAGAAGCCAAAGACTTTGCCGTGGGTTTTGCTTCCGACTTACGTTTAAGGTGGTGAAGGCAGCAGGGATCCTGGGAACAGTGTCCTGTCACCATCTCCTCTGCCTGAGGGAGGGTCCCTGTGCCCCGTGTTGCATTGCTGCCCCATTTCCCTCCCCTGCAACCAGGTGCTCTCAATTTCAGAGAAGTTCTCTTGGCTGTTCCTGCACATGCTGGAATGCCTGTACTGGGAGAACCCTTAACTGGGGTTTAACCTCCCCTCCTTCAGAGGTTTCTGGAACACATCTCACCGCCTGTACTCGAAATCAGGAAGCCCAGACAGGGCCTTTGACTGAGGAAGCCCTGTGGACGTGCTCACCCTGCCCAGCAGCCGAGGCCATTCGAGGCTGTGCCTGGTTCTGAGGGCCTGCTCTAGTTGAGGGGCTCCTTTTAAAGGCTGGGGGTGAATCAACGACAGTGGTTGCAGAGGTTCCTATTGCCTTGAGTCCCCCCTGGGATCCCACCCTGCTTCCCGAGGCAGTGGCAGCAGCACAGCCCCACCCTGGCCTGGTGGGACCGGAGTCGGCAGGGCCCCGGCGCCGGACAGCCCTGGGGACCAGGCAGCGAGGGCCGAGGAAGGAGAGGCCTCTCCGCAGGTGCCCCTGTGCCGCCGCTCTGCTTGAGTTTGTACGAACAGCCGTAGTATGCTCAGCTCCAACAGACTGAACTCTGTCTTTACTGTCTTTCAGATGGCAGCAGTGACAATGGGCTTTGGAGATCCTCTCTCACCTTTACAATCGGTCAATAGACATATTCACTTCTTCTGGGGCACTTGTCTTAGTCAGGGCCTAGCGTGGGGACGTTCGTAGTGGTGCCAATGCTCTTGTCCGCGCCCAGCGCAGCCCTCCCACATCCCCACCTGTACTGGACACGCCCAGGAGCAGAGCGAGGTGTCACTGCCCCGAGAAGACCCCAGGCTGTGCAGTCTGCGGGGACACTGCCACTCGGGGGCAAAGACAGCTTTAGATTTCCACCAGTTCTGAACACACCCGTGAAATTGTGGGAGCTGCATTTCTAGGGATGCTACAGTTCTGAGGTCCCGACCTCAAACTAACGGCCAAGGTAACTCACCAAGGGGCGATTTCTTGTGGAACCTCCCAGCACCCAGAGGTGGCCGGTGCTGGGGAGGGCCGGGGCGCCGGAGGTTGGCAGAACGTGGTGTAGCCCAGGCTCAGCCTCTCCTTACCGTGCGTGGTGCACACCAGGGGAATGTGGCACGTTGGAGTGCAGCAAAAGCAGGATGGAAGGGACAGAACCGCAGGACTGAGCAGAGAACCTGCGTGAGCCTTTGTGCCCCTTCTAATCAGGGGCCACAAAGAGCTGAATGGCTTGGGATGATCCATCCCCTCCTTTTCCTTAGACATGCTGGACAATGTTTCCTATGCCTCCTCTCTACACCCAAAGGTTCATTTGTAAATTCATTTGTACGTTTGTCAATACCTTTCCATCTTGCTGGAATGTGAGATTTGTGCCTGGTGTAAAACGCAGCCGGAGGTTTGAACTCCAAGAACAAGGGCACTGAAGTGAAATCCCCACTCTCCCTCCTTTGGCAGTGGGTGGTGTGTCAGTGGGGAGCCAGAATGGATGTTCTGGGACGGGGGTAAGTTTGGAAGGGGATGGAGCAGCCATCTGGGGTGGATTTGGCAGAGCTGGTGTCAGAGCCCTCGTGCCCAGGAGCTTCTCCCATCCCGGGAGCTGCTGCCTGACAGTGGAACTCCAGGAATTTGGCCTGGGTTTTGGCTCATTCTTCCCAGCTGGGCACAGCTGAGGTGGTGGCACAGGAAAAGTTTAATAGTTCATGACCCTCAGGGCACCGGGTTGTGACCCTTTTTCCTCAGTCATTCCTCCCTTGGGAGTCACAGGCAGACACTGTCCGGGAACAGGAGCCTGGTACAGTCAGGATACCCCATTCTTGGCAGGTGCTTCATCCCAGAGCCAATCTGGGATGCACAGAGTGCAAACAGCCCCCGTCCAGCACTTGTCCCATTGCCGAGGCTCCCCAGTTCCTCCACGGAGGCAACACATCCTGAGCTGCCTGTCATGGGTCTCAGGGCCCGAGTTTAAGCTTCCCATGGGCTCAGTCCTCCCTCCACGTGTCACAGCACAGGATTCCCACTTCCTTCACCCTCCCCTGCTCTCATTGTGTCATGATTGATGCTCGTGCTGAGAATTGTGCATCACCTGCTTTGGTTAAAGGAGCACCCCAAGGAGGGGGTTTGGCCTGTCCTTAAAATCACCTCCCAAATCCCTTTAGAGCAGCATTGCACAGCTACAGGTGGGGCTGCTGCCTGGCTGAGGGTGCAGGTGCTTTAAATTCCACCTTGTAGGAGGAGAAGGAGGCACAGGGGCCAGTGAGGAGGCCAGGGGCGCTGGTGAGAGCAGTGAGGTGTTCAGACAGGAGGCCCTGACACTGACTTGTGCTGAGCTCAGGTGCCCAGGGCACATCCCCCAGCTGGATGCTCCTGTTGGTGACTCACAGACCCTCAGAGTCAGCACAGCCCACCTCAGCTCTGCCTTCTGCAGGTCCAAAATCCCAGGCTCATTAAGGCTTGAAAAGACCTCCAGAGTCATTGAGTCCAGTGTGTACCTGATCCCCAGCCCAGAGCACTGAGTGCCACATCCAGGTGTTCCCTGCACGCCTCTAGGGATGGGGACTCCAAACTTCCAATGCCTGACCACCCATTCCAGGAAGAAAATATCTGAAAATCCTGAGTCCTTCTCACTCCCCCACCTGTTCTTTAGGTCCTCTGGCAGGGCAAGGTGGGGATTTCCTCCTGCAGAGGCTTCTCAGGAGAGGCCACTCCCTGGGACAACCGGGGTGGCAGTGGTGGTGGCCCTGACCCCCTGAACAGACACACTGCAGACTGAGGGGCTTTCCTGCACCAAAGCTGGGAATGTGCTGGAGAACCTGGGACACTGTGCAGCCTCTGGCCTTCTTGTGCACGTGCCATAGTCCTGCTGGTCACAGCCTGCAGAGTAAAGAGAGCCATGGCCCAGCCATGCCAGGAAATCCTTGAGCCAGGCAAGGGATGAGCTGGGTGTCACCTCAGGAGCAGCAGCTGGGGCTGGATGTCACCTCAGGAACAGAGTCTGGGGATGGATGTCACCTCAGGGGCAGAGTCTGGGGATACATCCAGGTGTTCCCTGCACGCCTCTAGCTGGGTGTCACCTCAGGGCAGAGTCGAGGGCTGGGTGTTACCACAGGAGCAGCAGCAGTTGGGGTTTAATGTCACCTCAGGGGCAGAGTGTGGGGTGAGAGCCATCCCTGTTGGTAGTGTCCTGTGTGGAATGGCAGGAGTTGAACCCTCCCAGGTTGTTTCCTCCCGTGCCCAGACAGGAGCCAGAGGGAGCAGGAGTCTGTTGGGAGCAGGCTGTGTCCAGGGTGCTGTGCCTGTCTCACATGAGGCGCTGTCCCTCCCTGTGGGCTTCAGCGTCCCCAGACACAGCAGAGCTCCTGTGCTCATAGGGCACCCCGAAAATCAGCCTTGAGAAGGCCCTGAGTGCAGCCCTTCTGGCCCGGGGGTCCCCAGGCACAGCAGAGTTCCCATGCTCCTTAGGGCACACCAAAAATTGTCCTTCTGAAGGCTTTCAGTGCAGCCCCTCTGCCCTGGGGGTCCCCAGACGTGTCAGAGCTCCTGTGCCTGGTACAGAACCCCAAAGCTCAGCCTCTCCTGGAGGCCCTGGTTGCAGCCCCTCTGCCCTGGGGCTGTTGGGGAAGGAAAGGGGTGCTCAGAGCTCCCTGCTGTGCTGCTGGGCAGGACCGGAGGCATCCCCTGCTCTGCAGCAGCCCCTTCCTGTCCCGGAGCCATTCCCTCCCACGCAGGCAGTAACTCCTCCGAAGCCCCGTGGTGTGGCCACGTCCCCAGGGCCACGTCCCTAAGCAGCAGCAGCAGCTCTGGAGCTGCTCTGGGCGTGACAGATGTGAAGGACACACAGTCCTTTTGAGATCCCTCCTGTAAGGAATGGCTGGATTTGTCTGGCAAACAGGCAAACTTAGGAGACAGGAGCAGAGACCCTCTGTGCAGCACCCCCGTGCTGGGCTGCACCAGCGCAGCCAGTGCTGTCAGGCAGGGATGAGTACTGGCACCACACGCTCCCCAGGAGTCCCACTGGGCCACGGGGGTGTTTGGCTTTGCTGTTGAGCTGTGGAAGTGGTGCCCAGTACTGGATCTCGGACTGCTGGGGCGGGGGGAGGCTCTGGTGCCAGAGGGAGTGGGGAGGAGGTTCCCAGTTCCAGACCCTTTGCTGCCGGGAGGACGGGGCGGGGGTGGGAGTGCCGATGGATCTCTGC
>VZRZ01000001.1:160586-170908 GCA_013398175.1 Climacteris rufus | reverse complement strand
GCCGATGGATCTCTGCTGTCGGGGGTGGGGGGAGCGGGAGGGATCCTCCCAGTGCGCAGAGCTGAGCCCTTTGCTGCCCTAGAGTGAAGGGATTCCCTCCTCCTGCGGGTGTGGCTGGAGATGAGATCAGGCTGGGGGGACCCGGCCGGAGGGGCCGCAGTGTGTCTGCCCCAGGACGAGCCAGACTCGATCTGGGAGCGAGCCGGATCCGCTCCAGCGCCCTGTGCAGCGAGCAGGGAAATCCTTCTGGTGCAGGCTGTGCCAGAGCTGCCGCCGAGGGCGGCTCCTGGGAGGGGAGCAGGAGGGGAAGAGGCCCCCTGGCCGTGGCCAGCCCGGCCCTGACCGGCCAGTCCTTGTCTCGCTACAGATGGCGGCTCAGAGGCAGCGGGCGCTCGCCATCATGTGCCGGGTCTACGTGGGCTCCATCTACTACGAGCTGGGCGAGGACACCATCCGCCAGGCCTTCGCCCCCTTCGGGCCCATCAAGAGCATCGACATGTCCTGGGACTCGGTCACCATGAAGCACAAGGTGGGTGGGACTGCAGGAGCGGGACTGCAGGAGCTTTGGGTGCTGTCCCACCCGGAGCACGGAGGGAGTGTCTGCCTCTGGCAAAGAGCAGGTGAACAGGCCTGGGAAGGGCTGGAGTTCCTGGGGGCAGCGAGGGCTGCTGCTGAGGTGTTTTGCATCCTTTCTGCAAGGATGTTTCTTTTAGCCATGTATCCTAAACACGAAATACCCAGCTTTGCAGAACTTTGGAGAAGGTACTGGGAAGGAGTTGTTCCCTGTGAGGGTGGGGAGGCCCTGCCATGGGTTGCCCAGAGAAGCTGTGGCTGCCCCATCCCTGGAAGTGTCCAAGGCCAGGTTGGACAGGGCTTGGAGCAACTTGGGATAGGGAAGGGTGAGCCTGCCCATGGCAGGGCGGTGGAACCAAATGAGCTCTAAGGTCCTTCCAACCCAAACCTTTCCATGATTCTGTGATTCCTACCTCTCAAGAAACATCTTTCTCTCTCCAAGGCTTTCCAGCAGCCAGGAGAGGAGGGGGCCTCTATCCTTGTGAAGGACAGGCTCCTTTTAGCACCAGAGCAGAATGTTTGCAGCTCCCCGATCTGCTTAGGGCAGGATTCTTCAGTGGGGTGCATGGAATCCTGGAATCATTGGGGTTGGAAAAGTGCTCCCAGACCATCAAATCCAACCTGATTCCCACCTTGTCACCCAGCCCAGAGCTCTGAGTGCCACATGCAGTCATTCCTTGGGCACCTCCAGGGATGGGGACGCCACACCTCCCTGGGCAGTCCCAATGCCTGGCCACCCTTTCCATGAAGAAATTCCTCCTGATGTCCAAACTGGAGCTCTCTTGGAAGCGTTGAGTGTGCAGCAGTCCTGAGTGAGGTGGGACTTTGCTGTGGGACCTCAGAGTCCCAGAGGCTCCAGCATCAGGTGCCCTTGGTGGAACCTCTGCAGGCATTGTTTGCCATAATAAGAAGCTTCTCTAAGGAATCTTCTTAGGCCACGAGCAGCAATCCCTGTGGTGAGGGTCAGTTCCACCTTTAAGGTCTGTGGGAAGCCTTGGCTGCAGTAGCTTGGCACAGCTGGAGTGACTGACAGGCATCTCCTCCCATGGCAGGGCTTTGCCTTTGTGGAGTACGAGGTTCCTGAAGCCGCCCAGCTGGCCCTGGAGCAGATGAATTCTGTCATGCTGGGGGGAAGGAACATCAAGGTGAGTAATAGGCCTGCTCTGCCCATCCCTGCTTCTCTTTTCCTGGGAGTAACAGTTTCATGCCTGGAAGTGCTCCCCACAGCACTGTGGTGGGGAAGGAGCCTGTTCCCTGAGGGACCTTCCTGTCCAACGTGGAGCACATGGTGGCTCCAGGTCCCTCCTCTCCAAGGAGAAACCCCTGGCCTGTGAGTCCCACCTGAGACTGGCTCCAGGGACTTGGCTCAGGTTTTCCCACCCACACATGGAATTCTTTTCAGGACAAAGCAAAGGTGATGGTTTATGTGGTGTCTCTGACACACCCCGAATGTGTGCAGGGTTCCATGTCCTAGGGGGTTTAGAAGCCCCTGGGAGAAGGGGGTAGGAGCACTGTGAGTTGCTTTCAGAATCCTCCTCCTTGGCAGGTCAGGGGGGGTAAATGGGAGAGGTACAGGAGGGAGCAGAGCCTTTCCCAGCTCTCTGTACTCCTGGGATCCCACTGGATGTTCCCAGAGCTGTTCTCTCTGCTTAGGGTGGCCCTCCAAGGTGTCCCATGGTTTGCACAGCAGGGAGGGGCTGAGTACTGCCCTGCTCCATGGACTGTCCGTGTCATAGAGTAATGGAGTTATTCACATTGGAAAAGCCCTCCCAGCCCATGGAGTCCAAACTGTGCCCCATCCCCACCTTGTCCCCAGCCAAGAGCCCTGAGTGCCATGTCCAAGCACTCCTTGGACACCTCCAGGGGACTCCAGACCTCCCTGGGCAGCCCCTTCCAATGCCTGACCACCCTTTCAGTAATGAAATTCCTCCTGATGTCCAGCCTGAACCCCCCCAGGCACAGCTTGAGGCTGTTTCCTCTCCTCCTGTCTCTGTTCCCTGGGAGCAGAGCCCAACCCCCCTGGCTGCCCCTCCTGGCAGGAGTTGTGCAGAGCCAGAAGGGCCCCCTGAGCCTCCTTTGCTCCAGGCTGAGCCCCCTCAGCCCCACCTGCTGCTCCTGGTGCTCCAGCCCCGTTCCCAGCTCCATTCCCATCTCTGTCCCTGCAGGTGGGGAGGCCCAGCAACATCGGGCAGGCCCAGCCCATCATTGATCAGCTGGCAGAGGAGGCCCGGGCCTTCAACCGCATCTACGTGGCCTCTGTGCACCAGGATCTGTCCGATGATGACATCAAGAGTGTCTTTGAGGCCTTTGGGAAGATCAAATCCTGTACCTTGGCCCGGGACCCCACGACGGGGAAGCACAAAGGCTACGGCTTCATTGGTACAGCTGGGTGGGGCTGGGCCAGGGCAGGGCCAGGGGCATCCTGGGGGCGGCTTAAGGCTTGGGTTTTCCACCCTAGTGGAGGAATTTCCTGAAGTGATGGCGTGGGGATACATTTGGAGCAGGTCTGGGCTGGATTCAGAAATATCATTTATAGCAGCTGTGAGGGTGGGGAGGCCCTGGCACAGGGTGCCCAGAGAAGCTGGGGTGCCCCATCCCTGGAAGTGTCCGAGGCCAGTGGATGGGGCTGGAAGCAACCGTGGCAGGGAGAGGGACTGGCTGGGATTTAAGGTCCCTTTCCACCCAAACCATCCCCTAATTCCCTGACCGAACAGCAGGAGGCTCATTTGTGAACGATCTCTTCCTGCAGAGTACGAGAAGGCCCAGTCCTCCCAGGACGCCGTGTCCTCCATGAACCTGTTTGACCTGGGGGGTCAGTACCTGCGCGTGGGCAAGGCCGTGACGCCCCCGATGCCGCTGCTGACCCCGGCCACGCCCGGGGGGCTCCCGCCCGCGGCCGCCGTCGCTGCCGCCGCCGCCACCGCCAAGATCACGGCTCAGGTGAGGCTCAGGGATGGCTCAGGTGAGGCACAGGGGAGGCTCAGGGATGGCTCAGGTGAGGCACAGGGGAGGCTCAGGGATGGCTCAGGTGAGGCACAGGGGAGGCTCAGGGATGGCTCAGGTGAGGCACAGGGGAGGCTCAGGGATGGCTCAGGTGAGGCACAGGGGAGGCTCAGGGATGGCTCAGGGGAGGCACAGGCACAGCTCAGAGCACAGGGGAGGCACAGGCACAGCATAGGTGAGGCATGGGCACAGCTCAGGGCACAGCACAGGGGAGGCACAGGGATGGCTCAGGTGAGGCACAGGCACAGTACAGGTGAGGAACAGGCACAGCTCAGAGCACAGGGGAGGCACAGGTGAGGCACAGGCACAGCTCAGAGCACACCACAGGGGAGGCACAGGCACAGCTCAGAGCACAGCACAGGGGAGGCACAGGCGCAGCTCAGAGCACGGCACAGAGAACTTTATTTCAATGTGGGAGAGAATTCCTAGTCTGTAAATCAAACCAGCAATGAGGGAAATCGTTTCAGGAGAGGCTGAAAGAAAGCACGGAAGGACGTGGAAAGGCAGAGGGATGAGGGCAGGAGCAGTTGTGTGAGCAGCATTCTGTGGTTGAAGGTCCCACCTGCAGCAGGATGGAACAGGCCTGGGATGGCTTTAGGCTGTTGGGAAACAGGGAAGGGGGTAATGGAGCAGGTTGGATGTTGATACAGAACTCGAGTTCTCTGGTTTGGTTTTCTTGCTGTCCCAGGAGCTCCTGTCTGGGACCAGTGCACACAAACCCCTGGGGCTGTGCCCCCATCCCTGCCAGGGCAGCAGGTTCCCCCCATGGCTCTGGAGCCCATGGAGGAAGTGAATTCCAACACTCTTGGGTTCTGGGATTCTCTTAGGCAGGAATTGTTGGTCAGTGCAGCCCCTGGTAGCTGGAAAAGGCTTTTTGGGGGATGTTTCTCTGAGTTAAAGGTAGAGGCAGGAGTGGGAGGAGCTGCCTCTCAGGTGGAACTTGGAGTTCCCAGGAGAGATTCCACAGGCCTGTGAACCTCTGCGGTCAAGGGAGGGAGGAGGTTGAGGTATGGCTGGAATTACTTGGATCAGAATCACTTTGGGAAAGAACTATGGACTTTGCTTAAGTGAGATGATAAGAGACTGGCAAGGAACTGCAGGAATCAAAGGTATTGGGAGGTCTTTTAGACATTTGAGTGAGAAGTGAGGGCAGCTGGTGACCAATGCAGCCAGAAATTGCAGTGGTTTTGTTCCAGCACCTTCCCTTCATTATAAGCTTCATCTCCAGTGGAAATAGGAATGGGAGAAGAGCCCTGATGGGATGGTTGGATCCCAGGGCTTGGATATTAAAGTACAGGAGAGTTGGGATATCACAGCAGCTTGGAGTCACAGATCCATGGACATGTGGGAGTGGAGGGACAAAACCTTGGGATCTTCTGCTCTGCCACATCAGGGATTACAGGAGCCCTGAGAATACAAGGAAGAGAAGGATGTGAGCAATTAAATCAGGAGTACGAAGGTCTGGGAAGCAACAACAACCAAAAACATTGGGATCCTGGGGTGTGTTTTAGGCACATTATTTTCAGTACTTTCATGGAAGTATTTATTGTTCAGCTGGGTGTTCGTCTTGAATGGTATTGGAATTCTGGGCATCTGGAGTCAGTGTGTTTATTGGGATATCCAGGAGAAGGTTTTTCTTCCAAGGTGCTTTGGAGTTTCTGTTTCCCTGGTGGGCTGGGTGACACCTCTGCCAGTCCCTGGGGCAGGGCTGACCCGCCCTTCTCCGTGTGTTCCGCAGGAAGCCGTGGCAGGAGCTGCAGTGCTGGGCACGTTGGCCACCCCAGGGCTTGTGTCCCCTGCCCTGACCCTGGCTCAGCCCCTGGGGGCTCTGCCCCAGGCCGTGATGGCAGCACAGGCCCCCGGCGTCATCACAGGTGGGTCCCCTTCCTGCTGGCACCTGTGTCCCCTTCTGTCACCCGTGTCCCCTTTTGTCATCTGTGTCCCCTCCTCCTGGCACCAGTGTGTGTGCCCTTTCTCCTGTCACCCGTGTCCTCTTTCCCTTGTCACCTTTGTGCTTGTCCTCCTGTCACCCATGTGGCCCCTTCTCCCTCACCCATGTCCCTTTTCCACAGGTGGGACTCTGTACCTGGGGCCCACTTGGAGGTGCAGTCCTGCTCCCAGCCCTGCCTGGGCAAGAACTTGGATGTTTTATGGATTCATTTTGGTGTCCAGTAGATAGGACAGGCCATGAATTCCCAGCAGGAACGCCTGGCAGTGGGGGGAAAGTTGAATAATTGGCACTGGCTTCCCCTAGACAGGTATGGGATGTGGGGATCGGGTGCTCAGGTCCTCTGTGCACTCTGGTCATCCTCAGCACAGGGACAATTCTGGGGTTTGGGATCCTCTGTCAGTGCTGTGTGCCCAGGTGTCACAGAATATTTTCCAGGTGTCACAGGCCATTGCCCAGGTGTCACTGACCGTGGCCCAGGTGTCACAGGCCATTTCCCAGGTGTCACTGACCACCCTCCCACCCATGTGCTCTCCCAGGTGTGACCCCCGCCCGGCCGCCCATCCCGGTGACCATCCCACAGGTGGGGGTGGTGAACCCCATCCTGGCCAGCCCCCCAGCCCTGGGGCTGGTGGAGGTCAAGAAGGAGAAGGAGGAGGAGGAGGTGTTCCAGGAGTCGGAGCGGCCGGAGATGCTGAGTGAGCAGGAGCACATGAGCATCTCGGGGAGCAGCGCCCGCCACATGGTCATGCAGAAGCTGCTCCGCAAGCAGGAGGTGAGTGCAGGCGGCTGCCAGGTGTGTCCCAGGTTTGGCTCTGCAGCTCAGGGGGTTCAGGAACACCCACAGGTACCTCCGAGCTCGGGGGGACTCGGGGAACACCTGGCTTTGCTCTTCGGGATTGATTTCCTTGGGCCCGGAGTGCCAGGACAAGGGAAGGGCTTCCCCCTCCCAGAGGGCAGGGCTGGGTGGGATGTGGGGAAGAAATTCTTCCTTGTGAGGGTGGGAAGCCCCTGGCACAGGGTGCCCGGAGAAGCTGTGGCTGCCCCATCCCTGGGAGTGTCCAAGGTTGGACAGGGCTTGGAGCAACCTGGGCTAGTGGAAGGTGTCCCTGCCTGTGGAAGGGGGATGGAACTGGATGGGCTTTTAGTCCCTCCATTCCAAACCACCCTGGGATTCCATGATCTTCCCTGAGTCCCCTGGAGGGCTCAGAACAGGCCCTGGGGTGGGGTCTCTGACTAAACTCTGTCCCTGGTGTCACTAAATCAACCTGGTTGCCTTTGGGTTGTAGCTGAGGGGGGGGACTGACACAGGTCAGGCCAGTCTATCCCAAATACCGAGTCCACCCTTTCCCCACAACATTCCAGGGTGGGGTGAGCCCTGTCCAGAACCCCAGAGGAGGCTGCAGTCTGGTTTGACAAGGAGGGGATCAGTCACAGCTTGGACTCGATAGTCTTGGAGGTCTTTTCCCACCTCAGTGGTTCTGTGAAACCCTGAGGTGTTGATCAAACAGAATTTAGTGGGAATTGCAATGAGGAGGGGGACAAGAATGAGGGATAGAAAAAGAGCATTAAACAAAACAGTGGATTCAGGGATTTTTGGGCGGTCTTGGAGGGGGCTTGATAATCTTGTGTGGGCATGGCCAGTTTGTTCCTCTGCTGGAGTTTCCTGACAGATTTCCTGAGCTTTGACAGGAAGTGTTGCTTGCCCATTTGCTAAGAGGGGTGATGCTAGCAGCATTCCCTACGGAATGAAGGAGTGAGGGGGCCTGATGCTAAGCACACCTCTGAGCTCCTGTCCCAGCAGCCAGTTTTCCTCTGGCACAACCACCTTTCCCAAAGAATTGATCCACAGGACATCGTGGCTTGGGAAAAATTGGACAGAGCTAAATGGTCCTATTTAAGCTTAAAAAAACATTTTAAACCCCCCAAAAACTAAACTTTAAAGTCTTTTTTAATAAAATGCCCCATCCCAAAGTGCTTGGAATTCTGAGCCTACAAATGCCCTTGGTTTGGGCTGTGAGGAACAGCCAGAGGAAAGGTGTTCACATGGAGCCTGGAATGGGATGGGGCAGAGCCTGGAATGGGATGGGGCAGAGCCTGGAATGCCCCAGGTGTGCCCAGGTGTGCCCAGGCCAGGTGCACGGAACAACCTGCCCAGAGAGGTGGTGGAATTTCTATCCTTGGAGGTACCCAGAGGCCACCTGGACATGGCCCTGGGTGACTCCAGGTGGCCTCAGAGCTCAGGACAGGTGACTTCCAGCAATTCCTTCTGACCTGAGATCCCAGGGGGCTCAGCCATGGAAGGGCTGAGTGCAGGTGCTGACCCACCTGTGTGTCCTGGTAGGAGCACCCAGAACACCTGGGTAATCCTTCAGCTTTACTGGAAGGGGTGGAAAGCTGTGAAAACAAAGAGGATGTGATTATGGTGTTGAGGAAAAGCTGAAAGTACCTGGATAGCAACAGCCCAGGGAAAATGAGAGCAGTGCCCAAAGCTCCTTGTGATTCCATGGTGTGTCCCAGGCAAGCCCAGGGGTGGCACACAGCATTCCCACCCCAGGGGAGTTCCTGATCCAGGGGCCAGCCCCTCCCAGGCGGCAGCAAACAGAGCTGGAAAGTCGGGAATATCCCTGAGAACGGGGCCATCAGTGCCACGGACGTGCCTGGAGCAGGCAGCCCTGGGCTCAGGGCCCTGGGGGGTGTCCCCCCTGTGTCCCCAGGCGTTCATCCCCTCCCCTTCCCTTGCAGTCCACGGTGATGGTGCTACGGAACATGGTGGATCCCAAGGACATCGACGATGACCTGGAGGGAGAAGTGACGGAGGAGTGCGGCAAGTTCGGGGCGGTGAACAGGGTCATCATCTACCAGGAGAAGCAGGGGGAGGAGGAGGACGCCGAGATCATCGTCAAGATCTTCGTGGAGTTCTCCATGGCCTCAGAGACTCACAAGGCCATCCAGGCGCTCAACGGGCGCTGGTTCGCCGGCAGGAAGGTGGTGGCCGAGGTCTACGACCAGGAGAGGTTTGACAACAGCGACCTCTCGGCATGAACTGCGTCCAGGGCTGGGCCTGGATCCGGGGAACAGGCCCAGCTCGGATCCCAGGGCTGGGCTGAGCTTGGATCTGGGGACAGGCCCAGCTCGGATCTGGGGAACAGGCCCAGCTCAGATCCCAGGGCTGGGCTGAGCTTGCATCTGGGAACAGAGCCAGCTCGGATCTGGGGAACAGGCCCAGCTCAGATCCCAGGGCTTGGCCAAGCTCAGATCCAGGGAATTGGTCCAGCTCGGATCCCAGGGCTGGGCTGGGCTTGGATCTGGGGAACAGGCCCAACTCTGATCCAGGGAACCAGCCCAACTCTGATCCTAGGGCTTGGCTGAGCTCAGATCCAGTGAATTGGTCCAACTCTATTCCAAGGAACTGGCCAAGCTCTACTCTGGGGACTGGCCCATCCCCCTTCTGCCTCCCGGGATTTTTGTAGCCGTGTGTAAAGGACATTCCAGGACATTCCAGGACAGGCACAGAGATCTGGTGTCTGGGGAGTTGGGATAAAAACACAAAGTTGGTGTCACCTCTGTGTATGTGTGTGCGTGTGTGACAGGGGCAGCACTGGATTGGCACCTCCTCAGCCCAGTCTGACCCCTCCACAGCCTGGGCTGGCATCAGTCTGGCATCTCCTCAGCCCAGTCTCACGCTGGGCTGGCACCAGGTTGGCAGCTCCTCGGCCCAGTCCAGCACTGGGCTGGCACCTCCTCAGCCTGGGCTGGCACTGCACTGGCATCTCCACAACGCAGTTGGGCACCTCCTCGGCCCAGTCTGGCACTGGGCTGGCACCCTGAGGAGCGGGGCTGGGCCTAAAGAGGTGCTGCAGGTGCCCCTGCCCAATCCTGAGTTTCCTTCAGCCACCTCTGGGGCAGGAGCAGCCCTTTCCTATGGAATGGGCCACAAAGGGTTTGGATGGAACGGGGAGGGGGGGGAACTCAGGATGGGGATTTCACCCTTGAGGGCTCCTGTCCTGATGGAGGGGCTGGGGGTACTGGGAGGGAGCCCTGATCCAGAGGAACTGTGAGCTGAGCCTGGGCTCAGGAGTTCTACTGACCTGGGACCCAGCAGGAGTCTGGAGGAAATGATCCTTTCAGTTCAGAAGTCCAAATCTGGGCAGAATGATCTCCAAGGAACTGCAGCAGGGAATTGCGAGCCGAGCCTCCCTCTGGGAGTTGCTTCCAAGCTTGGGAATGTCCTGCAGCAGAGCCTGGGAAGCTCACTGAGGCCCAGAATGGCTCAGCCTGGAGCAGAGCTGGGATGCTGAGTCTCAGCAGCTGGGATCCTGAGGTGTCATGATTCTGTGTGTATGGCAGCTGGGTTGCAGGGATCCTGGGATGCTGTGTATGGCAGCTGGGATGTTGGGGTGCTGGGATGCTGTGTCTGTGACAGCTGGGATGTTGGGTCTGTGGCAGCTGGGATGTTGGCATGCTGTGTCTGGCAGCTGGGATGTTGGGATGCTGGGATGCTGTGTCTGTAGCAGTTGGGATGCTGGATGTTGGGTCTGTGGCAGCTGGGATGTTGGGATGCTGGGATGCTGTCTCTGGCAGCTGGGATGTTGGGATGCTGGGATGCTGTGTCTATGGCAGTTGGGATGCAGGGATCCTGGGATGCTGTGTCTGGCAGCTGGGATGTTGGGATCCTGGGATGTTGGGTCTGTGGCAGCTGGGATGTTGGGATGCTGGGATGCTGTGTCTGTGGCAGTTGGGATGCTGGATGTTTGGTCTGTGGCAGCTGGGGTGCTGGGATGCTGTGTCTGGGCGC
>VZRZ01000001.1:148941-160471 GCA_013398175.1 Climacteris rufus | reverse complement strand
TCTGTGGCTGCTGGGATCCAGGGATACTGGCATGCTGTCTCTCTGGCAGCTGTGGTGCCGTCTTTGTCAGCCCCGAGCTTTTGGGGACAGCTGCACAAACCGCTGACCAGCTCTGTGTGGGGGCACCTGTCAAAGGAGGCTCTGAGGTTTAGGGAAAACATCCCCAAAATGCTTGGCTAAGCATGGGACCTTTCCCCTTGAGTGCTGGAGCTCGGGGAGTGGGCCTGGCCAGGGCCGGGCTGGGTGGGGCGCTAAGCCAGGACGTCCCTGCCCGTGACAGGGGGCCGGACCAGATCAGCTTTAAAGGTCCCTCCCAATCCAAACCACCCTGCAGTCTGAGTCTGACTTCTCTAATCCCGGAAGAAAGTGGCATTGGGGGAAGGGGAGACCAAGAGGCTGCTCTGCTGGGAAAAGTAAGCAAGGAATGGGGAGCAAGGATGGAGAGACACCCAAAGAAATAAGTGACGTACATTTATGGACAATATCCATATCCATGTTCTCCTTCTGTCCCAGGGAGGCCGTAGCTGCCCCGGCATCCCTGGCAGTGTCCCAGGCCACGCTGCAGGGGGCTCGGAGCACCCTGGGCCAGCGGAAGGTGTCGCTGCCCACGGCAGGGCTGGCCCTGGCCGGGCTTTGGGGCCGCTCCATCCCAAACCATTCCCNGCTCCATCCCAAACCATTCCCACATTCCCCGGGCCGGGCCGGGCCGGGCCGGGCCGGGCGCTCGGCAGCGCCCTCAGCTCGTGCTGCCGCCTGCTGTTGGCAGCGCGGAACTGCAGCCGGGCGGCGGCGCATGCGCAGTGTGGCCGCTCTGCCGCGCTCGCTGCTGCCCTCCCCTGGACAATTCCCCCACCGCAGCTCCACGCCGAGCCGCGGCCCACGGGCGGGTTCAAGAGGGGAAATCCCCGATTGGAAAGAAAAGAGAGTTTCCTGAGTGAGACATGGGGTTTTATCAGCAATAACTGGGGGGTCGTGCCTCTCTTCCCAGCCTCGGCCGCTCTGGGATCTCAGCAAGCAGCTCTGATCTCCACGAGCAGCGCCCGTGCCCAGCTGCTCCCCAGCTCATCAGGAATGCTCTCTGCTCCCAGGAACTCCTGCTGGAGAACGACCCCTGCCTTACCAAACAGCCTTGGGAACTGATTTTTCTTGCCAAGGGGAACAACATTTTCACTGTTGAACTCGCAAGGAAACTTCCTGACCCAAATTGCGGCTGGGAGGGGCAATGACGATGGCTCAAGTCCTCTCTGCTGTGACCCTGAGGGAGACCCTCGGGGGCCGTGCCCAGCATTGCCCTGGGAGCCTCTTGGGGCCATGAACGCTCTCGTTTGCTGAGCCTGGGGAACCGACAGCGGAGCCGGGGCTGAGCCCCCACCCCTCAGCCCCTCGCCCCTGCAGGAGGTGCAGAGGCACCCACGGGAGTCCTTCCCTGAGCTCCAGGGGATTTTTCACAGGTATGAACCTGGACCTGCCCCTGCACAGCCACTGCTCCCCCTGGGCAGGCACCACCTGGACCTGCCTTGCACAAACTCCTGGGCTCTGTGTGTGTGCAGGGGTGACAGTGCTGCAGCAAATGCACCAGGAACGCTCCTCTCACGTTCTTCCGGCCTTTAGAGCCGTGGTGAGGTCAGGCTGGGTTGATTTTAGGTTTAGATTGGCTGATTTTCAGTGTTTTTCTCTGTGTGCTTTAACCTTTGAGTGAGCAGCAGAGTGACCTTTGCCAATGAAACTTGTGGTGCTTTTGTTTTTATTTTATACCTGATTTTGCTGATGCCTTTGCTGGTGGTTCTTTAAGTGTCCTTAAGACTCATGTGCCACAAAATGTTAAATTGCAAAATATAACCCTGAAACCGCTTGTGGCAGTACCAGCAGTTCACATCTGGGAATATGTGACCACATGCTGGTAAATTGAATTATTTTTATAAATTGTCTATCTTATCATTGTTGGCAGGGGTAAAAATTTTGGCAATAAGGGAATTCCTGAGATATTATAAAGCTGAAACAATACAGTTTACAGGGTTGTTTTAGGTTTTGGGTTTTTGTATGAGCTGATTACCAGGCTTTTCCCTGCCAGTGGTGTGAGGAGTGACCACCACAGTCTCTGTTGGTCTGACAATAAATACCTGGATCTCAGGCAGAGCCTGGAGCAGACCTCCAGCTCCATCCCACCTGTTCCCAGTGACATCAGAGCTCCCGGGGATGGGCCCTGGGACCTCCCTCCTGCAGAGCCCAACGGCCTCTCTGCAGGCACAAGTCTTTCTCCCAGGAGCCATTTGCACCAAGTGCCATAAATTCATGAGATTCTGGAATGGTTTGGGTTGGAGGGATTTTAAAGCCCATCCAGCCTCACCCCACTGCCCTGGGCAGGGACATCTTCCCCTAGCCCAGGGTGCTCCAAGCCCCCTCCAGCTGGGTAGGGCAGCCACCACCTCCCTGGGACAGAAGGAGAACATGGACATGGATATTGTCCATAAATGTATTTTATGGATCCCTGGGACCGGAGCTCAAAGCCCTCCGTGCTTCCCCTGCCGAAAGGACAGGGTCGCTTCCATGGTTATTTTCCCCAGGGCACGGCCGGGCGCTTTGGGCCCAGCGGGTGCCCCCGGCCGGGGGAGCGCCAGGCCGGCTCCGCTGGACACACCGCTCCTCCCGCAGCAGCTGCTCCTGCTCGTCCCGCAGCCGCACTCGGGCCTCCCTGAGCAGCCGGCAGTGCTGCAGGAGGCCGAGCAGCTCCTGGCGCAGGCCCCTGTTCTCTGCCTTCACCTGCTGGACGTGCCGGATCAGAGCCCGGAGCGCCACCTCCTCCGCTCTCCAGGTGAGCTCCTGCATCCTCTGCTGGAATTCCCGCTCACAATCGGCCTTCTCCTGCACGAACCTGCTCCTGATGCTGTGGCTTTCCTCAGCACAGCGGATCCTGGTGACCCGCAATTCCTTCTGCAGCTGCCTCACCCTCTGCTCTGCCCGGACCGACAGGTCCCTGTACGGTTCCAGCTCCTCCAGCTCCATGTCCAGGAGCGAGGCCTCGGCCTCCGCGGCCCTCAGGGAGCTCCTCGCCTCCTGCTCCTTCTCATCGTACTGTGGGATCAGCTCCTCCTTGTGCAGCTGGAACCGGGCCAGGTCCTGGCAGTTCTGCTCGTTCAGGGTGATGACCAGGCCCGGGGGGTCCTGGCTGCGCTTGGCTCCGCAGCGCAGCTGAGCCTGGCTCTGCTCCTGCGTGTCCTGGGCTTCCTTCTGCAGGCGTTTGTTTTCCTGCAGAAGCTGTTCCGCTCTCCCCAGGTACGTGTGCAGGTGTTCTGTGACGGTCCTGCATTCCTCCTGCAGGTGCAGTTTCCTCTCCTGCACGGGGTTTTCCACATCACTCATTTCGTTGGGTGTCTCTCCATCCTTGCTCTCCATTCCTTTCCCAGCAGTCACAGGGTCTTCCTTCCCCCTGGATTTGGATGTGACATCCCAATCAAACTGTGGAAAACTGGAACAGAAGGAGAAAAGACCAGTTTGAAGGGAACATTTTCCCCCCAGTCCTGCCCTTGTGTTTCCAAGTGGTTCTTCCAGCAGCTCCAATGTCTGACCCAAAACTGTCCGGGGTGGAGCAACCTGGATTTGCATTTCCCATCCTGAATTACCTCAGGAGAAAACCAAAAATGCACATTTTCCAAGATTTCTCTTTCTTGCCCTATAATGTTGGGATATTCCTGCAGTTTGGAGGAAAAAGTGCAATTACACCCTGTTCCTCCCTCACTGATTCCAGTGTTTGAAGGGGCACCTGCATCCCAAACCACTATCTCCCACCCCACACCAATATCTCCCACCCCAAACCAGTATCTCACATCCCAATTTCAGGAGATTCTCTTTTAAAAAATATTTAGCATTATTTTAAACCCTTTTTAAGCATTAATTTCAGGATTGACTGAAGTGCAGAATGATGGAATTTAGGATTTAGAGCTGGAGTCTGGCAAGTCCAATGGTTTTAATGAATATTTGTAATTAAAAATTCTTATTTCCTAATAGAACTCATGTCAAATTTTAAGGAAAAAATGCAAAATTCCAGGGGATGGGTAAAAGACAGAATAAACCCACTAAAATGCCAGCAGAGGCTGCACTGATGCTGGAATTTTGGGGGGTTGCTGTGGGGGATGCGCGAGGGTCAGAGAATTCCCAAATCCCCATGGGAAAAGGAAAAAGTTCTGATTGTACAAAATTGGGGATTTCCACGCACTGACCTTCCTTGCTCCCAGGTTTTCCAGCTGCTTCCCTGGTCCTCCTGCTTTGCTGCTGGCCAGACCTGGAGTGTTTGGGAGCTGTGTCCATGGAGATGAGGAGCTGAGGTCACAGGGGAGTTCTGCAGCGCGGCTCTGGGGAGCTCTGCAGAGGGATCCCAGTCCCAGGGAAGGGCCACACTGGGATCTGATCCCCAGGGAAGCTCTGCAGAGGGATCCCAGCCCCAGGGAAGGGCCACACTGGGATCTGATCCCCAGGGAAGCTCTGCAGAGGGATCCCAGCCCCAGAGAAGTGCCACAGTGGGATCTGATCCCCAAGGAGCTCTGCAGAGGGATCCCAGCCCCAGGGAAGGGCCACACTGGGATCTGATCCCCAAGGAGCTCTGCAGTGGGATCCCAGCCCCAGGGAAGGGCCACACTGGGATCTGATCCCCAAGGAAGCTCTGCAGCAGGATCCCATCCCCTGGGAAGCTTTCACCAGCACCCCCAGGTCCTATTCCAGCTTTCCAGCCATTCCAGCCCAAGCCTGGAGCCTCCCATGTGGTTGTTGTGAGCCAAGGGCAGGACCAGCACTTGGCTTTGCTGACCCTCACACCACTGATCCCATCCCATCGACCCCACCTTGCCAGACCCTCTGCAGGGGCACCCAGTAGAAGTTTGGTCTGGGCATGAGGGTGAGGGAAGGAGGCTGTGCCAGTTCCCAAAGGTGACTCTGTGGGGTCTTCAAACTCTCAGCTCTTCCTGGGCTGCCAGCTCCCAGGAATTCAATGCCAGGACTGAATTTAGCAGGCTTTGTGGAATTTGTGTATTGGAACAGTAAATGATTATTTTAGTGTTTCTTGAAAACCTTGGGAGCTGGATGTGTGGAGAGATGAATGTTGAAAGAGCCTGATTTCCACTTTCATAGAGATGATGGCAAAAATCTGTAGGAATCAAGAGGAGTTTTATTGTAACATGAAGAGGAAAATGGGGAAATAAAACTAAGAGAGGAAGTAAAACAAGGATGGAAGAAGCGGCCAAAATAGGGTAAAAAAACTGAAAGGGATTTCTTATTCTCATTCCATATTGTCATGGAATCCCAGCATGATTTGGGCTGGAGGGACTTTAAAGCTCATCTCATCCTACTCTGTGCCATGGGCAGGGACACCTCCCACTGTCCCAGGCGGCTCCAATCCCCATCCAACCTTGCCTTGGACACTTCCAGGGATGGGGCAGCCATAGCTTCTCTGGGCACCCTGTGCCAGGGCTGCCCCACCCTCCCAGGGAACAATTCCTTCCCAATATCCCATCTAATCCTGCCCTTCCCCTTGTCCTGTCACTCCAGGCCTTTGTCCAAAGTCACCAGAGCAGGATCAGGTGAGGAAAAATGAGAAGGAAACTCCGGGGCTGAGTTAAAACCAGTTTAATAATTGAAAAAAAAAGAAAAGTTAAAAATATGGGAAGGGAGGAAAAAAGCCAAAAATAGAAGAAAATCCCCACTGTGTCCCCCCCCCCACCCCACAACACCCCAGCCAGGACTCAGTGAGGGTGTCCACTGGGGTTGTCCAGTGTCTCTGCTTCAGTAGGGGGTCCCTGTGCCCCAGCCAGCTCTGCCATCCTGGTGACACTGGTTCTTCTGTCCCTGACACCTCCTCTTAGCTGGGTGTGGTGGCAGCGGAGGCCGTGGTGCCCTCGTGGCTCAGGGGGTGCTGGTGACAGCTGCCAGGGCTGCCAGGAGGAGTCCAGTGAGGCCTGGGGGGTCCCTGGAGGTGCTTCTGCCTGGGGAAGGGAAAGAAGGGGGTCAGGGGGAGCTGGGTTGCCACCAGCTCCCTACTCTGTGCAAAGTAAAATGAAAAATAGAAATGCCTTACCTTGGGCTGTGAGACAGTGCTGCCTCTAGGAATCAAGCCCTCCCTTGGGACACCACCATGACATCCCAGTCCATCCATGCCATGCCATCCCATCCTGTGCCATCCCATCCCATCCTGTGCCAGGCCGTGCACCCAAAGCCTCCCCACCCCATCCCGTGCCCCACCACCCGCTCTCCTGGCCCAGCAGAGGTGCCCTGCTGCCCTTGTGCCCTGCTGCCCCTGCTGCCCAGGTCCCGCCACACTTGGGGGTGTCCCCAGCCCGGAGCCGTCACCTCGGAGCCAGGCGCAGTTGTATTTGCTGTGCACGCCGTGGGAGCGGAGCTGGATGTAGACGTCGTCCCCTCGGCGGGTGACGTTGGTGACCTCGAAGGTCTCAAAGGGTGGGATGAGGACCTCCTCCTCCTGGGGGTAGCTGGAGAAGTAGCGGATGTCGGCGCCGTGGCAGGTGTGCACCTCAAAGGTGGTTGTGGTGCCGTAGGACTCACTGACGTTCCTCAGCAGGGAGGCTGAGGCGAACTGGCCCAAGCGGATGATCTGTCCGGGCCTGGCGGTGAAGCGGACTCCCTCAATGCCCCGGTACGCGTGGAGGCAGCGGGGCCGGGGCTGGGTGCCTCGCAGGTCGCTCAGGGCCTCGGTCAGCAGGAAATGCAGCACCTTGAAGCGGAAAGTGTCCAGGTACTGCTGGCGGGAGCGGCCGGCCGTGCGCACGGCCTTGTTGAACTCCAGGTACAGCCCCTCCTCCATGGTGTAGGCCAGCAGGGCCACGGCCTGCTCCGGCTGCAGCGGCGGCCCCAGGGAGGGCTGGCTGCCCCATCTGGCTGCGGCCTTGCTCCAGGCCTCAGCATAGTCGCTGTAGGGGATGAACTCCGTGCGGTTGAGTGCTGGCAGAGCCTTCAGCATCTTGAAGTGGCAGCGCAGGTACTGGTCATCGAAGGAGCTGGGGGCCATGTCCAGTGGGATCTCCCTGATGGCACTGCTGTGGTTCCCCCGGGGCAGGGGCCTGCTGCTGGCCAGGGTCTCGAGCAGCAGCACCAGTGACAGAAGTTCCATGGTGGGCAGAGACTCTCCACGGACCCCTCCGGGCACTGCAGGGACTGTGGTGGGGACGCGGCCGGTTCCTCTGGGAAGGGCTGAGGAGGTGGGAAGGGGGAGCAGGGACAGCCCGTGGAGAGGGGGGCACCCCAGCTGCATCTCCAGCCAGGACCCCCCTGGGCACGTCCTAGCACTGCCCTGACACCAACCATGGGCCATTGTCTGCCCACGTCCAGCAGCCTGGCCTGGTCCTGCCAGCCCCCCCCCATCGCTCCCAAGACCCCGGCCCAAAGCGCTGCCTGTGCCCTGTGCTGGGTACAGGGTCCGGGTGCTGCTCCAGCCCTTCCCTGCACTCCTGGACAGGGGATGTTTGCCTTCTCCAGCTTTTTATAGCCAGGATGGTTGGGCTTGCATCCAGACATTCTCCCTGCTCCTGGGTCATTTTACTGTCCCTCCACAGGACCCAGAGCAGCCACGGCCCTCTCCAGCCCCAGGGACAGGCAGGAAGCCCCTGATACACCCCATCAGCCCCCACACAGGTGTGGTGGGTTGAAATAATTCAGCAAAAACAGATGTAAAACATAAGCAAAGGAAAAAAATAAAGGTTTTATTCTCCACTTCCCAGGAGCAGATGAAGTCTCACCACTTCCCCAAAAGCAGGGCTCCAGCACACGGAGCCATTGCTCTGGAAGGCAAACACTGTCAACAGCAAATCTCCCCCACTTCCTCCTTCTTTTTTTTATATCTGAGCTGAGGTCATGTGGTCTGGGATATCCCTGTGGTCAGTTGGGGCCAGCTGTCCTAGCTGTGTCCCTCCCAAGACCTGGCTCACCCTGGCCCTACAGATGGGGTTGGAAGGTTGGGGAGGCAGTGCTGGTGTGGTGCCAGCCCTGCACAGCAGCACAAAGGCACAGGGGTGTCATCGGCACCTGGCCAGGTCCCACTGCAGAGCCCGGCACTGGGAGGGCTGCCAGGGGAGCAGGAGCTCCAGCTCAGGCACACCCAGCACAGCAGGGCTAGGGAAGGTCCCACCAAGGGCGCCAGGAGGGAGAGATGGAGGGGACAGAGCCTGGGAGGGGCTGGGGCAGGATCTGGGAGTTCTTTGGGCACTTACCCTGTCCCCAGGCTCAGCTCAGACTCACTGCCTGGGTGAGTTTATGGCAGCAGAATCCTTTGAAGCTCTCAACAGTTATGGGTTAACTTTAGGCTCTGCAGAGCCTAAACAGGATCAGGACAGGCCAGATCAATAGGCCAATACAAACAGGATGAGGTTCAATGAGGCCAAGTTCTGGGTTCTGCCCTTGTGTCACCACAGCCCCCTGCAGTGACCCAGTCTTAGGGCAGAACAGCTGGAAAGCTGGAAGAGGACCTAGGGGTGCTGGTGACAGTGGCTGAACAGGAGCCCAGGTGTGCCCGGGTGGGCAAGAGGGCAATGGCACCTGGCTGGTGTCAGCAACACTGTGGCCACAGGCCCTGGGCTGCCCTGTGGTGACCACTGTTGAGTCATCTCCAGTCTGGGTCAGTTTTGGGCTCAACACGATGAAGAAGGACACTGAGGGGTTGGAATGTGTCCAGGGGAGGCATCAATGCTGGGGAAGGGTCATTCAGCCTGCCCAGACCCCTCTGCAGAGGTTCCTGCCCTCCAGCAGATCCATGCTCCCATCCAGCCTGGTGTCCTCTGCGAACTGGCTGAGGTGCCCTCGATCCCTTTGCCCAGAGCATTGATACAGACATTAAACAGGACCGGCCCTCGTACTGAGCCTGGGGAATGCCACTGGTGCCCAGCCCCAGCTGGATGCAGCCCCATTCTCCACCACTCCCTGGGCCCAGCCATCAGCCAGCCAACAGTGCACCTGTCCAGGCCAGGAGCAGCCAGGTTCTCCTGGAGAATGTCGTGGGAAATGCTGTCAGAGCTTTACTACAGTCCAGGCAGACACATCCACAACCTTTCCATCAGCCACTGAGAAGGTTACCCTGTCACAGAGGGAGATGAAGTTGGTCAGGCAGGACCTGCCTGTCACAGCCCTGGGCTGGCTGGGCTTGCTCCCCTGGTTGTTCCTGTATGTGGTGTGTTGTGGCACTCAGGATGATCTGTTCCCTGGCCTTGCCAGGCACCGAGGTCAGGCTGACAGGCCTGGAGTTCCCTAGATCCTCCTTACAGCCCTGCTTGTGGATGGGCATCACACTGGCATCTCCAGGCATCTGGGACCTCCCAGGACTGGTGATGAAAAATGGAGAGTGGCTGGGCAAGCTCTCCCTCGAGAGACACATTTGTCAACCCCCTGAGCCTTACACAGAACTGAAGTTCTTGTCTTTGCCCCTGCCATGATCTTGCACTTCTGCTGAGGTTTAGGCTGATCAGAGAAACTATCCTGAAAGCCTCACAAGTTTGATCCATTGTACTGCTCTTCCATTTGTAGGAATTGGAGCTGGGACCATCCTGCACTTGCAAGTCCTACACTTGGTACAAAGGCTGAGAACTGGCCTGAAAATTTAAATCTTATTTTTCTAATTTCTGCTGGACGAGTCATTGTCTCTCTCTGAGATCCTGCCATCACCCGTGTGTGTCCTGGCTCCCTTGATGGTTTCTGACAGTGCACAACACCAGCTGGTGCATCACACCAGGTACTGCTCCAGAAATAATAATTGGTATGAAGTCACAGGTTCATGTTTCATGTGGCACAATTGCACTGTTACAGGAGTGCTGTGACAGACACGGCAGGATAGCTCTGTTACAGACACTGCAATTGAGGCAAATGAAAGCTCAATAAACCCAAATGTTTAAAAGTGAAGTGCCAGAACAAGGGGGAATGGCTTCCCACTGCCAAAGGGCAGGGATGGGATATTGAGAAGGAATCCTTCCCTGTGAGGGTGGGGAGGCCCTGGCACAGATTGTCCAGAGAAGCTGTGGCTGCCCCATCCTTGACAGTGTCCCAGGCCAGGTTGGACAGGGCTTGGAGCCACCTGATCCAGTGGAAGGTGTCCAGGCCTGTGGGAGGGGCTGGAACTGGATGGGCTTTAAGGTCCCTTCCCACCCAAACCCCTCTCTGATTCCTTCCTTTCCAGTTCCACAGCCACTGCCTGTTATGGATGGTGAAGCTGAAAGGACAAATTTCACCTCTTCATGCCTGCACAAGGGCCAGTCCCTCAACAATGTCCTACCAGTGCCTTGGCAGTCCCTCACCAGTGCCTCACCAGTCCTCACCAGTGCCTCACCAGTGCCTCACCAGTCCTCACCAGTCCCTCACCTGTGCCTCACCAGTCCTCACCAGTCCTCACCTGTCCTCACCAGTCCCTCACCTGTGCCTCACCAGTCCTCACCAGTCCTCACCAGTCCCTCACCAGTGCCTCACCAATCACCTGTGCCTCAGGGTCTGGAGTCACTCAGTTATTGGTTGCTTTCTGTTCGTTGCAGGAACATTTCTGGCTCTGCAGTATAGGAAATACAGTCTGTTTCCTGCCCAGGGTTGGTGTCCCAGGCTGTTCCTGGTGGTGTGGGTGTGAAGAGTTGCCACAGTCAGACTGTGAGGAAGCAGTATCTGATCTCTGAAAGATTAAAGAGAGAGAAATGAGGTAAACAGCCACGGTAGGAGCTGGTGGAGAGCTGTGTGCAAGGCAAAAGTGGCTGGGACAGAGAATTGAGTCTGGAGAGGAGATGGGTGTAAGGGCCGTGTGACATTGCTGGGCTAGAGCAGGGATAAACTTCAATGAGCAGGGGAAACTGGACAGGAAAGATAGAGAGTGGCAAAGCAACCAGGAAACTGTGAAAGCAGGAGGGGATAGAACAGGGAGGACTGCAGTGTCCTGAGATGGCTCAGAGGCAATGATTCCCTTTGCACTTTGCCTTTTGTCACAAAGCAGCACCTCTGTGCTGTGTCCCAGAACGGACACACGTGTGGGCTTTAATCCACTTGCTGTGCCCTGTGCAGGGAGAAGGGATGGAGGCAGCTGCTCGTTGTTTCTCCTGGCACAGCGCTTGTTTCTCCAGCTCTGCCGTGTCCCCTCGACTCCTGTTCCACAGGGCTACTGGCCAAGCTCTGTCCATGAGGACCTATGTCACACTCCTGGTTGCCTTCGTGCACAATCTCTTGTCCCATCAGCCTTCCACAAGAGAAATGTTGCTGCACCACAGAACTTCACGCTGCGGCTGGGGCTTTTTGCAATGTGTTTTCCTAAATCCGATACCCAGATCAGTGCCAGTGATGTGTGTCCGTGAGTTACTGAGGGAACACCCAGCCCTCGCTGTACGAACACATTCGGACTCTTTCTGCTCTCGGGATGTTTTTCCTCATCAATGTTCTTGGGGGGACCTTGGGGGTCCGGTCCTTCCCCGGGGCTGCGGGTCCGGTCCATCCCAGGGCCGGTCGCTCCCCGGGGCCGCAGGGCCAGTCCATCCCCGGGGTCGTGGGTCCGGTCCATCCCAGGGCCGGTCGC
>VZRZ01000001.1:83212-139454 GCA_013398175.1 Climacteris rufus | reverse complement strand
TGTGTCCAGCTGTGGGGAGGGGCTGTGTCCAGCTGTGGGGAAGGGCTGTGGGGAAGGGCTGTGTCCAGCTGTGGGGAGGGCTGTGTCCGGCTGTGGGGAGCAGCCTGCGTGGCAGCTGCTCTGCTTCTGGCTCCAGTGTGTGTAGGAGCATGTGGGGCCACTCCTGCTCAGTGTCCTCAGCACCCCTGCCCTGCTCCTCCTCCTGTGGGCAGGCACAGTGTCCCCTCCTGCTGTGCCCTGTGCTGTGGTCTGGCTGCAGACCCAAAGGTGGCCCTGCTGGTGTGTGGCGTGTCGGTGATGTCTCTTTGGGACTCGCCTGAGTCACGGCCTCTCAGGTGTTGGTGGCCATGTGCTTGTGGCCAGCAAAGTTCACTAGCCTGGAGCTACTTCAGGATCTGGCAAATAGTGCGAGGAGTGGAGAAGGAAACAATTCTGGAGTCAGAGACAAGTGGGAAGATCCAGTGTTGGGTGGGCAGGTGGTCTGTGTCCGCTGCCTGAGGTCTTGTTCCACACCTGCTGAGGTGGGCAGAGCCAGTCCCTGGGTAACTGGCACGAGGCTCTGCCTGGACAGTGGTTGTGGTGCCCTCCCCGTGGAGCCAGGGTTGCCCCTGGGGCTGGGTAGCAGCCGCTCTGCTGGAGCTCCAGACTGATGTTCCCAACTGTTCCAAACCGTTGTTTGACCTCTGCTCGTGTTAACTCGGTTATCCTCATCAGATTTCAGTGATTTTTCTTGAATTGAGCTATTCTGGGATTAACCACTGCCTGCCTGGTGTCTCTCTGCAGGGAAAGGCAATATGCACTGCCTGCCTGGTTTCTCTCTGCAGGGAAAGGCAATATGCACTGCCTGCCTGGTTTCTCTCTGCAGGGAAAGGCAATATGCCCTGCCTGCCTGGTTTCTCTCTGCAGGGAAGGGTGTCTCTTGGGCTTGCTGCATGGGTGCTCCCTGGAGGCACTGGGCTCTGCTGGAAGCGGACCAAGTCGTGTCCGCTGAGGAAGCCGTGCAGCCTCTGGAGCTGGCATCCTGCCTGCAGTGCCCAGCCATGGGATACAGGTCTTTCTGGTTCTGTGGCTCACCTGTGCTGGGCTGGCTTTGAACACAGTGACTTGGAAGGGCCGAGTTTAACCTTAGAGCTGATCAGCTCTGGGTGTTTTGCTTTGCACTTGCTGCCAGCTCCTCCTGACTCCATCCCAGGCTGGCTTTCCCCAGAGGCAATGCCACTGGCACAAGTGTCACAGATCTCTCAGCACACATGTGAAAGGAGGGGCCCCAGCTCTGTTCACCCTTCACCTGCCTGTAGGTCTCTAGAACAGGCACAACAGACTTTTCCCATGTCCCAGTGCCCGGCTGTGGAGCATTCAGCATTCTCTGCTTCCTCCAGGGACAGGTCTTGAGACATCAAGCCCACGTTTAACCAGGAAAATGGGAGTGAAACACGAGGCTCAAACACATGAGGAGGTTTTGCTGTCAGCATTTGAGGAGCTGCTGTGTTGTACTGCTGGCAGATGGAGAGGTGGATGGACAGACACCTCCTACCTGCAGTGCAAGGTCCCATGTAGTCATCCTTCCTGGAGGCAAACACAGAACTCAGCTAGGAGCCCAGCCCATGGTGGCATGGGAACCAGGCCCTCTTGCTCATGAATCACCAGAATTGTAATTATTTTCCTGCTTCACAGTCTGATCCTGCCTTTAATTAAACTTGTGCTGTCCCGCTGGAGGCGGGACTGGACAGTTGGACTTGAAATTCTCTGAAGAGAAATGAGAGGTGAGGAGTCTGTGGAGGACCTGTCCTTAGCATGGGCACTTCCAGGGTTGGAAGGGTTGGTAAAACCTCTGCCTTGGCTCGTGTTGGAGGAGTCACCACACAGCAGGCACTGCTGAGGTGCTTGTTCCCTGAAGAAAATCTCCTGTTACCAACACCAGTGGCCCAGGGCTAGTGTGGTGGGGCAGCCTGGGTTGTCACAGATTGTTTTTGAGGAAGAGGAAGTGCCTGAGCCCTGCTATTTGGGCAACAGAGCTGGGAGCACCGTGGTAAGTTTGGCTGCAGAAGGAAGGGTCTGTGCCATTCCAGAGTCAAGACTGTGTTTGTGATGTAGACCCTGTTCCTCATCTCCAGCTGTAGAATTGGTTACTGCCTGGTGTCAGACCTTTGGCCTGAGTGTGAGATCATTGTGGCTCTGTGATTAAGCTGGTGCCTGTCTCGTTTCCCCCGACACGTGTCCTGCTCCCCTCCAGTGGTGCTGCTGGGTCTCACTTCAAGGGATTAAGGCATTGCACTGAAACCTGCCTACAGCCTGCTTGGCTGAGGGGCAGAGTGTCCCCCCAGGCTGTGGGGGCATTGGGCAGCCCCCTCTTTGTGTCTGCTGCCAGCTGGAGGGGTCCTGGGGCCAAGGCAGCCCCCATGAGCTGTCCATGCTGAGGACAGCAGGGCTCCTTCTCCAGGGAAGCTGGTAGAGGAGCCCAGGTGTTTGTCTGTCCTTCTCCCTCCCTCTTGGCACATGGAGATGGCTCTCCTCCAGGTACAGGTGGGAGCATGGGGGCTGGCTCTCCTAGGAGAGCACAGGGTGATGCTGGGCAACAAAGATCCCCATGTCCTTGTTTCTTTCCCCTGGGATTAAGGGATTGGGTACCAGGTGAAGGGGAGAGGTGGAGTTTAGCCTTGGGTAGGCCAGAAACTCTTTATAGCCTTGGGAAAACAAAGGTTTGGAAAAGAGTCACGATGCTGACCTGGGAAGGGGGGATCAGTCTGCCTGCAGACACAGCTGATGTTTTCCAGGTCCCAGAATGCTTTCTCTCTTTCCTTGGCAGTGGAGATGCATCTTCTGCAGGTGGGGCAGGAGCTGTAGCACAAGGGCTTGTGCTGCTCTCACGTGCACGATGGGTGGGCACAGGGCTCTGTGGCTGCTGCAGGTTGTGGACACCAGCAGTGTGTGTGGGAAGCTCATGGCTCTGCTGGGTCTCTGTCCCTCACCCTGCCATGCACCATCAGTCTGCCCAGGTTGTTCCAGGACTGCAGCCCATTCCCCCCTGTGCCTGAGCAGTGGGGCCAGCTCCAGCAGCCCCCTGTGCCAGCCTGGGGGTGGCTCTGGTGACCCAGCACTGTCAGCCCTGGGCTGCCTCCCTGTCCCTAATCCTGGCTGGAGCATGGTTGGCTTTCCAGGCCTGCCCCTGGGATGTTGCCATTTCTGGGAAACAGCATAGCTGAGTGGTGGCTCAGAGGGTTTGTTCTGATCCTTTTATCCATTGTCCTTGCTCCTTTTTTCATTTTCCACCTCTTGGTCTGAGTGAATAAGTGAGTGGGGAATGGACCAAGGCTCTGCCAAGCATCACACTCCAGCAGGAGGGAGGTGTGGGCCTGGTGTCTGAATTCCTAGCATCACTGGACGCTGTGGTTCTCTTAGGCCACCTAAGAGCTCCAGCAAGCCTTCATTCATGTCCTGGGACTCTGCTGCAGCCTCAGCACTAATGCTGGGAGCTTCACAGACAAAACCACAGACTTGTCACATCAGCAAGCTGGAGAAACACAACTTGGAGGCTTGGTCATGGCAGAGGGGGGATGGAACCTCCTCCAGATGGTTTCTTAAAGACAGGGACTGGCCTTAGAAGGCCCTTTGTGACTCTGCTGTGTATATCCGTATGTGTAACTGCTGTGTATGGATGTCCCATGACATTGCTGTGTATGTACATACTGCCGTGGGTAACGTGCTGTAGCTGACCTTTCTCTGAGCAGAGGTTGGACTACTTGGTCTCAAGTGGTCCCTTCCAACCTGAGCCTTTCCATGGTTCTGCTGGTCGTGCCATGGACCTTCCATGGACCTGCCTCTGTGTCCCTTCCAACCTGAGCTCTTCCACGGTTTTGCTGGACCTGCCTCTGTGTCCCTTCCAACCTCAACCCTTCCATGGCTCTGCTGGACCTGCCTGTGTGATGCAGACTGTCCTTGGGAGTGAGCTGCTGTACTTGACAGTCTGTCCCTCACCTGCTGTCCTGCCACCTGCCCCTTTGCAGTTTTGGAGCTGGTGGCTCTTCAGAACTTCCCCTGCTTTGCTGATGTGCCCAGCAGCTCTGCACTGGTGTCCGCAGGCCCTGGGATGCCTGCCTGGTGCTGCTGCAGGCTGTGTGAGGAGGGGGTGCCTGGTGCTGTTCTGTCGGGCAGGGCAGGAGGTGGCTGGTGCAGCCAGGTTCAGAGCAGGACAGGCAGTTCCCCGTGCAAGGAATGAGGAAGGGGTGCAGAGGTCCTGCTGTCCCTGCTCAGGAGTGGGGCATCTCCTTCTCCCCGTGTTGGCCAATGCCACCTGCAGTGCCATCCATCCCTGCTGCTGGGGACCCACTGTGACACGCTGGGAATGTGGGGGCACAAGGTCATTTCTGAGCCGGGTGGGTGTCTCCTCCCAGGAGGAAGGACTCGGCTTTCCTGTGGACCAGACCTGGAGCTGTGCCCTGACCTGACTGAAACGCAGGCACACGTCGTGGTTCCTGAGCTCCCCAGGCACTTCTGTGCTTGTGCCTCTTGCTGGGTGAGAAGCTCTGCCAGTGGGTGTTGGGCACCCTTGTGTTATCCGGGGGATTGTGTCCAGGATGAGCAGTCAGTGCCTGGGGCTCGGGACTGCCCCTTGCCCAGGTGTTGCAGCTCCTGGGCAGGAGCCAAAGGTGAATGTGCCTGTGTTTGCTGCTACCAGTGTGTCCTGTTTCCCTAAACCGGCTGAGCCTGTTGCTGTTTCTCTGGGTAACCTCAAAGGCAGCTGCAGAGTGCCGTGTGGGAATGTGTGGGAACGTTCCTGGGCCAGGACTGACCTCACCTGCTGCTGAGGGTGGCGTGGCTGGGGCGGCCCTGCCGGGCTCCTGCCGGCTCTCGCTTGCAAGGGCACGTTTTGGGGACACCTATGGCTGTCACAGTGTGATCCTGCTGTGGCCACCAGGTATTTGTCTTTCATAAACTGCCTGCAAATGCACTGCTCTGAATCAAGAGGCTCACTGAGAATTTCATGAGGCTCTCACCCTTTTTCAGTCCTGCGTAGATCCAGTTGGAGCAGGGCCAGAGGAGGCCATGGAGATGATCAGAGGGCTGGAGCACCTCTCCAGTGACAAAGAGACTTGGGATCATTCAGCCAGCAGAAGAGAAGGCTGTGGGAGACCTCACTGCAGTCTTGCAGTACCTACAGGGGTTCCAGGAAGGCTGGAGAAGGACTTTGGACAAGGGCCTGGAGTGACAGGACAAGGGGGAATGGCTTCCCACTGGCAAAGGGCAGGGTTAGATGGGATGGATATTGGGAAGGAATCCTTCTCTGTGAGGATGGTGAGGCCCTGACACAGATTGCCCAGAGGAGCTGGGGATGCCCCATCCCTGGAAGTGTTCAAGGCCAGGCTGGATGGGGCTTGGAGCAGCCTGGCCCAGTGGGAGGTGTCCCTGTCCATGGCAGGGAGTGGGATTGGGTGGTCTTGAAGGTCCCTCCTGCCCAAACCTGTTGTGGTTTGGCATCCCAAAACTGTCTTCACATAACTTCCAGTCAAAACAAAGTTCAGCACTGAAAACCCAGTGTCAGATGTCTCTATTCTCCAGTTAAGGAAGAAAAGCCCCTCTGTGACAAGGACAGTATGCAGAGAGGCAGAGACAGGTTTGTAGGGGGGAACTGTGTGGCTTGTGGGTGTGTAGTGATTGTGGGGTGTCACTGGTCAGGGTTTGGCTCGGGAGGGGCTCCCCAAATTCTGCTGGTTCCCTCCCATGGGTGATATTGGCCACACTCAGTATTTGACTGAGAGCAGCAACGAGGAACGTGTGAGGGGTTGTATTTGTTTCTGTGGGTCCTGTGAACCCCCAGAGCTGCGTGCTTCTCCTGTGAGGATAATTATTTGGTGGACCCAGGTGCCCAGAGCCGTTTTGGATCCCCCATGGCTGAAGGTTTGACCAGACAAAGGCCTGAGCAACCTGCTCTGGCCTCATCCTGATCCTGTCTTGAGCAAGAGGTTGGACTGGAGCTCTCCTGAGGTACCTTCCAACATGAATTCTTTCATGGATCTGTGATACACAAAGGATTGGAAGGATCTTTTATCGTTGTCCTTTTGACTGAAAAATCCATGGATCTAGGTTGCTTTTTTTTCTTTTTTAAAGAGTGAAGTAGCTGAATTTTGTTTCAGAACTTAGCAAAAACCCTTGAATGTGTTTGCCTGTGTTTAACTCTTGAGGGGTTACTGAGGGAGGATGTTGCATCTGAAAACCTGCTGCAGAGCCTGGATTTCTCCGTTTTCTGCCCTTTTTTGCAATGTTGTAATTTTGTGGGGCATTTCTTATCTTTTGTCTCATGGTTCTTTACAAACTCTTTATACCTGTCACCAATGATTAATTAATGTATTTCCAGTTGGTTGCACTGTGGTTGCTCTGCTCTGGGTATTGTAAGAGTTTATGTTCCTGAACCTTATTAGCAGGACAGTTTTGTAGCTGTTTTCTGCCTTACCCACCCTGTGAGTATTCCCTGCTTTGGCAGGGAATATCTTTTTGTAATGCATCCTGATTTGCAAAGGCTTTTACCCTCAGTGACATCCAACTGCTGTTACATTGGTACCCCCTAATCTTAGCTTGTTTTTTGTTAGTGATAACTTCCATCACACCCTGAGCTGCTGGACCCTGTGCTGGAATCCTCCTCTGCTGGTTCTGGATTCCTGTGTGCTGGAATCTTTCCTTGCTGGTCCAGGATTCCCATGTGCTGGAATCCTCCTGTCACTGTGGGCTTTGGGCTCCTGGGCTGCCAGGAAACAGGGAAAGATTGGACTTAGCTTTTTTCTACTTCAACCTTCTGTTTTTGATCGACTCTGAGTCCAGTTTGGACACTGAAGGATCTGGGTCAGGCAGATTTGCTGCTGTTTTGTTTTATAGCTCAGAAAACGTTGAAGTTGGGGGAGTTTCTCCTTACTAGAGATGTTCAGTGTGGTGCTAAATCTAGGGATTTGCTTTGCCAGCTCTGGGAATTGGGGTGAGCTTTGATTAGCAAAAGGGATAATTGCCAGTCTCTAGAGACGTGTACTCAAGGTTTCACTCTTAGTTCTAATTTTTAAATTAATTTGTTCTCATTTTTCAGTGTCACAAGTGAATCTCCTGTGCAGTACCACTTGTGTCCTGCAGTTCCTGCATGAGGGCTGTGCCCAGCTCTGGCAATGCTGAGGGGTTTAGAAACCTTTTGAGGTTTTTTTTTTTAAAGAAAAAAGAAGAAGCTGGGGCTGCTGCATCACATACAACATGGGTTAGTTCCAGTTTATTCTAAGTGTTATTTAGACGTGTGCACATGTATTCTGAGGCTGCCTGAACCCATGGGCAGAAGTGCTGTAGCCTGGACTGTGGATGTTCAGTCCCTGTGGTTATTTTCCGATGTGCACACTCTGGCAGGTCAGCACGATGTCTTGCCTGGAATTTCCTTGCATTCTAAAATTAGGAAAAGGCTCTGGGAAACAATAGCAAATCAGGTGTCTAAACTCCTGCTCCCCTGAACCTTTGTTGTCATTTAGACTTTCACCCACTTCCTTTTCACTGAGCTGCTTTGCATTAGATAAACTGAGTTAAACAGAGCCCATGATGGGCAGTGGTGAGGGGTTTTTTTATTTATTTACTCATTATACAATGATTATGCTGCCTTAGGACATCAGAAGTGTGAATTTCCTGTCAGAGCTGTGCATCCATCGCCTTCCATGTGCAGAGTGCTGAGGAAGCAGGACAGCCCCAGGGCAGCAGGGGCTGTGCTGGGCTTTGGTGCCCCTCAGACACACCTTTGTGCCTGGCAGTGGTGCCTTGGGAACTGCAGAGGTTTGGGTCTGTGCAGAAGCTCCTCCAGTTACACCACCAGACCTTGTGGCTGTCCCTGCTAGAGGGTGGGGAGCTGCTCTGTGCACCTTCTCAGGGTTGTGTTTGCTCCACCTCTTCATCCCCAGCCCTCCCTTGTCTGCTCTGTGCTCTGTTCTCTGCCGTGTCAGGGTTGGTAACCCAAGCCCACCTGCACCTGGAGGTGTCCCCAGCTGCTCCTGGGGAGCTCTGTCCCAGCACCCTTGTGCAGGTGGACACCTGGAAAGGCACCAGAGGAGGGAGGTTCAGAGCTCCCTCTGCTTTGATCCCTCCCAGTGTGTGCTGCAGGAGTAGCCCTGGCTCTGGCCCTGTTCCCTGACCTGTGGATGATCCCTGCTGTGACCCCCTCCCTGCTCAGGACAGGCACAGGGTGATGTGACCCACAACTGGCCTCTGCACGTTGCTGCACAGATCTGAGTTTGTTCCAGGTCACTTCTGAACATTTTCTGCTCTGGCCCCCATTGTTTGTTACTGCCAGGACTCCAAAACAATGCAGGAAATGCAGCAAACACCCCAGCCCTGGTTTCCATCCTGTCCAGGATCTGACCTCTGGCAATGGTCACAGTCAGCTGCAGTATTTGGTCAGTTGATAATTACAGAATGTTGATAATTACAGAATGTTGTGTTTAGTAAACTCAATGGGGCTGCTGGTGCCTTGGAGGAGTGTGACTGATGGATCCTGGAATTTGCCATTTGCAGCTCATGGACTTCTGGGAGCTCTGAGGGGCGTGTGAAGAAGCTGAGTGTTGTGAGGGCCCTTCCAGTCACCATTCCTATGGCTGTGGTGTTTCTAGGAAGGAATTTTCCTGCCTTCTCTTAGTTCTGTGTCACGTGGGGCTGTACTGACAGCTCACCTGCACCTTTTCCACCCAACACAAATGCTGTCCTTGATGGTGTGGGGACCTACCACTGATGTCCTCACCAAACCTCCTGGACAGCAGGTGTGTGCAGCAGCAGGGGCACCTGGCACTGGCAGTCTCCCTGTCTTTCTCCTTTGTTGGCTTTTCTAGACCAGACTCACAAACTCGGGTGTCTGCTGCAAGTTGCTTTAGAGTGACTTCCCTGTGGTGCTGGGCGTCAGAGCCTGAGGTGAAGTGTTACTGTGGGAAACAAGGAGTGTCCAGTTTGTGTCCTGCATGGGAGGGAGGATGACAGTGGGGTGACAGGTGCCAGATGAATGATCAAGCTAAACTCATTTATGCCTTTTTTCTTTCAACCTCGTCCCTTGTAGCCCTTCATGGGGGATCTGATCCATGCAGTGAGTGCCCTATGAGGGCCTGGTTGGGATGGGGGCTGTGGGGACAGGCAGGGGTCTCAGGGATGTATGCTTAGGCTTCTCCTGAGCTGAGGAGATGACTTTGGCCAGGCCTGCTGCTGACCCTGCTGTGCCACCTCTGTCACAGCCGTTCTTCAGGCTGCTGAACCTGCGCAAGCTGGGCCTGAGCGACAATGAGATCCAGAGGCTGCCCCCCGAGGTGGCCAACTTCATGCAGCTGGTGGAGCTCGACATCTCCCGCAATGGTAAGGCTGGGGCTGGGCAGGAGCAGGGGCCCAGGCCCTGCAGAACTCCCTGTGCCCTCCTGTGCCTTCCCACAGCGCGGGGAGTGATCCCTGGGAGGCCCTGGGCTGTGACACTGGGCTTGTCTTCCCATGTCTCAGGCTGTCACCACTACCTGCTGTTCCATTTTCTCAGGTCTTATTTGTTATTTTACCTATTTTTTCCAGACATTCCAGAAATTCCTGAAAGCATCAAATTCTGCAAATCCCTGGAAATCGCAGACTTCAGTGGGAATCCTCTCTCCAGGTAGGAAGGCATATGCAACCCATTAGTCCAGCTGAGAAGGAGAACTGAAGCTGCCCATTCTCCTTGGCTTTCCCTGATTTTCATCTTGTAATAGTCTTCCTGTGAGGTCAGGATTGGCTTGGGATTGCCCTGTGCCAAAGCTGCAGGTGTCTGCTCTCCTGGCAGATGGAAGGCTCAGTGCAGGGAGGAGCTGCTGTGTGCTCCACCCTCAGCAGAGCCTGTGGCTGGGAATGATGAGCATTCAGTTGTACTGGTGTCAACACTGGGGACTTTTGTATTCTTGCAATGAGTTAGTTGCTCTCTTTGCCCTGGTCACAAACCAGAATGGATGTGGGCTTATGCTGCAGAGGAGAAAAAGCCTGCATGCCATCCTCTGTCCCTCAGAACCCCTTTTGGACCCCGTCTGAGTCCTTTTTGCCCCCTCTCAGCCCCTTTTCCACCCCTCTCTTACTCAGAACTGAGGACAACTGCCCTTTGAACCCCGTGTTTGGTTGTTTCCCTGTTACCTCAGTGCCTAGAGCTGTGTCCAAGTAGGAATCTCTGACTTGTCTCTCAGTACTCTGTCCCTGGAGCTTTTAATACATGATGTTGGAATTCGGCGGGGCTGAACAGAGCCATGTTTTCAGGCTCTGTTGTCTTGCTGCCAGGGTCCCTGCAGGTGCCAGTCTGGCCCCAAGTGCCCAGTTCCCTTTGTGCTCAGGGCAGGTGCTGTCCAGGTCTCCCTTTAGGCACCTTTTTCTCTGCTCCCTCCCCTGGTCCCAGGCACTGCTGGAGTGGCACAGGCTTCTCTGTGGGTGACAATGCCTGTACCAAGGAACAACCGGCACTTCTGCACTAGGTATTGTCAGAGCCTTTTCCTGGCTCAAGGTTCAGATGAGTGTGGGGGGTGGGCTAGGGGGGCTCTATGAGCTGTGTGTGGAAGCCAAGGAGTTTCCTCTTTCAGAGTTTTTCCCTCCTCTGTCACATTGAGCGTGTTGTGATTGTGCTTGGTCCTGATGCTGCAGTGTCACCTGCAGAGATATCCTTTGCTGGGCACTTGGACTGCTTGGGAGCCCTCCCTGCTTCCAAGTGTAAATGATCCCATGGCATGATTTAGTCTGGGATTTGTGTTCAGGTACTGCAGAGCTGAGTTTGCAAACCTGGACAGGTAATGTGTGGTGCAAGGGAGTTCTGTGGTCTTGAAAGCAAAACTTGTCCTGGATCAGCACCCAGGGTCGATGATGGTTCCTTTTCTTCTCCTTTCCACATGTTGATGCCAATTGGGCTGAGACTGGCTTTGGGGGGATTTAAGTGTTTTGGGGGATTCTCTGCTTTGTACACAGGATTGATGGAGCTTTGTTCCTGTTCTCACAGGCTTCCTGAGGGCTTCACCCAGCTCCGAAGCCTGGGCCACTTGGCCTTGAACGATGTGTCCCTGCAGAGCCTCCCCACTGACATTGGGAAGTGAGTATGGCCCTGTTCTGGCAGGGAATGGGGCTGGGATGGGGACACTGCTGGTGGAGTGGGGACACTGGCAGGACCTGGAGGTGCCTTTCTACCGAGGTTCTTGTCCTGGTCCCATCTGCTTCTCCTGCTGTGGTTTGTGGCACAGCGAGGACTGATCCAGCCTTCTCAAATCCTGCCTTTCCCTCTGTTCTGAGTGCCCATTTGCCCCTTCCAAGCAATGATTTCTCTGCTGGCAAACAGCCCCATGGAGTGCAGAGCCTCTCCCATGGGATTTGGCTTTCCACATGTGAGGGATTTTTTGGACAGCCAGTCCTGTTGTGACAGCGTGTTCCTTGTCCTGAGTGTGGGCATAGTGTTGTTCCTTGTGACTGCAGCAAGCACTCACCTCCATCAAAGCAATTTATGCTCCTGTTGTGTTTGTTGGCCCATCTCCATCCCTGTGTGCACACTCATGCATTGCAGGACACAAGGGGTGGTTCAGGGGAAGGGAGATGAGCAGCTCCTTGTATCCCTGAAGCCCTGTCCAGTGAACCTGGCTTTCTTGCTCCCTTTTCTCTTGCAGTTTGGCAAACCTGGTGACTTTGGAGCTACGTGAGAACCTGCTAAAGACTCTCCCCACGTGAGTGTCTGTCTGGGGGCTGGAGGAGTCTCCTGCCTGATTGTTCTTGCTGCTTCTTCAGGGACTGATTCCTCAGGGATAGTGCAGGCAGCAGCACTTGGCTTGGGAGGGCTCAGGCTGGGCATAAATAGGCTGCAGCTTGCTGGATTTCCAGAAACTGGGGAAAGGAGGGAGAGGATGGTGCAGGGCTGGAGAGCAGCAAAGATGTTCAGAGCCTGTACTCTGTGTCTGTGTAAGGATTGATTTGGAATAGACAGGGTTCCCAAAAAAAGCTGGAAATAGTGAGAACCATTTTTCCTGGAGAGATGGAGCAGACAATGAATTCTTTTGGAAAGAAAGAGAGAACCGTGGATGTGGGTGTAGGAGTAGCTCTGTGCACAGTGAGGCTCAGGATTTGAAGAGCAGCAGGATACAGCTGAGGGTACATTTTGCTTCTGACATCTGTTTTGTTGGCTATCCCTCCTGGTTGTTCTGGATGGGATAACTGCCCTCCCTGCAGCAGACAAAACATAAGCCAGCAAGGGAGGAGAGGTAAGTGTTGTTCTATGTTTTGGAGTTAGGGTAGGGATGAGTTCCTGTTAGGAAACCTCGTTGGTGGAGGTGATGCTCTCAGGATGTGGAGAACCGACCAGTCTGTACTTTAGTCTCTGCGTTGGCCCATCAGAGTTTGTTGAGTTTTCTACCCTACATCAGCTCTGTCAGCTTCTTTTCTGCCTGCTTATCCATCCCACTGATGATTCCCCCAGCTTTCCTTGGATATTGTTGGAAGGGGCTCTTTCTGAACTGCAGGGTGTTTTGGGACCACACAAACTCCTCAGTGAAGGTGTGACACTTGCAGCTCTTGTCACCTGTCCTCAGAGCTCTCTTACTGTTCCTGGCAATAATCCAGCTTGGCTGCTGGTTCTTCCCCCCCGTGGTTACACCCTGTAGAAGCACAGATCAGAATCACACCATCACCTTGTCTGATGCCAGTCACCAGATCATTTCTGCACAGAACTTGTCACACAAAGTTGTGTGACAATAGGAAGGGGCCAGCTGAGATGGTCCCATGTGGATTCTTACCACAGGGGACAATAGGAGAGCTAAAGCTCCTTGTCATGGAACCCCAGGGTGGTTTGGGTTGGAAGGGACCTTAAAGCTCACCATGTTCCAGACCCTTGCCATGGGCAGGGACACCTTCCACTATCCCAGTTTGCTCCAAGCCTCATCCAGCTTGGCCTTGAACACTTATTCCAAGCTGAGAACTGGCAAACAAGAGGAGTGGTCCTGGTGCTGGGCACCTCTGCTGTCTGTTCCTGGGGCTGGGTGTTCATACAGACAGGTACCACTGCTGGGTTACCCCATGTCAGCAAAGAGGTGCAGTAGCTACAGCCAAGATTGGGCTTTCAGACTGCAGTGAGGATGGTCCCCATGGCTTTTCACTGTCTCAGAACCAGCAAGTCTCTGGAGTCTTGAGAATCCAGTCTGTGACAAACCCCTCGGGTTCCAGTGGGGATCTCCCATGCCCAGTGCTCCTGTGTTGCCCTGTGGTAGATCCAGGTGCCATCCAGCAGGATACTTTTAGTGATATGGTGCTTTGAGATTTTTCACTGGAAGGTTAATCCAGGCTTGATACTCGTTCTGCAATGCAAATCCAGTTTCTTTTCATCTTTCCCCAAATCCCCAAATTGTATTTTGGGATGATTTCCAAAAGCAGAAAATGGATCTTGAAGGCCAAGGCAGTTCTGATCAGCTCTGTCAGTCAAATATGGTGTGTCAGTCGATGGCCAGAACCATTTCAGTGGTGCTGTCAGGTTCTCTGCCTGAGGCTCTGGCCCTTACTCTGGCTGCACATTGTGCCCAAGAACAGCTCTAAATGGGTCCAGGTGACCTTGCCAAAGAGGAGAATGATTTATCCAAAAAATGGCTGGGACTCTGTTTCCAGGGCTTCCGAGAAGGCTGAGAATTTGGGATGGCAAAGTGCATCGGTGTCGTCTGGGAATTTTTCTGTTGTTGAGCTTCTGAAAGATCCAGCTTGCAGTGACCTTTACTTGCCAAAATTCCATTGCATTGGTCAGCCTTCTGATACTGACCGAGTTCTGAAATGGTTCAGCTTGTACAGCTGGTCATCACCCTCATCTCTGCCATGCAGGTGGGACACAGCCAGAGACTTGAGAAGGGCAGCTCTCATGAATTCCTATGGAACAGAGGAGGGTGATCTATATTGGGATCTTCTGCCAGACCTCAAACAATGTGGATTCCACAGCTCACTTGTTCTTATTTTGGGAATTCAAGCTGTGAAGGTGCAAAGGGACAGTCCAGGCTGCATTACCTTCAGAGCAGTCAGGGTTGGTGTGTGTTCATGGTGAGGGAGTGCTGTGCAGCAGGATCCTTTGGATGAAACTGTTGATGAACTTTGGATAAACCTTTGCTGGAGTTTATCTCAAAATCCACTGCTGCATGCAATAGGAAATTAGTTTTCCTACTTAGCCCAAGCAGCCAAGTTTTTGCAGCTTGGCCCAGGCAAATGAACTCCCTTTTATTGCAGCCCCCAATGGCCTTGGTTTGGGTGGCATTGAGAGGTGGAGCTGTTTCTAGAGAAAAATGGGGATTTCGGTATTGGGACAGTTCCTTAAGAAGAGAATAAAGCTGTTCCCTGCTGGGGGAGTGGGCAAGGCTGGCAGCTCCACCCCGGCACTCAGTGAAGGGCAGCAGTTCTTTGGGGAGATGGAGTTGGAGCTGGTGGGTCAGACTCAGATGTGAGGACAAGCGAGCACCTGGGCCGTGTCAGGAGAACCCACCCTTGGGTTTGTGGGACTGCAGGCCTTGTCCATCCCCAGGTGTGGTGTGGGGTGCTCAGGGTACATCTGTGGGTCCTGTGCAGTGTCTTCATGGTTGGCTTCTGTCTCTGTGTTGTGACTTCACCTGAGACATCAGGCCACTGTTGTCTTCCCTTCCTCTTCAGTAGCATGGGCATCCTGTTTGGGGAAGCAGGCTGTTGGATTTGTCCTTCCTCCCTGTGCCTACAGCTGTGCTCCCCTTGCCCCTCAGACATGTCCTGTCCTCTGCTGAGCCCCTTCTGTTGCCTGTCAGTCCGTGCCCAGGTCCCTGTCCTTGCTGTGAAACAGGCAGTGATGTGAAGGTGTGGCTGGTCATCTGTTATGGTTTTGATCACAGAGTTTGATGGTGGGAGGGGGAGAAGGCAAACGGGTACCAGTGGAACTGGCTGTGCTGGGACTGCTGCTGCCTCTGAACCCAGCTCCCTGGGGCAGAGGGTCTGGCTTGGGAAAGGTTCCAGCTCTCTGCACTCTTGGGCTCAGAGGGGCTGTGGGAAAGGGTCAGGATTGCCCCACCTGCTTTAGGAGTTAGTGCAGATCATGTGGTTTGTGCTGTGTGTGTCCCAGATGCTAACCTTCCGCTCTTCATTTCTTGTTTTCTCTCTCTGTCCCCCGTGCCTTGCAGTTCACTCTCCTTCCTTGTCAAGTTAGAGCAGTTGGATCTCGGTGGCAATGACCTGGAAGTACTGGTAGGTGAGGGGTGGTGGGGAGGGAATTGGGGTGGTTGGTAGGGGCAGATTCTGCACCTCGGTGCAAGCAAGTGGGTTTTCACCTGAAATGCAAGGAAATAGACCCTCAGGTTGTTTGGGGAGATTCTGATCTGCCCAGCATGGCCCAGTCATCATTCCCAGATGAATTTTCTCTTTATATGTCAGCCCTTGTGTCTTGCTCCCTGCTGGCCTCACAGCCAGCCTGCTCTGCCCTTTCCAGGCTCTGGCATGGTAATTCTTCCTGTCTGCTTGCCAAGGATCTTTCCTTTCCAGTAAGACTCTGGTGCTTCCCTTCTCTGTCCTGCACTGCCCCCAGCTGTTTTTCTTCTCATCCAGCATCCTGCCTTTCTCCTTTCTGATACAATTTCTGCCCTGTGAAATGCTGGGCTATTCCATGTCGTCCATGGCAGCGAGGGTAGCCCAGCATGGGGCCTCTCTCCATGGAGGGCTCAGCTTGTGGAGAGCAAGGGCACAGTCTCAGAATTCAGGTTGTCTGCGCATTTGGAGACACCCAGTGATGTTCTGTAACTTTGCAGCTGTGGATTAAGCTGTTACTGGATCCTACTCTTCACTTTCTGCAATGGGTTTTGGCAGAAACCTGTCAACACTGGGAGGCAAAGGGGTTTGTGCAGCTTAGCTGTGCACAGGCTGAGCTCGCCTGTGAGAACAGCTGACACTTGAGCCATGCTCCAGTGGAGCAAACTCCAAACCCAAATGCTGATGGCTTGGAGGGTTTTGGGATGTGAATGTGTATCTGCCATGGCTGATGGTGCCTCTGGGTCACGCTGAGTTAGCCAGTGGTACCCAAATACTTATTTTCATGTCTGAGAGGAGGAAGACACATTTCTTTTATAAGGCCAGAATTTCCAGCCCCCTACAATCATGGAATCATTTAGGTTGGAAAAATTCGGTTGGTCTCATTTAGGCTCTGAGACCACTGAGTCCAAGCTGTGCTGTCCCAGTGCTGCCAAGGCCACCACTAACCCATGTCCCCAAGTGCCACATCCACATGGCTGTTAAATCACCCTGGGGTGGGGACTTCACCCCTGCACAGGGCAGCTGTGCCAGGGCTGGACAGTCCTTTCTGGGAAGGTATTTTCTCAATATCCAACCTAAACCTTCCCTGGCAACTTGAGGCCATTTGCCTTTGTCCTGTCCCTTGTTCCCTGAGAGCAGAGCTCCACCCCAACCTGGCTCCATCCTCCTGTCAGGGAGTTGCAGAAAGGAAGAAGAGCCCCCCTTTTCCCCAGCTCCCTGAGCTGCTGTCCATCAGAACTGTGCTGCAGGTTTGGTTCTTGCCTTGCCAGCTGACACAGCCCTACTGTTGCCTTCCATGTTTCCCACTGGACCTCCTGCAGCCAGTGGGCCGTCCCAGACAGTCTCTGACATTTGTAATAATAATTCCCTATCTTGTAATAATCCCTGGATGGTCCTGGGAGGCGTGAGAGGCAGAGCAGTGCCTGCCTTTGCAGAGAGTGGTGTATTTGCAGCATCCTCTAGCAGTCCCTCCCCGTGGAAGGGCCTGGTGTCAGCACTGTCCTATCTCCTGCAGCCGGACACGCTGGGCGCGCTGCCGAACCTGCGCGAGCTGTGGCTGGACCGGAACCAGCTCTCGGCCCTGCCGCCGGTGAGTGCGTGCTGGGCACACCTTCCTCCCTCTGACCCTGCCCCAGCTGTTCCCTCGAGCCATGGGCTCTCCTCTCCTGCAGGAGCTGGGCAACCTCCGCCGCCTGGTGTGTCTGGATGTGTCTGAGAACAAGCTGGAGCAGCTGCCCAATGAGGTCAGCGGGCTGGTGGCACTGACGGACTTGCTGCTGTCACAGAATCTGCTGGAATGCATTCCAGATGGGATTGGTGAGCACTGTGGGATGGGGAGTGCTGGGGGAGCCTCAGGAAAGAGTATCTGACAGGGAATCGGGGGTTCATGGACACGGGCACAGTGATGAAGAGCAGTGGGTGATACAGGTGAGCAGAACCTGCAGCAGAGTTCAGGTGCTTCATCTGCATGAGGCGTGGGGGAGGTCTGTGAACAGGCCTGGTGGGAGGAAAGGCAGAGCCTGTGGGGTTGGGTTATGTGATCCTTGGTGGGATCACAGCCAGGTGAGTAGAACAGCATCCTTCTCTCTGGCACAGCTCACACCTAATTTGTCACCCTGGCCAGGTCAGCTGAAGCAGCTCTCCATCCTCAAGGTGGACCAGAACCGGCTGACGGACGTGACAGAATCAATTGGGGACTGTGAAAATCTGTCTGAGCTCATCCTGACTGAGAACATGCTGACGGTGAGTAGCAGCAGCCAGCTGCCCCTCCTGTGCTGCTCACTGGAGCCGACTGCAAGGGATCCCTTCCTGCATCTTCTGCCCTCCGAGCTGAATTCCCAAGCGTGCTCCAGCTGCTTCCATACAGAGTTTCACCAGGTTCACAGACATTTGGAAGCTGCTTCCTCTCACCAATTTTCTTCCCCTAAAACATTCTCTGGGATAGCAGGGATGCTGGGATTGCCCATCCCAAAGCCCATCCAGGCTGATGGGTGCAGGACCACATCCCAGGCTGCATTTGGTGAAGGGTTTGGGATATTGTGGTTGAAAATGGCCCTGCTCCAAACTGCCTGTGATTTGTTTGGTGAAACACAAGGTTTGGGAATGGGCAGATAAATAGAAGAAAAGTCCTGACCAGTGGTGGTTGGAGTGTGCTGGTGCTGTGTTGAGGGGAAGAGTTAGCATGCATCAGTCTGTGAGCCTGAGGGAAAACCTGTCCCAAAGTTGTCCTGAAGAGCATGATCCCAAATGTGTGTGTTGTGGCAGAAGGCAGCTTGTTCCCCAGACTGAGGTCTTTGTGCCTTTTGCCTTCATTCTCTCGCTGTTTCCTCTTGCTGCCACTGACTGGGCTCCTTCCCAGGCCTTGCCCAAATCCCTGGGCAAGCTGGCCAAGCTGACCAACCTGAACGTGGACCGGAACCGACTGCTGGCATTGCCGGCAGAGATCGGGGGCTGCGCCAACCTCAACGTGCTGTCCCTGCGCGACAACCGGCTGGCACTGCTGCCCCCCGAGCTGGCCAACACCACCGAGCTCCACGTCCTGGATGTGGCTGGCAACAGGTGAGGAGCAGGGAAGTGCAGGATGTTCCTGGGGTGCTGCTGTGAGGGAGATGCTGGATCTGTGTGGATGCCAGGATCTGCAGTGGGGGGAGGCCTGGGCTGGGGGCTGGAGCTTTGCCTGTGAAGCCCTTCTCTGTGCCACCTAAACACAGGGTAGGGGTAAGGCAGAAGTGTGAGGGCATTTTTTCATGTGTGAAATAGAGATCAAGGGAAATCCCTTGTCAGTGGTTTCCTTCCCTTCCTGCAGATTTTGTGAGTTTGTGCCATTAGTCCCCAGGTGGTTGGTGCCGAAGCCTTGTTCATGGTGTGTGGGTGCCTGGGAGCTTTTCTGAAAGGTCCTTCTGTTGCCTGAAAAGGCCAGCACAAAAACTGAGACTAGTCAGGAGAAAGGGAATAAATGTGGGTGTTTATTGGAAAGGCCTTCAAAGGTACATTTAGGGCAGACAGAGCCCCCCCAGGGGCATCACCCAAAATGGACGAGGAGTCACGAGTTCTCCACACCTTATAGGTTTGGTCCTTTTGCATATCAGCATAAATTCACCAATTAAAACTTTGCAATTTCCCCCTGGCTCCCCTAGCTTGCTTCCACCCCCTTTAGAGGCTTGGGCCTGGGCACTCTAAATATCCTTGAAGAGCAAGCCCAGAGAGGCATTGTTATGTGTATCTTAGCATGACAGAACAGCAGCTAACAGGCTATGAAGCATTTCAGAGTTACACATTAGGCAATACAGAATTTGAAAAATATAAGGGTTAAAACCTAAGGCCACACTTCACGTTTGGGCTGCAGTTCTGTTTGCTGGGGCTGGTGTTTTTGGGAGCAGTTGGAAGCTGATCTCTGTAGAGAACACTCTGTACACTGGTCTGTGAAAGCATCATTTTCCAGTTTCCAAACCCCTCCACTTCACACTGTTGGTGGAGTTCTCCTCCCAGGGCTGGTGAGGGTGGGTTGCTGGAACCCAGTCCAGGGCCATGGGCGAATCAACTGTTCCAGTGGTGCAGAACTGAGGGATCTGCAGCTGCTTGGCACTGTCCCTCTTGGCTCAGGGGGAGCAGTCTGGAGCCGAGGTGAAGCTCCTTCCTGACCAGATGAGTTTAACCAGCAGTTGTTTTTCTCTTTTGCAGGCTGCAGAACTTGCCCTTTGCTTTGACAAATCTTAACCTGAAAGCCCTGTGGCTGGCAGAAAACCAGTCCCAGCCCATGCTGAAATTTCAGACCGAGGATGATGAAAAGACAGGGGAAAAGGTTCTCACTTGCTACCTGCTGCCCCAGCAGCCCTCTCCCAGCCTGGGTAAGAGTCTGTGTCACAAGCACTGGTTGCAGAGCCTTGTGCTCTGGAGGGGGCTGAGGCCTTGAACCTTCTCTGCTGGGTTGGACTGTCCCTTAACTGTGGTTCCTGTAGCAGATCCAGCTTCTTGAATGGCTGGGACACCTTTCCCAGGCAGTGATTGTTAAAACTGAAGAATTGCCTCTCTGCCAGATTATAAGGAAGCTGCAGCCTCATCTTTGAGTGTTCTGCTTGGATCTATGGACAAAACAGTTAATTTTCATTGTCCTGTCAGCATGATATTCATGCCTTAATTCTACCCTTTTCCTTATTTCTTGGGTAAGGAGTGCTAGAGCTGAAGCATTTCTGTAGAGGCTGCTGTAGATCTGCTGGGAGATGTACAAAAGGTGACAGGACATTGAGGCCACAGCCTTTGTCCTCAGGACCTCTGATGCCATGGGCAGATACAACACAAGTGCCCTGATGGGATGAGAACTGGCTTCCATCCAAGTCTACAACCCTGCTCTTCCCAAAAGGAGCTCCCACTGTGTTCTGTTCCTCCCCAGAGAACCTCCTGCAGAACAGTGTGGATGAGAGCTGGACGGACACCAACTTAAACAGAGTCAGTGTGATCCAGTTCCTGGATGAACCTAAAGGAGATGACGACGAGGAGGCTGGAGCTGAGAGACGAGTAAGAAGTTCTGGAGGCTTGCTGCCTCCCTGTGGGAGCACAGGGACAAGCTAAGCTTTGCAAAGATGGGGAGCCACTCTGGTGAGCCCATGACGCTGCTGCAGGCGTGTGTGACATTCTGCTGTCTGAAGGACACTTGGTGCCCTGAGGAGCCAAGCAAGAGTGAAAGGGAGGGAATTTCCTGGGAGCTGTGGTGCAGGGTCATGTTTTGAGGCTCTTCTATGGGAGTGGAGCTATGGCACTCACGTGCCCAGGGACTCAGAATGTCCAGAGATCCCAAGAGAGCACTGTCAGGATGGGGTTTTAGCTCAGCCCCCTTGTGGGGAAAGGCTGCCCAGCCAAACCCAGGCCATGCCCATCCCTCCAAGCACAGAGCCAGTGCAGCCCCTGCTGTGGAGTGTCCTGTTAGTAAAGAACTGAACACTGTGGGCAGCCTCAAAACTGCAGGAGATCATTGTGCTTTCAGTGCAGATGCACAGGGCAGGATGAAAGTTTTCAGCAAGTGCTCTGGAGGTTTCAGTCTCTTGCAGGGTTTTTTCCCTTTTTATCTTATTGAAAGCCATTCTTGAGACCTAAATCCTTCTAGTGAAGGTGTATGCAGCTGTCCTTGGGAGGTTTGGGGTTTTTTTAAATTGTTTTTGACATTGTTATTAATTTTAGGATGCTGATTTTCTTGACTCCTTACCTGGGCTGGAACTCACTAAGCAGCACCAGTTCTGGTGCATTTGGGCTTGGCAGACTTGTTAAATAATTCCAGATGAATTAGGAAGATATCCCAGGAAGATTTCTCGCTTGTGTTCTGGAGGGGTTTCTGTGTCTACAGTTTTTCATTTACTAAGCCTGAAACACCATTTAAAACTTTCCAGCTCTATCATTCTTCCCAAGCCCTCTAGATGCAGAGCAGGATGATGTCCAGAGACAGCTCTGAGTGTTCCCTGCCTCTCTTCTTCCCCCTTCTCAGCTGCAGGCTGTAAGACCTGGAGCAGAGCCTGCAGCAGGATGTGCTGGCTGCATCCTCTCGGGACTCTGGCTCTCTGCCAGAGGTGCCAGTTACCTGCAGAGGTTCATTCCCAAGGCCTGGCACTGCTGCCAGGGCTGGCATCCCCTTCTGAGGGTTTCCCTTTGGCAGGGCCTGCAGCGCCGAGCCACCCCTCACCCCAGCGAGCTGAAGGTCATGAAGAAGGTGATCGAAGTTCGGCGCAGCGAGGTGAACGCGGCCAAGGCTGACACCAACCCCGCTTCTCCCAGCTCAGAGGTGAGTGCTGCTCCCTGGGGAAGGAAAAACCACAGAGAGCACAGCATCCTGCAGTGCTGTGGGCTGGAAGGGACCTGACAGATCATCCAGTTGCACCTCCGTGCTTTGGGCAGAGACAGCTTCCACTGGGAACTTGTAGCACATGTGGGAAATGGGGAGGTAGAAAGGACTGACTCTGGGAAACTTTGTGGGGGACTTAGAATGCATTGCCTGGATTCCAGAGGTTGGGAATCTGCCTTGTGGTGTCAGGAGGGGCCTGTGAAATAGAACCAGGAGACAGAGAGCAGTGTAAGGGGAACTCTGTGTATCAGTACACACACCATTTTGTCACAGCACGGGGAGTGGAAGAGAAGGCTCTGATACTCCCAGTAAAGAGTGATGGGAATAGAACACTCAAAGGAGGCACCTTGCTGCCCTGGTGGGATGCTGAGAATAAATGCCTACACAAGAGTTGGAACAGGGTGGACTGTTTTGACAGTTGACAGGGGAGATTTAAAGGACAAAGACACCAATTGAAAGAATGGTCTTGTTTTACTAGGAATAGTAAGACAACACAAAAGTGAAATGATACATTTAATAAAACAATAAGCTTACTGCATGCTCAGCTTTAGCAACAAGCAACCATAAGCAAGGCAATGCACCTGATCATGACTATATGAGAGAAAGGACAGTGATTGAGAAGGAGACATCACCAATGGCCTCAATGCTTCACCGTCACCCAGAGCCCACAGGCACTGTGGAGTCCCGTTTGGCAGCGAGGGCCTGGAGAGCCCCGTTTGGCAGCGAGGGCCTGGAGAGCCCTTCCCAGCAGCTGGGAAATCCTGCTCAGTGCACCCACCCATAGGTGAGGCCTCCAAATTCCCCCCGAAAGGGCTCCAGCTTTTATAGGCCCAAATCAGCAAGTCCAAATGACTTGATTGTATTTTTAGAGCAGAAGCACCTGGGTCTGATGGCACTTCCTGACCAGACGGGGCCAGGGCTTGGCCAGAGCTCTCCCTTGGCTGGGAGGGTTTTCCCTAAAACACCCTACAAAGAAGGCTCTATTCATGTCAATTGGGAAAATTTCTTAAAATGATACATTTCTTGCAGATAACTGCACAAGGTTATGTGAAAGTTTCTAAAGCAGCCGGTTTGGTGTTAAACAGTGTGAATAAGCATCTTTGTCACCTATTTTTAGCTAAATCTCACTGCTGGTGTTGGTCACACAGTGCCCAGGATTCATTTTGTAAGTCAGCTGTGGCTGGGGCCTGCTGCTCAGGCATTAGCACAGTGGGGGAAGCTGTGGGCAGCCTGAGGAGAGGCTGGTTGTGCTGGTGCTGGATCCTTCACACCTCGCACCGGTCACGGCATCCCTGAGCTCCCGTTGCTGCCCTGGCTTCCCTGCTGAGCATCCCAACCGCTCCCCAGGAGCAGCGGCCGAGCGGCGCGTCGAACCGCGGCGAGGACTCGGCCCTGCCCGGCAGCGCGGCCCCGGGGGGCTGCAGGGCCCCGGACAGGGAGCGGGGCCGGCCCAACGGGCAGCTGCCCGAGCCTCGAGAGCCCGACAAGGAGCCCAAGGCCGGCGCGGAAGAGGAACGTGAGGAAGTTGCTGAACATGAGGAGGAAGATGTGGAAGTGGAATACAATGAGGTAGGAGCTTGGGGGCTGCAGCAGGGTCTTGAGAAAAAGTGGAAGGACTTGGAAGTTTCAGAGGAAGTGGGAAATAGACGTGCAGGTAAATGGATGTGGGATTTGGGCATTACTGGAGGCGGATCCAGGCCATGGAAGGCAGTGCCAGCAGAGATTGCGGCAACTTGTGGGAGCTGCTCTGTGGGAGACTGGGGTGGACAGTGTGGGAAAATTGGGGGGACAGTGACAAGTTTGGTTGCCTTCCCTCCCTGGAGCTGACAGAGGCATGTCTGGGGGAAGGCATGGATATGGAAAAAGGCAAGGATGGTCAATTGGTAACACATCCCTGCATTTTCCTGAGCGCACAAGCAGTGACACTGGCTCTGCCAGTGCTGGGAGAGGGGTCACAGGGACAGCAGATTCTACTCTGCCAGCTGGCTGTTCTGTGGGGCTCATGGCGTCTCTGGGGCTTTGCTCTCCCAGCCTACTGTGCACTTTGCTGAGGACACGCTGATCCGGAGCGAGGATGAGGATGAGGATGAAGAGCGGCCCTTCCCAGTGGAGAAGCAAAGGCTTATCCGCAAGGACACACCTCATTATAAGAAACACTTCAAGATCACTAAACTGCCCAAGCCAGAGGCAGTGGTGGCACTTCTGCAGGGGCTGAACAGTGATGGGGTCCCCAAAGAAGAAGAGGAGTTGGGAGGCTGCAATAATAACACAGAGCCCGAGGATCAGGAGGAAGCCTGGGATGATGACGACAGAAAGAATGGAGCTTTGTCTGCTCAGCCATCTGTGAAGGTAAGGTCTTGTGTGGAGGGGAAAGGTCAGAGGGATGCAGACCAGTCCTCTGCTCCTGTGACCTACCAGCCAGGCTGATGTGGTACAGATGAAACCGCTCGCGAGAGGCTCCAGCACCTCAGGGTGTGCTGAGGGTGGGAGGCTGAAGGTCGTTGGGGGCTCACAGGGTTGTCAAGGAGCTGTGCCGTGTTGCTGTGTGACTCCTTCACTGGAACCAGGTCCCTGCACCATCCCCATTCCATGCGCTCTTCCCTGTGCTGCAGGGACAGTTCTCTGTCCCATCATTGGTGGGTTCTGCTGTTTGTTCCTACCTCCTCCTCACTTGCTGGTTGTTGCTCCTGGTTCACAGAAGGATGAGCTTTATGCCTGGGTGGGTTCAGTCTTAGACTGACGTTCGGGCTGCTGACGCTTGTTGGCACAGTGAGTGCAGCCAGGAGTGTGCCCTTCCCTGTGCTTCCACCCAGACACGGCCTGATGGATGGTGCATCGGATTTAGGGGAGCTTGTGCTCTCAAGTTTTGGCCTTACCGGTTATACTGGGGCTTATGAGATAGGGGGTTCTTGGCTTTGCTCTGCTGAACCACCACATTTGGGTAGGGATACAAAGAGGTTCCTGCTTGAGGAAGTTCCTCAGAATGGAATAGCAATACATGGATGAGGGACACTTTATGAGATCAGACCAATTCTCAGCCAAGCTGGTATGAAGATTTTGGGGTGTATTTGGCAGGCAGAAATCACAATGTGGCTGAGCCTCCGTCATAGTCTGACACCAGGAAATCTCACAGGTGATATGTGGGTCTCCAGATGTGGAAGGTGCTGGACTAAAACCTGTTTCTGCTGTAACTGCACGTGCTCCAGGTGCTGGGATTATTCCCACTCCTGCTGGAGTTCAGATTGCCATGGGGAAGGTTCTTTCCCTCATTTGGAGCCTTTCCCTTAGTGGATGTTTGCCTTGCTCTGCCCGAGCTGATGCAGCTCATCCTGTGCTCGCTAGGGATGAGCAGTTTTCCCATTGTTGGTGAAGTTCCTCAGAAGGAATGTGTGAAGCCATCCCAAGTCCCCTTCACCCAAGACCTACCATACTTGGGAGTGCCCTCACCTGGAAAGGTTGTTTTTGCTGGGGACTCAGAGCTGAGGGGGCACTGAACCACTGCAGAAGGCTGAATCCTTGAACCAGAGGGTTTTGTTGCAAGGACAGTGGGTTTTCAGAAGTCCGGAAGTTTCCTGCACTTGGGAGTAGGATCCCAGGTTCCTGTCAGGATGTACTGTTTCACTGGAGAAAGGGATCAGTGCACTTGTGTTTCGGGCTGCTCGTTCCTGTGCAGCAGCTCATGGCACCACAGGCCCCTCAGTGCTTCCCCCTGTGTTTAACCCTTCCTCCTTCCTGCAATGGCCTGTTGGGGGGCTGAGGGGCTGAGGTCAGCTGGTGGTGGTCAGCTCAGGGGTCACGGCCCCAGGGTGCCAGCACAGACAAAACGTGGCCTTAGGGGTGACCCATGGCAGGAGTGCGGTGGCATTTGGCACTCAGGGAGCCCATGAGCAGCCCAGGAGCAGGAGCAGGGGCTGCTCTGGTGCTGAGGGAGCTGTGGTGTGAGTGAGCTCAGCTACAGAACTGAGGTGGTCAGGACTGGCTCTGGAGCTGTGCTGGTCAGGAGTGACTCGATGAGGGGCCTCAGCTCTGGAGCTGTGGAGGTCATGAGTGACTGGAGCTGTGGTGCTCAGCAGTGGCTCTGGAGCTGTGGAGGTCATGTGTGATTCTGGAGCTGTGCTGGTCAGCAGTGACTCGGTGAGGGGGCTCAGCTCTGGAGCTGTGGAGGTCATGAGTGACTCTGGAGCTGTGCTGCTCAGCAGTGACTCAGTGACAGGGCTCAGCTCTGGAGCTGTGCTGCTCAGCAGTGACAGGGCTCAGCTCTGGAGCTGTGCTGCTCAGCAGTGACAGGGCTCAGCTCTGGAGTTGTGCTGCTCAGCAGTGACAGGGCTCAGCTCTGGAGCTGTGCTGCTCAGCAGGGACTCTGGAGCTGTGCTGCTCAGCAGTGACAGGGCTCAGCTCTGGAGCTGTGCTGCTCAGCAGTGGCTCTGGAGCTGTGCTGGAGCCGTGCTGCTCAGCAGTGACTCTGGAGCCGTGCTGCTCAGCAGTGACGCCGGAGCTGTGGAGGCCACGAGCACCCAGGGAGCTGGGCCGGCTGTGGCGCGGCGTGCGTGTGTTGGGTGGTGGTGGTGGTCGTGGTGGCGGGTTTGGTTGATGCTCCACTAATCCGCATGCCTCTTTGCTGGTTCCTGTCCTAACAGGGGGTGTCGTTTGATCAAGCCAATAATCTGCTGATTGAACCTGCTCGCATTGAGGAGGAAGAGGTCTGTACCACTCCTACTGTTCTCTCTCTGCCAAAAATCATCCGGCCTGCTTGATTTGCTTCCCAGCCTCACCATTGTTGTAGGGGAAACTCTGATCTCTCGGGGTCAAGTGGCTTCTGGACCTGGCTGATCACAAACATGATGATTGTTTCCTCCCTGCTTTCCCCTTTTCCTCCTTTCCGGTCCTTGAGGTGAGAATGGCTGCTGCAGAGCAGGAGTGAGATGGAAAGTGTGTAAAAACCAGAGGGGCCGAGGTGGGAAGTTTGGTGCCTATTTGCTGTGCGTTGAGGGAGAAGTGGAATTAAATAAATGGATATTTCTGGACTTGTGGGTAACCCTGGAGGAGCAGAGACGTTGAGACTCAGCCGAGTGCTGTGTACTGACCCTTTAGGCAAAGGAGGAGGACGGTGTGTGCCACTGCCTGAGGAAAGTGGATCAGAGCCAGTGATTTGTGCATCTCCTGCAACCTCCCCAGAATCCATTCAAGGCTTGAGGTGTCAGAAAGAGGCAGGTGGCATCAGAGGGGCCTCAAAGCCCCTGGCATGGGGATGATGTCCATTCTAAGGGTTACAGTCCTGTGGCTGGCTGCCTGGCTCATCCTCTGACTGTGATCAACGTCCTGGGTCTGTCTTCAGGTTTTCAGTGCCTGATCAGTGCCTGATCTGTGGGGTCAGGACCTCTCTGCAGGCAGGTTTCCAAGGAGCTGCTGGAAGCAGAAGGCTCCTGCTGCTGGCAAGAGGCACAAACTGCATCCGTGCTGACAGCTGGCTCAGAGGTTTCTCCTGCAGGACAGTACAGGGCCACCAGACCCGTGCTTCACCTGGCAGTGCTGGCCTGCTGTCTGAGTGCTTGGCTCTGCTGTTCCCTTAGGTGTAAAACAGAGACTTCTCTTGGGTTTGGAGTGTGGCTTTCTGGGAGGGAGATGACGAATTCTTTGCACTCAGGCAGAACATGAACTGGCTCAGGTGTGGTCAGTCCCTTGTCAGTGTGTCCCTGAAAACCACATTTGTGTTCTTTGCATTTCTCTTTCGTGTAATCTTTTGTCACTCAGGGTAAAACTGAGCATAGCCTGATGCTTCCTGATTACTCCTCCCCTTCCTTTGGGAAGTCACTGTGTCCAGTCTTCTCTCCAGCTGTTGGACATCCTGTTCCATTTGCAGAGTTTTCCTTGGGGTGCTGTGCCCCAGGAACCTCAGTCTTGTATTGGGATACAGTCTGCCTACCTCTTCCTTAACCCCTGCCCATGCTCCACCTACATCTGCTGGAAGGACCTAGAACTCCTTCCCTGGAAGTATTTGCCATTCCTGGAGGTGTTCAAGAAATGCCTGAACATGGCATTCAGTGCACTGGTCTGCTTGACAGAGTTGGTTGGGCATTGGTCACAGGTTGGACTTGATGATCTTGGAAGTCTTTTCCAACGTAAATGGTTCTGTGATTCCTCAGTGTGGCTGCTTGGAGGCCCCAGGCCTGCTCTGGTTTCCCCTCAGCACAGTCCCCTTTGCATGGATCTGTTCCCTTACTGCGAGGAAGAACGTGGTTGTGCAGCTCCCAGGGACCAGCATGCTAGAGATCCCCCAGATGGGTGGTGGCAGCTGAAGTGACCCAAGAGCAGACCAACTCTGAGAAGTTGATTTGGAATACTTGATTGTCCTACAGCTCTGGGGAGCATTCAGCAAGGAACCTTCCACTAGACCAGGTTGCTCCAAACCCCAACCAGCCTGTCCTTGAACACTTCCAAATGGCATCTGCCTTCGTTTCCAGGGCTGATTCCATGTCCTTGAGAAGAACCAGTGGCTGATGGGACTGAGCAAGAATGTTGCAGAGCAGAGGGCCTGGTGCTCTTGAGCAGCACAGTTTAAGTTTATGGTGCTGCTGTCACATTCCTTACATAATTTAATACAGCTCTGAGAAGAAAGGTGCTGCTGATTACTGATTATGTGTTCCTGAATCCTAAACCATAATCCTGAGCTGGAGACTGATCTTGTTGGAGCAGAACTGGAGAGACATGCCCAGCTTCTGCCAGCACCCAACATCAGGTATAGCCAGAGCTCCTGTAGCTTTTGGTGCCAGCGGGGCTCTGCTGCAGTGAAAGAACAGCTCTGTTAAGTGTGTGATACCTGGTGGTGGATATCTGGATTCTGGGGCTGGCTCTGTTCCCAGTGTTTTGTCTCCATCCCCGTGTGCCTTGCAGAAGTGGCTGTGCTGGGATGTAGGGAGGCCTAGAGAGGAGAAAAGCAGCGTATTGAGCAGCTGACTGATGGTGCAAAGTTGGACCTGAACTCTCTGTTTTCAGATAGTTCTGATGGAACAGCCTGGAAAGTTGCTGGGCAGGTTGCAGGAACAGTGGAAGGTGGGTCCCAAATTGTGTTTCAGTGCTCAGTGCTGCTTTGTTGTAGAAGTGACTGGTGCTGTTTACATCCCTGGATGTGCCTGCAGACCCCTGCAGGTCCCAGAGCCACTGAGGGCTCTGCACTGCCAAGACTTGTGCTGCCAGGGGACATGGACAGGATTTTGTCTCTCCCTCTGCCCAGGGCTGCCTGGACAGGGGGAGCTGCTGATCCCTTCCCTGGGAAGGAGCAAAGGTGTCCAAAGATCCTGGATGTGAAGTTCTTTGCTGCTGCTGCTCAGGTGTCGCATCCTGTTGCTCTGCAGCCAGGAGTGAATCAAGTCTTCTCCTTGAAGGACTCTCATCCTGTGGAAACTGCTCAGGAATGTCACCATTTATGTTGGAATGCCAGCCTCAAGCCTAGCATCAGTTAGTGTTTGCCAGGGGCAGATGTGAGAGCACAGCCTGGTCCTGGAGCATCCCATACTCCAAGGGTTCAGCTTTGGACAGGCTGGCATATGTCATGTGGAGTGTTGGGGTGTGCTGGGAGCCATCCTGTGCCTGCTGGAGCATCCTGTGCTCAGGGATTCAGCTGGGGGAAGGTGGCACATGTGCTGTGGGGCACTGGGATGTGCTGGCAGCCATCCTGTGCCTGCTGGAGCTCAGGGATTCAGCTGGGGGAAGGTGGCACATGTGCTGTGGGGCACTGGGATGTGCTGGCAGCCATCCTGTGCCTGCTGGAGCTCAGGGATTCAGCTGGGGGAAGGTGGCACATGTGCTGTGGGGCACTGGGATGTGCTGGCAGCCATCCTGTGCCTGCTGGAGCTCAGGGATTCAGCTGGGGGAAGGTGGCACATGTGCTGTGGGGCACTGGGATGTGCTGGGAGCCATCCTGCTCCTCTGCACAGGGCTGCTCGTGCTGCTGCACCTGTGGAGCTCTGCCCCTTGCTCTGCGTTTGCCTTTTGGGAGGTGAGTGTGGGGTTCAGGAGGATGTTGTCAGGCTTGGAATTACTCTGTAGCAAATTTGATTTTCCCACAATGTGACCCATAAATTTTAAACCTGGGAAAGATTTGTAAACCTCTTGTGTAGTGCAGGACAGGTCACATCACATGTGTTTGCTCACCTGGCTTGACTGGAATATCACAGAGTACAGTCCTTTTGACATTAGGAAAAGATATAACACTTCCATTTCTCTCATTTAATTTTTAAAATAATCCAAGTTCCTACTGAGCAAATGAAAATGTGCCATATTTTCTATTTGAATTTTTCTGGCTTTTAATTTATTGCCATCAAAATGTTTTTGTGACCTTTTCCTACTGGGTTGAAGAGCCCTCACTGTTCTTTATAGACATGGAATGGTTTGGGTTCAAAGGGACCTTTTAAATGTCACCCGGTGCCACACCCTGCCATGGGCAGGAACACCTTTCACTATCCCAGGCTGCTCCAAGCCCCATCCAGCCTGGCCTTGGACACTTCCAGGGGTGGGGCAGCCACAGCTTCTGTGGGCAGCTGGGGCCACTGTTCTGCCACCTTTCCTAGGCTATGGCCCTCTTATTTGGAGGTGGGATTGTGATCTCTTCCTGTCAATGCCCAGCTTCCCCTTTGGGTCTGTTAAGGCACAGTTTGGACACAAGTTACCCACAAAGTGGCAGAGATTGAAGGCTGATTTGTGTGGTTGCTGCTTGTTCATCGTCACTGATCCCAGGCTCACCTGCCAGTTAGATCTGATCTGGGATGATTTCTCACACAAATGCAGCACTCTCTGCAGTTTCCTTTCCCTGCTCCAAGAGGGGGCTGGGGTCATTTTGGTTCTGCTCTGTCACTCAATCATCTTGGTGGCTTTCACAAAGAGACAGAGCAGAAAGCAGCAGAGAATTGACTGATGGAGAGAAAATCCTGTGTTTAAACAAAACAGTACAGCAAATCCAATTTTCACTTCTGCTTTAGGTAAATTCCCTGTGTATAACAGACATGGGGACCTCACTGCTTGGTACTAGGGTTATGTACAAAATTCAGGAATTACAGTAACCCCCAGAGAAATTACCAGGCCTGAAGCATTTACTTGCCCTAAAACTGGTCCCTTTTGCTGCAGTGTGTTCTGGGTCCATGGAGGAGAACAGTAACTCCCAGAAAGCTCCAAGACTTTGTGGTGGAAAACAATGTCCAGCTTGGATCTGGGCACTGGAACAGGCCAGACTGGGATAGGTGGTATTTCTGGAAGATACAAGTGAGCTGGAAAAGGGACATTTAGCTGTGCTCAACTCGGGAACAACAGAGCTGAATGTGCCACAAAGATAACAGATGATTTGGAAGAAGTGAAGTCAAATCTCTTACCATGTCTGGCAACGCAGCACTATGCTCTGGTTAATAAGTCGGTCAAACTTTTTATTAATTACAGATTTTCATCCTATTACACAAAGTGCACACACATGGAGATTACTCCTGCAGGGAGAAACCCCAAACTTCACCGGGTTTCTGCTTCTGAAGTGATTAGGAAACTTACTTTTAATCTGAACTTCCATTTTTTAGTTAATCGTTTTCATTGTATTTTATCTTGTCCAATCTCTTTCCTGCTGGCTGACCCATTGTCTGCTTTTCTTTGGTGTAATTCTGTGGACTCCAGTCCTGACTTCTTTCAGCCTTCCTTTTGATGGATTAGAGAAACCCGGTTCCTCTGGTGTTCTCTGCTGAGAGGGATTTCTATTTATCCCCTGCCTTTCTTGCTGCCTTTTTTTTCACCTGATCTACCTGAACTCAGGTTTGGTGACTGTGGACAACATGCCAGAGTTTATTCAGACCTTAGTTCACTAAATTCCATAGTTGTTTCTCCATTTCAGATATGGCAGTTCCTGTTCCTGGATGGAAATTCTCTTTAGCTACCTTTATTTGTACTTTTATTATACCTTCAGCTTTTCTCCTTGCATCCCTCAGGACCTGGGGAGGTTTAGCCTCCAAACAAGGGGTACTTAGAGATGTCTCTGCTCATGTTTTGAAGCAGGTGCTGCCAGGTTTAGTGAAAGAGTATTCCTGTATTCCACTGTTCCTTGGATAAATGCTCTCCTCCTGCAAGGCCTGCCCTTGGCAGCACAACGTTGAAGTAGATTTTAGGAGAGTTCTAAACTCCACAGTCTTTGCAGACGTGTAATTGTGTACTAAATGATGGGCAAAACAGACCTTTAGAACAGCCTGAAATTTCTGGGCTGAGAAGAGTCTCCAGTGGAATTTTATAGTGGAATAGTGCAAAAAGAATGACTGCTCCAAGGATTTCACCACACCAGAAGAGTCAGTAAGAACAGGAATAAAAATTCTGTGCTGCTGAAGAGATGAGATAGAAATGAAATAGTGTTGCCTGTTCCAGCTGAATCTGGGTGTAGGTTTTTGTCCTGTTTCCAGTTCTGAAATGGTTTGAGTCTTGATGGCTTTGGCCAGTGCTCATTTTGCTTCTCTTTAAGCATTTGGGTGTTTTCATTTCCAGAGGGACTCTGTCTTGTCCTTCTGCATCCCGTAGTGTGGCCAGCTTGGGCACTTGCAGGATTCCCTTCTTTTTCTGTTTCTGTGCCCATGACAAAGTTGGCTCCCAATGGTGATGAGGAGGAAGTACCAGCTTCCTAAATCCCAATTTCTGGAGTTCATTAGTTAAATAACTAATCCTGGAAGCATAAACCAGCCCAGGCTGAAGGGACCTCGAAAGGTCCAAGGTTTTGTGGGGAAGGAGCCTGGGGAGGTTATGGGCACCCCAGCCCATTGCATCCAGAAACTCTCCAGGGATGTGACTCAGCACAGTGTGGAGTTTGTCCCAGTGAAGGATTATGTTCACTGCAAACATTTCTTTCATGTGTCAAGATGAAATCATATCTTTCTATAGCCACACAGAGATCCATGAATATTCACAGATCATGTGTGACGCTGTCTGACAGCTGCATAGCCATGACTACAGGGATTCATACCAAGATTTGGAGTGTCTGTAGGAACCTCAGGTTTTAGTTATGCTTCAAATGTTACCATATTTCATGCTTCAAAAAGGCATCCTTGCTCCTTGTTCCTTTGGGAAATGTGGTCACTGTCCTGGGGTGTCCCTGGAGAGGGAGGTGCAGGAGCAGAGCAGTGCCCTGAGCGTGGCAGCTCCCCTGTCCTGTCTGCTCCCAGTGCTGCTGTCACCAGTGGGGCTCTGGCAGCTCCCCTGTCCTGTCAGCTCCCAGTGCTGCTGTCACCAGTGGGGCTCTGGCAGCTCCCCTGTCCTGTCAGCTCCCAGTGCTGCTGTCACCAGTGGGGCTCTGGCAGCTCCCCTGTCCTGTCTGCTCCCAGTGCTGCTGTCAGGTGTGTTTTGGGGTTCTCTGCTTTGTGCTGGGTTTGTGGAGGTGTTCAGTGAGAGGGCAGGGAAGTGCTGCACTGTGCCCACCATCTCTGCCCTCCAAGTACCCTTTCCTTTGAGAACTAAACCCACTGGAATAGAGGAAGGAATAACATCAGAGGCTGCTCTGCTGCAGGGCAGCTTTTCCCTTTGTGTCCCTTTTCCACTGTCTGGGGTTAATTTAGCTCTTGGCAGTCACACAGCAATCTCCCATCTCCCCTTTGCTCACTGATATTTTCAGCCTGTCTCCTTGTCCCCATGAGCTGTCACTGACCAAAGCTAGACAGATTTAGCTGTTCTCATCTTTCCTGGTGAATCAATGCTTCCAGCTCCTGCTCTCCCATGTCCCAGCTGTGTGCAACCAAGATGAACAGAATCCCAGAATCATTTAGGTTGAAAAAGACCTCCAAGGCCATCAAGTCCAACCTCTGCCCCACCCACACTTTGGCAGCAGCCCAGAGCACTGAGTGCCACATCCAGTCATTCCTTGAACCCCTCCAGGGATGGGGACTGCACCACCTCCCTGCTCAGCCCCTGCCAATGCCTGGTAACCTTTTCTGGGGAGAAATTCTTCTGCTGTGCAACCTAAACCTTGAGGCTGTAATGTGACAGTTATGAACTGATATATTACACTGACTGAACATGGTGTGAGAGCAGAGTGACAGGAGATGAGGGGCCCAAGCCTCAGCAGGACCCAGGGATCCTTTCCCTGGTGTGTGCTCGGCTCCTGGGGGTCTGTGGATCAGGATTCCTGGACTGTTCATGCTGATGTATAAGGCACCATGGAGCTGCCATCCACAATCTTGTCTGATCTCTCCCATTCCTTTTATACATTTCAGTTCCACAGAATCTAGTGGCAGTAAATGATGCACTTTACTTGAACTTTGTATTAAAAAGCATTTTTTTAAGCCTACCACTGATACATCATTTGGTATCCTATTAAGTTCCATGAATACCTCTACTTCCTTTGGGATTACAAACATGGAATAATCATCTCCTATAAAGTTATTAACAGCATGAAAAGATGAAAAGAGTCTATCTCCCTCTCCTGAATTTGAAGACTCCCAGCCTCCCCTCATATGGAATTATTTCAGTTCTGTCTGATTTAGAGTAAAACCAGGCCCAGTACATCTTGACAGAAGCCAAATTCTTGTTTCTTCCCCTGTGACTCTTACCTGGTTCTTGGTGTGTACAGGACACACCTGAATCAGCACTGGGTGGTGCCAGTGCCAGCTCTTGGATCACAGGTTCTATGGTTTGCACAAGTCTGCTCAGGGCATCTTCACCTCAGCCAAATCTGGAGGTGAATGAAATTTCTCCAAATGAAATAGTTTGGGTTTTGAGAGACCTGATTTTTATAAAATTCAGCTGTTTTTCATGAGAGCCATTCCTGTGCCTGGCAAGAGCCTCAGTGTTCCTCAGTGACTGCTCTGGAATGGGGTCTGGATGAGGAGCTGATGGTTCCAGCATCATCCTGTGCAGTCTGTCAGTCCATCGGCACGATGTAGGGGGTCTCAGGGTGCAAAGAGCCCACAGTTTTGGAAATGTTCTGTAGGCATCTCAGGCAATTGCTGGGACTTTTGAACACAAGTTGTCCAGTCCTGTTGATTTTTGAAAAGGTTATTGATTATATTAAAGGGATTCTTCAGCTGCTGCTGAAGTGGGGTCCCTCATCTTCACAAGATGCCTGTCCTTCGTCAGGTGTCTCTCCTAAGATAAATCTGAAGAATTTATTGCAGCGTGCATTTCCTGTGTCAGTGTGACAGCCTTATTGAAACAAATGTTTCGGGGGCTGTAAATGCAGGGATTGCACACTCAGAGTCAGGGAATCATTAAGGTTGAAAGATCATCAATTCCAACCATTAACCCAACACCAAGTTCACCACTAAATCATGTCCTCAGGTGCCATATCCACATGTTTTTTGAACACTTCCATGTAGGGGGACTCCACCCCTGCCCTGAGCAACCTGTGCCAGGGTTGGACAGCCCTTTACAGGAAGGAATTTTCCCAGTATCTCACTCAAACCTCCCCTGGCATGACTTGAGACTGTTTGCCCTTGTCCTGTCCCTTGTTTCCTGGGAGCACAGCCTGACCCTCACCTGGCTGCACCCTCCTGTCAGGGAGTTGTAGAGATGGAGATGGTCCCCCTGAGCCTCCTTTTTTTCAGGCTGAGCACCCTCAAGCTCCCTCAGCTGCTCCTGGGGCTCCAGACCTTTTCCTGGCTCTGTTCCCATATCTGCACTTGCTTGTGCCCCTCAATATCTTTCTTGTCGTGAGAGTCCCCAGACTGACCCCAGCTGCCTGCACCCACCTGCACAACCATTTATAAATCCATGCCTGTACTGGCAGAAACTTGTTGTCTTCTGGATGTGAAGCCTTTGAAGCCCACTCCCATGGGGGTGTTTGGAGGAAGAACTTGATCTTTCAGCAGCTCTGAAGTGTGACAGCTCTGAGCTGTGTCCCTCGAGTGCCGTGGATGCGACGGTGGTCGCTGCCTGGTGTCTGCTGTGCCCTGACGAACCACAGGGATCCTCAGCAATCAGCTGCATGGTGCAGCAGCAAATTCAGACTGCCCAAATCTGTTGGGCAACACCCACACGTCCCTGGCTGCTGCTAGAAAGCGAGTCTGTCCAGGTGTGCAACAGCTGTGGTGTCTGCAGAGTGGTGTGTCCAGTCACTCCTCAGAAGCTGGGAGTTCTGCAGGATCAAGTGAATCTGTCAAATAAAGAAGGGTGAGTGGAACTGAATGAGCTTTAAGGTTCCTTCCCATGCAAACCACTCCATGATTCCATGTTAAAAGGCAGCTACACTAAAAACCATATGGAAACTGGGTCGAGGTGGCCCCAGTCCTTGGTTGGTGTGTCCCCAAAGAGGGCCAGGCAGAGCCACAGGCAGGACTGAGGGGAGGAGGTGGAACTGCTCCCCTGGGTCATGTTTGCTGCTGTTGATGGTGAGTGGGTTCAGGGAGCCCAGGGGGAGGGATGGCAGCTCGAAGCTGATGTGGCAGCTTCTTCAGTTTCCCCACTTTTCTCCTCCCACTGCAGCACTTTTCTGTGCAGGGCTGGACCCTTGTCGAGGAGCTGGGAGTGTGCTGCCCTCTCCATGAGGGTTTATTCTTTCTGCAGAGGAAAAAGCAGCGAGTTTTGGTGGGAAGCAGAACAGATCAGATGCTACATCTGAGATGGGCTGTGGGTGGATCTCTGGCTTTGGGGGCAAAAATGCACAAAGAATAAAATACCCAGGAAAGTCCATGGCCGGAGCAATGGCAAGGAGAGAGCTGCACTGTCCCTGCTGTGGTCTCAGTGTCACTCCAACAGCATGGCAGTCCAGGCAGCCCGGGAGCAGCCTTAGGAAAGAGGAACTTGGGGGAACAAATAGGTTAAGGGTTTAGTGCAAGAAACAGCCTGCAACATGAAGGGCCATTACAGGCTGCTGGATCCAGGTGCTTCCTCTTAAGGTTCATATTCACATCAGTTACTCTTTGTATAGACTTCAAACAAACATCCAGCAGTTCAGTTCCTGGCCACGCTGGTTTTATGGGAGAACTCATTTGCTTTGGAGTTTGAAATCTTCTTTCCAGCCTACATATCTTTATGGCTAATTCAAGGCTCTTTGCTGCAGTTGTCTCAGTATTGTTAATCTGGTCTGGTTTCCCCTTGGTGTTTTATTTTTCAGTGGGTGTTGATGGACAGAAGGTTCTCCCCCTTCAGGCCAGTTGGCTTTTCTGGCAGGTTTCCCCCTGTTTTCAGACTGGTTTGCTGGATGTGTGAAGTCCAGGGGGTCCAGGGGGTTTGTGGTATGTGTTTCTGTTGGTTTACACCATCAGCTTCCCATGCAGCTGGAAGTGATTTTCTGTGACCAGTGACATCACACAGTCCTCAGTCATTGTCTGAAATCGTGCTCCTGTCCGATGGATTCAGGCACTGAGCAGAACCATCAGCTGTCGTCTGGGAAATCCCATGATCCTGCTGTTAGACTAATCTGTAATCCTTGCCTGGAGATCTGCTTTTCTATCATCTTTAGAGGTTTTTGTGTTGAATATAGAATTACACAATTTCCCGGTCACCAGGATCAGCAAGTCCAGCTTCTGGCCCTGCACAGAACAACCCAAAAATCCTTCCATGTGCCTGAGAGCATTGTCTGAACACTCCTTGAACAATACAGATGTGAGTCTTCAGAGGATTTCCAGAATCCAGTGAGTCTGGATGGAAAAATGTGGGGGTTTTAATTAGTTCCTAAGAGACTTGGTCAGACAATAAGCATTTGTCTGGTCTGGAGCTGGTTTGAGTTGGGCTACTGAGGACATGGTGCTGTCTCATCACTACCCCATTTCTGTCTCACTGGGTAATCCTTGTCTTCCAATACTTGGAACTGTACTCAGTTTCTGGCTCTTTCACCAGAGACAATGAACTGATGGTGGGTTTGAATCAGGGATTTCCCTGGGAAGGTCCCAGAGCATTCTGCTGTGCTGGTGACTGTGTGCCAAATGAACTGACAGAGAGCCTCTGTTTGGTTCATGTTTCCTGTGCTGGTTTTTTGGTTTGGTTTTTGTTTTAAACTTAGCAGAATATGAAGCTCCACAAGCTGTTGGGTCTGTCATTGTAGAAGTGAAAGAAGGTTGGAAGGGAAGTTAAGGAAGGCAGTCTCCTACTTCCTTTGCTGTCCATGCTGTGGCCACGTGGAGCTGATCTTGATGCTTGACATCTCTGCAGCAGCCTCTCTCCACCTTGGGCCTGGTTTCCAGAAAGGTGACATGGAGCACAGCAAATTTGGTGCTCTACAGGAATCTCTTCTCATTTCTGTCACTCACCTCACCAGCTCCTTGGTCCTTGGCCCTGAGAGAGTCCCATCTATCCTGTTCCTTTCCCTGTGTCCTACCACATGCTCCCTGTCTTCCTTCTTGTGACTGTGGCATTGTGAATGGTTCATGCTGGTGTCCTTAAAAGAAGCAGCTTCAGGTCAAGTTTGATCAGCTATTGGCAGTGGGCATAATTGAGTATGTAGAGGTGGGAGGTAGGAAGGAAAAGAGGCTTGTGGATTGCTCAGCTGTGGTCCTGAGCAGCCAGAGCACAGGGAAGCAGAGGAGCTGGACAGAGCAGATGGGGGTTTTTTTGGAGTTGTGTGTTGATTTCCATCAATACAGCAAAGCCAAGTATCCATCCAGAGTATTCTGGACAAGGTGCCATCCTGGTCACTGCACACTACACTGGGGTGACCTGGAATCCCCCAGTGGCTGATGGAGTTACCCTCAAAGGGATCCCCATGGTAGAGCCAGGCTGTGGTGTGAACTCTGTCCCCATTCTGTGATCCAGCCCCAGTCCATGCCTGCCCAGTTTGCTTTGTACTGGAATCTCCTTCCAGTGGGCAAGCTGACTGTTGGGTCAGGACTCAGCTGTGGGAAGGGATCTGTGTGTTTCCCGTGTCGTGGTGCTGGTGCCTCTGAGGCGTGGGTGCCACAGCTTCCCCACGGGTGCCATGGCTCGCTCCCAGGTGCCACAGCTTCCCCACTGGGTGAGCACTTGGAGTTGCTGTTCTGTATTTGCCAAGTTGTCGCTTGTTGCTGGGTGCACTGACCCACAGCCACTGTCCCTTTGCTTGCAGCTGACTCTGACCATCGTGCGGCAGACGGGGGGGCTGGGCATCAGCATCGCGGGGGGCAAGGGCTCCACCCCCTATAAGGGGGACGATGAGGTAAGACCTGGGCCGTGTCCCTGCCACTGGGCTGTGTCCCCTGCTTTTGGGGATTGCTTCTCTGTAGCTGGTTGGGTGTCCTTACTGAGCTGTGTGAGCTTTTGGGGCCGGGTGGGAGCAGCCCTGAATCCCCTCAAAGCAGGAGGTTGGCAGGGTGGAGCAGACTCCTGCCCCCGAGCCAGGATGGTCTGGCCTGGGGTAGCCATGGGAGCAGTGGGTTCCTCCCCAGCTGCATCCTGGGCACAGGACTCGCAGGGCAAAGAGTGTGGGGTGTTCCACACCTGGTGGCAGCAGCTGTGTCATGTTTCAGTCCCACTGGAAAAGGGTTCACATGTCATTCCCTGTTCTCCTGTGTCACCTTGGGGTAGCCCTGCACTGGGGTTTCTGTCCCCCCTGTCATCTTGGGGTAGCCCTGCAGTGGGGTTTCTGTCCTGTTTGTCATCTTGGGGTAGCCCTGCAGTGGGGTTTCTGTCCCCTGGGGTTTCTGTCCCCCTTGTCACCTGGGGGTAGCCCTGCAGTGAGGTTTCTGTTCCCTTTTCCCAGCTCCTGGGCAGTGTGATGTGGTTGCCCTGTCCCTGTATTCTGGGTATGGAACTGGCCAGGGACTGACCCCTCTCCCTGGAGCTGAGGGGGTTGGGGGTCCCTGCACTCGAGGGTTCAGGAATGGGCTCTGTCTCACAGGAAGTTTTGCTTCCAGGGCATCTTTATTTCCCGTGTGTCAGAAGAGGGTCCCGCGGCTCGCGCAGGGGTCCGTGTTGGTGACAAGCTCCTGGAGGTAAGGACGTGGCTCCTGTGAGGAAGCAAATGCTTGGAGTGGAGGGATGAGATAGCTGGGAATGGATTTGCATCACGCACCTTTTAGGCCAAATTAAGCATTAGGAGCTGTGCGAGAGCTAAACAGAATTTCTTTGGCTCAGAGATAGTTGTTTAAATGATGTTACCGTGAATCTTTTATTGCTTTATAAACTCCTGCATTTACTCTGGCCCAGCTCTGAAATGTTGTGTAACCCAGGTGGGAAGAAATACATCCCCAGTGGGCTGAGCTCTGCATACCTGGGTGGGGCAAAGTGAACCCTTCTTACCCAGGGGGCCAGCCATGGGAATTCTTTGGGCGGGAAGGGACCTTAAAGCTCACCTCATTCCACCCCCTGCCATGCATAGAGACACCTTCCTCTAGATCAGGTTGCTCCAAACCCCATCCAACCAGGCCTTGAACACTTCTGGGGACTGAGCAGCCACAGCTTCTCTGGGCAACCCGTGCCAGGGCTCACCACCCTCAAAGGGAAGGATTTCTTCCCAGTATCCCATCTAACCCTGCCCTTCCTCAGGGGGAAGCCATTGCCCCTTGTCATGTCACTCCAGGCCCGTGTCCAAAGTCCCTCTCCAGCTTTTTTGGAGCTCATTTAAGCACTGGGCTCTAAGGACCCCCAAACCTCCTTTTCTCCAGATTAACCCCCACCCCAGCTCCCTAAGCCACTCCTGGTGCTCCAGCCTTCCTTTCCATGTGCTTGCTCTAGCCTTCCTTTCCATATGCTTGCTCCAGCCCTCCTTTCTATGTGCTTGCTCCAGCCTTCCTTTCCACGTGCTTGCTCCAGCCTTCCTTTCCACGTGCTTGCTCCAGCCTTCCTTCCTTTCCATGTGCTTGCTCCAGCCTTCCTTTCCACGTGCTTGCTCCAGCCTTCCTTCCTTTCCACGTGCTTGCTCCAGCCCCTCAGTGTCGTGCCCCTGGGGACCCAGCTGAGGGGCCGAGGCGATTCCCCGGGGCGCAGGGGCCGGGCTGGGGCCGTGTGCGAGGCGAGGCCGCCGCCGCTCTGTGTGTGCAGGTGAACGGCGTGTCCCTGCACTGCGCCGAGCACCACGTGGCCGTGGAGGCTCTGCGGGGCTCGGGCAGCTCGGTGTCCATGACGGTGCTGCGGGAGCGCATGGTGGAGCCCGAGAACGCCATCACCGTGACGCCGCTGCGGCCCGAGGACGACTACAGCCCGCGGGAGCGGCGCGGGGGGCTGCGCTTCCCCGAGCGGCCCGAGGGAGCTCCGGCCCCCGAGCGCTTTTCCACCTGCCTCGTGCGCAACGAGAAGGGCCTGGGCTTCAGCATTGCCGGCGGCAAGGGCTCCACCCCCTACCGGGCTGGGGACACGGTCAGTCTGAGCCCCTGGACCCCCGAACCTTCCCCCGGGTGCAGCAGTGCAGCGTGGCCCTGGGCTGGTGGGCCAGGTGCTCTCTGAGGGCTGGGTGCTCTTAGGTCAGGAAGTCATAGAATCCCAGTGTGGCTTGGGTTTGAAAGGACCTTAAACCTCACCTGTTCCACCCCCTGGACACCTTCCACTTGCTCCGAGCCATGCCCAGCCTGGTCTTAAACGCTTCCAGAGATGGTGCAGCCACAGCTTCTCTGGGCAGCCAGTGCCAGGGCCTTCCCACCCTCACAGGGAACAATTCCTTCCCAATATCCCATCTATCCCTGCTCCCTGTCTGTGGGAAGCCATTCCCCTTTGTCCTGTCCCTTCAGGCCCTTGTCTGAAGTCCCTCTCCCTCTTTTTTATAGAAGGAGCGGAGCTGGGGCTCCCAATCCCTGCCAGTGACATCTAATCCTACTGCTGCCCTCTTGGCACAGATTCCAGGCTCTGGGTCACGGGAAGGCTTTGCTGCCAGTGGCTCTGGGAGCAGAGGGTTTGTGTGGAGTGGGGAACAAACGTGAAGTGTCAGGGCAGGGGAAGGCTCTGTAGAGGGGAGAGGACTGAGACCTGCCTGGTGTCTGGGAACGGGTCTGGAGAGCCAGGCTCAGGTGAGGGAAAGCCCCTGCTGCTCTGACCTTCCTGCCTGTGCTCCAGGGGATCTTCATCTCCCGGATCGCAGAGGGTGGCGCTGCCCACCGGGATGGGATCCTGCACGTCGGAGACCGGGTCATCTCGGTGAGTGGTGAGCAGGGAGGGGGCTGACTTGGCTCCGTGCCCTTCCTCCTGCAGGGGCTACTTCTCTGTCACTGAAACTCGATTTTGGAGGTCCTTTCTTCGGCTCCTGAGCCTTCTGGGAGAGCATTTAATTTGGGTGGTTCTACCCTGTCTTGTGGTGGGTGCAGTTCCACCTCTGCTTTCTCCAGATGCTTTATGTGAGTGCTTTCCCCAGGAATGGCATGGACAGAGGTGCCAGGGCAGCACTGCCCCAGCCTGGTGCCCTCCAGAGCCTGGGGGACAGCCAGGGGGAACTCTGCCATGGGGAGGGGTAGTGGGGTCAGCGTGGGCTGGAGCAGAAGGCGCTGCCCAAGGGTGCTGTGGAGCGGGTCAGGGGTACCTCAGTGCTTCACTTGGAACTCTGGCCCCGGTCTCCCATCGTGTCTGTGCGGATCTCACTGCTCTAACCTCGTGTCTCTGCCTCTGTCCCTGACTCCCCTCCTGTGGGGAGCCTCTCCCGAGCCTCCCAGCCCTCCTCCCGTGCTCGCATGCTGCCTCCGAGGGAAAGCTCCTGCATCCTGCTGCTGGTGGTGGGTTTCTGGCCCAGCTGCTGTGGTAAGAGCACGTGTTACCACAGTGCTGGCGTGAGTAAACACTGATACAGCCTTGTCAGTGCTGGCTTCTGTCTGCTCTATCCCTGGGCTGGGGCTGTGTTGTATTTGCTTGGACACAACATTTTAGTGGAGCTTGGGCCCAGGTCTGACACTGGTGTCTTGGCAGGAAACTTGAACTGGTACAGCATTGCTTCCTCCCTTCTAGTGCTCCCCAGTCTTCCCAAAATCAAGCCCTGACTCTGATTGATGCCATATAAGCTGAATTATTTTGGGTTTGCCCATGTTTTGATGCTCCGTGGTAGAGGCAGTACTGAGGCCCATTGTTTGGGATTAGTTTGTTCTACCTGTAGGAAAAAGGAGACACAAAATCTCAGAATAGTCAAGTCAAGCTTGTCTCCACCCCCATTCACAGCTCTATTTATAGCCATGGGCAGCTTTGCTGGAAAAGCAGATCTAAGTCCCTAGGAATAGCTTGCTGTGGATTCCTTCCGGGATGTGTGGGCTCAGGGCTTGCAGAGCTCGGGCCTCTGCTGGATTTTGAGGTGGCTGAGGCGTTGCTGTCGTTGGTCCCGACTCCCCCATCAGGCTCCCCTTGGGTACCTGTGCTGAGGTGTGTGTGGCCATGCAGGTTTGGTGCTGAGCACCAGCTGCAGCTCAGCTCCTGTGCTCAGCTGTGATGAACACAGGAGCAGGTTGTTGCCTTTCAGCAGAATGCTCCCCAGGACTATTCCCATAACCTCCAAATCTGCTTACCACAGCCTTTTGAAGCAGCCATTGCCCATTTTTGTTGGAAAGCCTCCAGGATGCCAGGATTTCTGGGATGTGGGTGCAGGTTGCCTGTACCTGTGTGTACCTGTCTCTGGGTACAGGAACTCATAGGTTCCACAGGTAGGGCCTGTTTCCAAAGCTGTGATCCCCTGGTCATGCCTCAGCTCCCACTTTGTCAAAGGATTGTGGTTTTCTTAAGAAAATAAATACAGCACAGCTTTCTGCTCTTCCTCTGTGCTCTAAATCCTCCTGGACTTCTCCACAGGAGAAGGGCTGGCATTGCTCCTTTGACTTTGACTTTCTTAAGGGAGCTTTGAGCACATGGACTGAAGAGCCCAGCCTAGATCTCCCCCCTGAGTTAACACCCCCCAAAACTCCCCAGTGACTGTCACTCACTCCCCAACTTCCCTGTATTCCTGTGTCTCCTGGGAGTCGTTTTGGTGGGGGAAGACAATGGACAGGGACCTGCTGAGGGGAATGTTGGAGAGTTGGAGTTATGGGATGGGAATCTCATAGGGAGGATGCAGGATTGGGAGCAGTTGCTAAGAGCAGCTGAGTTTTTTAGGATGAGACTGGGAAGAAAACTGATTCTGGGGAGATTTAGGACAGTGGTAGGTGACTCGTGAAGTCCTAATGAGGCAGTGTGAGCCCTTAAAGATTTGCCAGGATAATACATTTTCCTGGCACACAGAGAAACATGTGGAAGATAAGGGACAGACAGTGTCCCTTCCTCTGGGCACTTGAAGAGCTGCACTGCATGGCTGGCCTTGCTTTCTAGCTAGCTAAAGGCCACGGAAAATGAGCTGCCCAAAAGATGGGGAGGCACCAGGGTTGCCAGGCAATGGAGAATTACTGGGTGAAGTGCACCAAGGGCTGTTACACCTCTGACTCTGGGAGTCCTGTGCCCTGGTCTCTGCTCCAGGGAGGCACCACTGTGCCCTTCTGCTCCAACCCCATCTGCTCTCATCCTAGCAGGGGCAGGAAAATAGCAGAGGGGATGTGAGAAATGAGAGTGGGTCATGCTGCAGCAGGTCTGTCTGTGCAGTATCATCATGGTGTTGTAGAGTCAGAGCAAGACTTGGGTTGGAAGGGACCTTAAAGATCATCTTGTTCCAACTCCATGAGTATGTTTGGCCTTGATCTGGTCATAGAACCAAGATAGGTAGAGCCAAGTCTCTCCTCATGTCATCTTTGCTAGCCATCAGAGGAGCCAAGGAATCCTCCCTTCCAAGTCTGCTGGACACATGGCTGCTGCTTTCCTTGCTCTTGGGTGCAGCCATCAGCAGGGATAAGTGCAGATTCCAGATGAGGAACACACTGCAGACACAGCTGGTCCCAGATTCACAGAGGCAGGAAGGGGCAGTACCTTTACAGCTGCACACCTGAGCACACCTGTCCTCACAGGGCAGGAACGACAGCCAGCTTCCCCCTGGTCCTGCCCTCAGGCTCATGAGGATTTGGTTTGCTGGTGGAATGTGCACACACACCCTCACTCAGATAAATGCTCATGTCTGCAGGGCTCCAGCCCCAAGCATTGAAGTCTTTGAGGCTCTTTGGTGATACCCCAAGCCTTTCATCCAGCTCTTGGGTCTCCCCACATTTTGGATTCCTACTTGCTGGCTAGTCCAGCTTGAATTTTACCAGTATCTCTGACACATGTACCTAGAACAGAGTGAACTGACACAGTAGGTACAGAGTGTGGGGAGAAGGCAGAGCAGATGTGGACTCAGGCCCAGGTCTTGGCCAGACTAGCACCGACAGCAGCCTCTTGTTCTCCACCCTGTGCATTTCCCCATGCTTGTTTCTCCCCTCCAGTCCTGTTTCCTGTCTGCTGAATATCCCATAATAAGTGCTACACCTTCCCACAACCCCTCCTTGAAGTTTCCTGCAGCCAGTTGGCCCTTTCCTACAAGAGATGTGCTAACTCCTTACAATCTCTATTTCTTCTGCGAATTGGTTGCCAGGTTTGGTTGCACTTCTCTAACATGGGTGATTCCTTGGGGTGATTCCTTTCGGATTGCTGTAAGGATCCATCCAGGAGTGCCTGAGCCATGTGTCTGTTACCTGCATTCTGTTAACCATCTGTGTGGTTAATTTCTTACCTTTCCTGCTTGATGCCTTGTCTCCTGTGCTCAGCAGTCATTACCCGGGTCCCTTTCCTCCTTCCTCTTCCCACGTGCCACCTGCTGCCTTGACATCCTTCTGGTTTCTGCCAGAGGTGTCCCTTTGGGGACATCCCTCTTAGCAGAGGTGACACTGTGAAGCTCCAAGTTTCCAGGACAGGACAGGGCCACTTGTGCTTCTCCTCTCCTGTCCTAAGGAGAGCAGTACCCCGACTGTGGGTGGGATGGGGCAGGTTGGGTGAGCTCTGGGAGCGTCATGGGAAGTGTGGACAAAGCCCTGTCAGATGCTGTATGTCAGCTCAGTCCAGAAACTGCTCTCTGGGAAGGAGCTGGGGCATAATGATAATATTTCTGGGAATCAGGCAGTGGGGAGTTGGGCTACAAAGCCCAGTTGCTGTGACTGTTACAGTCACATTGTTATTTAATGAGCTGATCAAACCCCATCTTGGCAGCTGCTGTTTTCATGTCCTTGTTGTTCATTTTGGAAAGATTTTCCAGAACCTAATGACTAGAAACCTTTTAGTGTTCAGCTTCAACTTTTTCCTGTCAAGTTTTTTTGTTTTGGCTGTGTTCTCTCAGCTTGGCTCTCCTTAGGTTTCTGCCTGCTGTACATCCATGGAGAACCGTCATGTCCTTTCCAGTCCTCTGAGTTTCTAGGGAAGCTGTTTTAAATCTTAATTTTGTAGGAAAGGCTTTCTGTTCTTCCAGGTCTTTCTGTACCTGGGGTTACTTTTAATGCCTTAGAGTTGGCATCTTCCCTATGCTGCCGTGACCTTGCCCAGCACAGGCTGCTGGTGACCGGTGACACGTCCTGTCAGCCATCAAATCGTGCCTTCAGTGTCTGTGTCCGGGCTGTGGGTGGCTCCTAAGGGCAGGTGGCTCAGTGACAAGGCAGCAGGAGCTTTGGCACGTGCACGCATTGTGGCATCGCTGCTGGGAATCACTGGTTTTGCTTCCCCAGTGTTGAGACATTTGACTGCGGGAGGTGGAACATCACATCTGGCCTGCATGGTCCCCTGGAGCAGCAGAGGAGCTGCAGGGCACCAGATGTGCAGGGAACGTGGGTAAAGGGCAGAAAAGCTGCCTAGGAAGGGGATTGGGATGAGGCGGAAACGAGCAGGTGCCTGGGTCGCCTGGGTCACGTTGGCAGGTCGGAGGGAGCCGGGGGAGTCACAAGGTGCTGCGGGGCGCAGGCCTCGGAGCCGGGGCTGTGTGGCAGCGGGATGGGGCCCCTCAGGAAGNTCGTTCTAGATCAATGGGGTAGACATGACAGAAGCCAGGCATGATCAGGCCGTAGCGCTGCTTACCGCGGCCTCCCCCACCATCGTGCTGCTGGTAGNCGGCCCCGCCGACGGCCCGCCCGAGGACGCGCCCGGGAACCACCTCTGCCAAGGGCTGCAGGATCAGTACCCCATCGAGGTGAGCCTGGGACGTGGGGTGGAGCCATCCCGGCCGCGTTGCATTTGAAAAATGGGTGTCGTGGTGGGGGCCGGCCCGCTGGGTGGCTGGGGCCTGGAGGAGTCATCGCAGAAAGGCCTGGGCTGGAAGGGACCTGCAAGCCCATCCAGAGCCACCCCCTGCTGTGGGCAGGGACACCTTCCACTATCCCAGGTTGCTCCAAGCCCCAACCTGGCCTTGAAAAATTCAAGGGATGGAGTAGCCACTGCTTCTGTGGGCATCCTGTGCCAGGGCCTCAGCACCCTCCCAGGGAAGGATTTCTTCCCAATATCCCATCTAACCCTGCCCTCTCTCAGGGGAAGCCATTCCCCCTTGTGCTGTCACTCCAGGCCCGTGTCCAAAGTCCCTCTCCAGCTCTCTTGGAGCCCCATCCTAGCTCTTCTCCAGGCAGAGCCCCACGTGGAGAATCCCCTTGTCCCACAGGTCTTCACCTTGTGCTCACCCATGCAAAACACCCCTGACTCTGTGTTTTTCAGTGTTTTTGGTTGATATGTGATATCCCTTATTCCCTTTGACACTGCTTCTTGTTCCCTCAAGGAAATTCACCTGGTGAAAGCAGGCGGTCCCCTGGGCCTCAGCATCGTTGGAGGCAGTGACCATTCCAGCCATCCCTTTGGGATCCATGAGCCGGGGGTCTTCATCTCGAAGGTAGAGTCCCAGGAGACCTGCCCTGAGCATTCCTGAGCTGTTGGATTATGGGGATTAAGGTGAAGAATTTTGATCAAGTCCAGAAGTACAGGATGGATTTGTGAAATAAAGGGATAGGAGAGGGATGTGTGAAGGGTTGTACTGGATGTGCTGGTGCTGCTGGAGCTATCTATGGGCATGTAGAAGCCTCAAACCTATATAATCCATGCCAAACCCTTTGGATCCTGATTAGCTTTTGAAATTGCTGAGTTCACATTGGCTTTAATGAGTCCTGGGAAGATGCTGGCATTGCAGAAAGCCAGTCATCCAGAACAGCTCTGCTGCACTCAGGCCAGTGTCCTTTGATCCCGTGTTCCTGTTGCAGTGGTGACATCAGCTGATGCCATTCAGGGACAGCACACAGGCTGTGTGCTGCAGCCCATGCCCTTACAGTTCTGCACATCCGTGCTCCTTGCATTAGGGATGCTGGAGAGGACGTCCCTGCTGAGCCCTATCTCCTTCTTGACTTCACTTGTCACTTGGAGATGCTGAATCTGACTCCTCTGACGCCTGTGGCTGCAAGTCAGGGTTCAGACCTTGTTAAGGGCTGTTTGGAATTCCAGGAGTGATGCCTGCCAGATCTCTTCCTTCGTGTGCCCGTGGTTTCTCTTGCAGTGCTTCAGCAGGTCAACAAGGCAGGATTTGCCCTTCCCAAAGCCAAACTAACTCTTTCTCCCCGTCCCTGCTTGCCCATGTGCTCACAGCTTTCACCCTTTCCTTGCTGATTCCTTTGTTTTACCAGGAACAGAGGTTTGGTTTCATGTTTAGTCCTTCTGTAGCTCTCTGGAGCCCCTGTAGAGCACTGAGTGAGGACTGGAGTAGTACCGGTGCTGTCAGTCCTGGTTACAGTCACGGGCAAAATAATGGCAAAGCTGGCATAGGATCGGTTCAGATAAAATTGGGAATATGAGAACAGCACATGGTATGGCACTTCAAAGCAAATCCCACTTCATTCCTTGCCAGTGTTCCCAGATGTGTCACCTCTTAGGAAGCTTTGTCTGCAGAGAGAGGAGTCCAGGCAGGCCTGCAGTCTGCTGGAGGATGCCCGGGGACAGGCACCCTCCCGGGGGAGGTGGAGCTCCCCTCGGCAGCTGCGCTGCTGTTCCGTGCAGGTCATCCCGCGGGGGCTGGCGTGGCGCAGCGGGCTGCGCGTGGGGGACAGGATCCTGCAGGTGAACGGCACCGACCTGCGCCACGCCGCGCACCAGGAGGCCGTCAACGCGCTGCTCTCCAGCGCCCAGGAGCTCAGCGTGCTGGTCCGCAGAGACCCCCCGCCCCCGGGCATGCAGGTGGGTGCTGCGGGAGAGGGCTGGGGGAGCGTCACGCGGGGTCCCTTCTGGAGGCAGTTCCTTACCTGGCTGCGGGTCTGGGACTAGGACACAACCGGATTCCTGCTTGGAATTTCCTTCTTTGGCAAGATCCGGTCTCTTGTAAGTGAATCTCCACCTGGGGAGTGGTGAGGATCTCTTGCCATAGCCATGGTGCTCTGTCATCAGAGAATGACCAGACTCCATAAAGACCAGATGTGAGCAGGGACCAGAAAGGGGCAGATCCTCACCAACGGGAAGAAACTGCCAGATGGGGAACAGGCCTCATTCCAGCCCTTTTCAGGGCTTTTAGAATTATGGTCACTCCGAGGAATGTTCCCTCAGCTGTCCCAGACTGAACTTGGCCCAGAAACAAGGAGACTTTTCTGTCTTTTCAGGAAATATGCATCGAAAAGGCTCCAGGAGAGAAGCTGGGCATCAGCATCCGGGGCGGAGCAAAGGGCCATGCTGGCAACCCCTTTGATCCCACCGATGAAGGCATCTTCATCTCCAAGGTACCAGAGCACTGCGTGCAGGTCGCTGCTGTGCCAGGACTGCCAGGGAGAGGGCTGATCCCTGGAGGAGCTCTTGGAATATGCTCTCAGCTTTCACTGGTGCCTCAGTTCTGGAGATTCTCCCTCCAGCAAAGGAGGCAAATCCCTGTCCTTTCATATTTCCTCCTCTGCAACAGCTACACAATTTCGGCTTTTATTTCCTGTTTGCCTTTGTTTTGCCTTGTGTTTTCTCTCATATCTTTTCTATAATGTGAACCCACACATCTTCCCTTTTACCCACACTCCTGTTGTTCCCCATGTGTCTGTGGCTTCCTACCCACTCAGACATGCAAGCTCTTTCCTCCTTCCATGGACAGCGTCAGCAATTCCTCACCTTTTCTCCTGTGCCATGCACCCTGTGGGTAACTTTGTTCCTTTTGTAAGTGACTCTTTGTATCACACATACTTCTCACATTACTTTTCCCCCAGAAACAACACTTCTTGTTCAGCTTATGCTTATCAGTTTATGCTCCTCCCAACACTTTCCAAAAAGTTTATAGTGGAGCACAGCAATAAGTGGTGTCATTTTGGTCTTGCTGCTGGCAAACAGGACTCTGGGTGTTCACCTTGGTGTCACTGGTTCCCTCTTTAGCTGGTTTTGGGGGTTAGAAACTGGTTTGAGTTATCCTCATGGCTGAGGACTCTCTGTAATTGCCAGTTAGCCCTAATAAGTGATAATTGGTTTCTCTTAAGGCAAGGAAACACTCAGCATTTGTCATCAGGTGTCTGTAACTGTTTCTAAACTGAGTTCTAAAGTTAAAAGAATAAATTCCCTCTGTCACAGTAACAGCTGCATGTTCACCTGGGACATTTGTAACAGCAGGAAAAGAAAACCTGGAATTATTGTAACTGGCAGTTATTTTTAGTGGTTGGGTTGGATTTTCTCTCCTGCAGCATTGCAGCATTTGGGGGTTGGAAGGTTCACAGTTTAGCCATGGTGCAGAGTTAGTTTACCCCCTCTCCCCTCCCTTTTTTTCCCAATATTGGTTGTTTTAGCCTGCAGAGAACCAAAACTCTGAACTTCCCTGCTCTCCCTTCAACTGTGTTATTCCTATTAATTTCTCTTACCTGTCCTATCCAGAGGGGTTTTCCTGCCTCTGATTTTCCCTGTGTATTTCCAGTAACTGAGAGACAAAGTGGTGCTCTTCCTGTTCTTCCTCATTGTGTGTCTGATCCCTGTCTCCTTCCTCCTTAGTTTGTCTTCATTTGCATTTCCATCGTGTCTCTCTCCCACCAAAAAACTCTTTCCATGAGATCCATACAGTGTGAGAGCTTTTCCTTCTCACCTGCTTCTTTCCTTGGGACAACACGTTCCAAATTCACATTCTTTTATCTTCCATAAAAGATTCTTCCACAGCTGTTCCCTCCAGCAGCCTGTACAGGTCCTTCCTTTTGTACCCTCTGCACAGCACTTGCAGATGCTTCCCCTGGCTTGCAGCTGCAGCCTGCTGTCCCCATGGCCTGTGTGTGCTCTCCAGCCTCACTCCTTCCCCTGCACAGCACTTGCAGATGCTTCCCCTGGCTTGCAGCTGCAGCCTGCTGTCCCCATGGCCTGTGTGTGCTCTCCAGCCTCACTCCTTCCCCTGCACGGCCCCCGCTCTCCTCTGCCCTTCTCCAGCGAGCCCTCGGTGTTCCAGGTGAGCTCCTCGGGGGCTGCAGCCCGGGACGGCCGCCTGAAGGTGGGGATGAGGATCCTGGAGGTGAACCACCAGAGCCTGCTGGGCATGACCCACACGGAGGCCGTGCAGATCCTGCGGGGCGTGGGCGACGCGCTGCTCGTGCTGGTGTGCGACGGCTTTGACCCCAAGGCTGCGGCTGCCATCGAGGTGAGGACGGGAGGGCAGGCGCCCCTGGAGGGAGCACAGTGCTGCCACAGTGATCCCACCCCTTTCTTCACACAGTGCTGGGTTTTCCCAACCTTTTGCAGGAGATTTTTTTTTTTTTTTTGAGGTCCCTGACCTATGATGTGAATTGGAGGTGGTTGCCAGTCTGGAAGAGCAGTGGTCTCTCAGGACTATCTCTCTTGCTGGTTCCAAAACTGTCCCACAGTAGCACTTCACTGAAATGAAGTTTTCAAGCTTCTCTAAGCTATTTATGCCCATTTTTTCTTGGCTAGTGTTACATTTACAATAAATTGTCTGGCTCTTTATTGGTGTTTGTCTTTCCCCACAGGGTAGAACTTCCCTGGAGCAATCCTATGCCCTCTCAGATTTCTGTTTTCAAGGCTTAGCTACTCAGCTTTTGTGTTCTCCAGCAGAACATGAACCCAATCCCTGCTCACCATATCCCCTTCCTGCACCTGGGTCAGTTTAAATTCAGCTTTCTTAGACCTCAGGTTCCTCAAACAATTGTCAGCTGAAGTGGCAGGGATGGAGCTGGATGCTCTTAAGGTCCTTCCAACCCAAGCCAGTCTGGGATTCTATGGAGTAAGGTCTCAAGTTGTTGAAAGAGTTCTGGTTCTGACTTGTTTGGGATTGTCCTGGTGCTCTCTATCTGGGAGCCCAGGACAGAGAATTTTTGGAATGGTACTCTGTGGCCTCTCACCAGGTGTGATTTGCCTTTTGCTTTGCAGATGTCCCCAGGAATCATTGCAAACCCTTTTGCTGCTGGCATCGGGCGCAAGAACAGCCTGGAGAGCATCTCCTCCATCGACCGGGATCTGAGCCCCGAGGAGCTGGAGATCCTGCAGAAGGTGTGTTGGGGCTGAACTGGGGGCAGGTTACGGAGTGGAAGCAGTTTCTGGAAATCTCTGGTGTCCCTTGGTGCACAGACCCTGTGGGGTAATGGGCAGTGGACATGGCATGGGATCAGCAGGAGCCAGCACTTGGGTCAGGAATGCTCTAGGATGGGACTGTGACACCTTCATGAAGTGCCAGGTGCTGCAGGTGTGGAGAGAGCACTGGGTGAGGTGGCTCTAACTCTGCTCTCTCCTAGGAGATGGAAATGGTGAGAGAAGCCACTCAGTGGGAGAGAGAAGAAATGGAGAAAGTGGTGAGAGATTATTTGTGTAGCAGAATGTGTTCATGGCAGCGGCTCTGCTGAGCCTGTGAGTCCCAAGGAAGGTGTCACAGGTTGTCTCTGCTCTACTGTAGTGCCATGGGGAGCTCTGGAACTCTGCCCTGTTGTCAGTGCTTCTGGGCATTCCCTCTCTGTAGTACACTGCTCTGTTGCCCCAGCTGCTCTTTGGCTTTGCTGTGCCTCCCTGTGCACCTCTCTGGTGATGCTCCTGTGGTGTTCACAAAGACCACCCTTGTCACCTGCTGGTACCTCCTGGTCAAGCTGCAGCTTCCAGAAAAATGGCCAATGAGCTTCTAAGTCCCAAATTTAATCATTTCTCTCTGGCCAGCACCCTGTGACTGACAGAGCTTTTGTGAGCAAAGAGGAGAACACACAGGTCCAAGCTGCCCTGAGCAGAGAAGTGATGCTGTTAATCAGTCATAACTTTGTGCTCCTCAGTTCAGATGGTCATTTCTCTGCTTTGCTGTAAGAGTTTTGTGTCTCTGCCCACTGGTTCAGCCTTGCACAGAAAGAGATTTTCACAGAAATAGAAATAGAATTTCACAGAAGTAGATCAGCAAACTCAAGCCACTTGAGGACTTGGAGTTTCCAGTCATAACTCTTAAAAAGGTAATTTGTCCAGTCAGAGTCTTTGGAAGAAGAGGGAACACTGATTTTTTCAGTGTTTTCAGATGGGAATCTGCTCTTCTGGCAAATGGGTGTGTACATTTTGCAGGTGTTTTGTCAGGTTTCCAGTTCAGAAACACCTGAGGTTTCTCTGGGTTCTCTCTGCAGCTGCAATTTCTCAGCTTTTTCACATTTGCTGCCCCCCAAGAGCAGGGTGAGATTGGCAATTCTGGATGGAAGTGGAATGACCTTATAGAATGATCTTCAACATCCATCCAGTTGGAGATGTCCTTCATTGCAGGCCTTGGACTAGATGACCCTGGAAGGTCCCTTCCCACCCAAACCATCCCGAATAATTTGGGTAGGAGGGACCACAGCAGTGTTCTTGGTTCAGCCCAGAGCAGAGGCATTTCAGATCAGATGTGGGTTTTTCCTATAAAATGCCTCATTCCTTGCCTGGGAAGGAGCTCAGAGTGGTTTGATGTGGTTTCAGCAAACCTGATTTCGTTGTGTTTCTGTTGGAGCAAAGGGTATTCCTGCCAGTTTTAGTGTTGGCAGCATATGGATTTGAATATGGATATATGCATTTAAATATGCTTCAGGAGACTTAAGGCACTGTGGGTCAGTATCAGCATTTCTAACACCTGTGAATATACCAAGTGTGGTCCCAAACTGTGCTCCTTGGGCTGAGCAGGTGACATTTGTCCAGGCTCAGGTACAGAGACTTTGCCAAAATTTGTGCTGAGATTACTTAAAAATACTTGGTAAAAAAAAAAAAAACAGAAAAACCTTTATGATTGGTGAAGTAGCCTTGGCCATATCTCATTTTAAAAAATGCTGATGTATTTTGGTGCCCCTTCCCTTGGGGTGCCAGGAGGAGCCAGCAATGGATGCTCCAGGCTCCTTGGACCTCCCGGGATCCTGAGGTCTGTGAGCAAAGAGATTTTTTTTCTGCTGGGCCTTTTAAACCTTGAATCTGGGATTATGTCTCTAAAGCTGGTTTTGATGGTGAAATTTATCCCAGTGATGGAGCCAGCACTGCGTGGTGGCCATTGGAATGCTGGAGGAAATCTCAGTGCCAGATCTTGGTAATTTCTGTCACCATTTTTGCACCTTTTTTCTTACTCTTCAACGTTTCATATTCATCCTTGCACAAGAGCAGGGAGACCAAATGTGTCTCCAGCCTACAGCAAGTTGTGAACTGAAGAACAGGGAGGAATTATGGCTTTGCTCCACTCACAGTAGAAGTTTTCAAACCATTCACTGCAGACACCTCTGATAATTTAATTTCTAATAGAAGTGTCAGTAACTCTGAGTCTCTGGCTGATTCCTGGTGCTCTCTCCTAACTCTGTGGCTGTAGTTACTTCTCTAATCTGAATCCAGATCCTCCCCAGGTGTTGTCAGAGATGGACTTTGAGCATTTCACAGCTCTGTCTGGGCTGCCTGGTGCTCCTGTCACTCCTCAGAATATGACCTCAGAGAAGAGTCACCTCATATTAGTATCACGTGCAACCCTCACCCTACAGAGAACTCTTGGCCAAAACAAGCATAACCACATTCAGAATAGACTTTAACTTAAATATCCCTCAGTATCCCTTTGGGAGTTGTGATCCTCCAGAGCATTAATGTCTTCTCATGCTGCTGATTCTTGCCTGGGGGTTGAGTGGTGATGTGGGACCCTGGGAATCTGTAATGCATGGAAGCTGTTAAGGAGCAGGGCCCAGGTGCTCAGCAGGGTTTTTCACTTGGCTCCCTCTCAGCTGCCTTTCATCTCCCATCCTCCCAGGGTCGGGACTTCTGGACCATCTGGTCCCTGCTTGGGCAGAGCAGCTGGGAGGGTTCCCTAGCCAGGAGAATGGAAGGTGCTGCTGTGCTGTCCCCAGGCCCAGAGGTGCTGGGGGACAAGTCAGAGAAATATCAGTGCACAGAAATCAGTTCTTAGGACAAGTCCTGCACTGTTCCCTTCCTCTTGCAGCCTGGAGGTGAGACTGTGGCTGGGGCTTTTGGGTTTAGCCACTGGTCACTCTCTAATGTCCCTGCAGTGCTGAGTGACTGCAGCCTGGCTGGTGCTGAGCTGGCCTTGTGCCAAGGCTGTTCTGTCTCTTGTCTGTATTTGCATCACTCTGTATGTGTTGCTGTAAGCCAGCCAGGCCTGTGCTCTGTAGGTTTGTTTTTCCATTCCCTTCCAGCCTCTCCCATCTGTGCTCTGTCAAGGTGTCTCTTCCAGCAATGAGCAAACTCCTCCTCTCTCTTGGCGCTGGTGTGGCTTGGGGGCACTGTAGCTCTCTTACTTTCCCCAGGACTGTCTCTGCTGAGGATCTTGGGGACACGTGCTCTCCCCTCTCACCTCGTCTTGTCCATTCTGCTGGCAATAATGGTGCAAGTGCAGAATTCCAGCTCGTGCTGGCTTTCTGCTTCCCCTCTCCTGGTGCTGGCACTGCTCCTCTGTCCCCTCGGGAGTTCCTGCCCAGCATGTGTGACCTCTTCCCTTCTCTCTTGTCTCTCTGCTCTGGCTCTGTTCTGTCCCATGGAAGGAGCGGATGCGTAGGGAGCGGGAGGCAGCCACGCAGCAGCTTGAGGAGGAGGCAGAGGTGAGCAGCATGGGGGGAGGGCTGCACAGACCCAGGAAAAGGCCACAGCTAGTCTGGAAGGCTGGAGAAATCCCCAAAAAGAGTTTGTTCCCCAAAGCTTGTGTTCTCCACTCCCTCCCCTATAAGGATGTGGCTTTGGGGGTAAGAAAAGAGATCAGAACTGAAAAAATGTGTAAGGGATGGTGGAAAACAGGAGCTGGGTTAGAAACCTTGGCTTCTGTTTAGGTTTATAAAGGCAACACATGGGAAGCAAAAGTGAACAAAGTTGTACAGTTAGCATGAGTTAAGGTTGAAAAAAGAAACTGTAGAGGAATTGCAGAGTTGCATTCTTACACGTGTCCAGATCCAGACTGGAGTTGTTCTGGATGCTGCTGGAGCAAACAGGTAGGTATGGCACGTTCTCTCCTCCATAAGGGAGTGGACACGGGGGCTGGAGGAGTGGAGGGATCTGAGCAGCAGTGGGTGACCAGAGGCCCACAGTAACGTTCCCCACAGGGTTTCTCAAGCCTGGCCCCTGCCCTGAGTTCCCACAGTTGTGTTTGGAACAATTCCAGCACTTTTTCCAGGCAGTGGGAACTCTGCCGAGTTTGGAGATAAGGCCTTGGTTATTAGTGGGTGGTTCCCTTTTCGTTGCTCTTTCTCATTGATTTCCTTGACTTTGGGCCTGACCTGTTCATGGTGTTTGTGGTTTTTTTGCCCCTCTCCAGAACGTCCCCAGTGAACCCCTGCGCCTGGACTACCGGACCCTGGCAGCACTGCCCAGCAGTGGCCTGCAGAGAGGCAACCGTGCTGTGAGTGGGGCTCAGGGTCACTGCAGGGGAGGCCACAGGGGCTGTGGAGGTGAAGGGGTGACAGGGGAGGCAGTGAGGGGCTGTGGAGGTGAAGGGCTGACAGGGGAGGCAGTGAGGGGCTGTGGAGGTGGAGGGCCGACAGGGGAGGGAGCGAGGGGCTCTGGAGGTGCGCGGCCGAC
>VZRZ01000001.1:0-83007 GCA_013398175.1 Climacteris rufus | reverse complement strand
TGACAGGGGAGGCAGTGAGGGGCTGTGGAGGTGAAGGGCTGACAGGGGAGGCAGTGAGGGGCTGTGGAGGTGGGGGTCCCAACAGAGAAGGCCGTGGTCCTTCCATTACTTGCCCTTCACCTGTGCCGTGCTCTGGAAGGTCACAGCATCCTCTGCAAAGGAAAACTGGGAAGCAGAACTGTGGGGGCCTCAGGCACTGAAACAGTAGGTAGCTGCAAAAGAAAGATGGGAATAAGAAAATGAGGAGAGCAGGAGCCAGGTGGCTTTGCCTTTTGGGAAGGGAAATGGCAAAGTTTGACAAGCTGCAAAAAGCAGAGTTGGGAACAAGGCAGACAGAACAGCCCAGTGGGAGAGAAGGGAGTGTGAGTGGGGGAGTGCATGGATTTGTTGTGGAAGGAAGCAGCTCCAGAAAGCTGCCAAGGAGGGAGGGAAAGATTCTTCCTGAGGCAGTAATGACAGTGTTGGGTGCACAGCTGTAAATCCATTGTGGGATGGTGTTTAGGAAGGAGGAGGGATATGAGGGTGCTGAAACTGAAAGTATTAAAAATAAAAAAATCTAAGGCCAGGTTGGACAGTGCTTGGAGCCACTCAGTCTAGTGGAAGGTGTCCTTGCCCATGGCAGGGGGTGGGACTGGGTGGTCTTCAGAGTCGCTTCCAACCTAACTACCCTGTGATTCTGTTAAAGCCAAGATCCCCCTAGGCCTGCAGAAGGTGAAGTGGCCATGGTTGTGTGTCATGACTGAGCCATGTGGCTCATGTGTCATGTTATGTATCATGACTCCAGCCACAGACACTTCTGCCCTGTGCCCTGCCTGGCAGTCCCCCATATGTAGTGACCAAGAGAAATTCCAGATTTCACAAACTTCATAGATTACAAAGTCATCTCTCTCCTGTGTTGTTTAAAATCTCACCTCTCCATCTTTTTGTCTTTTTATCTGCTCTGCATCACCCCCATTCCACTGGGTTCCTGCCTGCTCCTTCACACATCCTCAGTCTTCTTCCTTTCCTCCTGTTGCAGCAAGACCTCCCTTTGCTGTCATCATCCCATTCTGTTGTTTTAGGATCATCTCTTTTACTTTTCCTGTCTTCATCTCATTCCATGCAGACAGGTCTCCTCTGCTGTTCTCTTTCCTCTGTTACTCCAGGCCTCACTCCAATTATAGCTCTGCTTTGGCTCCAGCTCTAGCTCCTTTTGTTCCCACACTTCCCACCTTTTGGGTTTTCTCTCTTGCTGTTCACACAAAAAAGCAGTATTTTTAGCATCTCTGTGTGTAACTCAGTAACTGGGAGAGGGGGAAAGCCAGCCCCAGGCAGCAGCTGCCTCCGTGCAGGACAGCCCATGTGGAGCTTGTGCCTTGCAGGCTGTGGCAGCCCGGGAATGCCAGGCACGCCGGAATGCTGGGGTGGTGGGTGGTGTCTATAAATGTCCCAGTTCGGGGAAGGGTCCCTGGCTGCCTCTGTTTGTCTTTGTCCAGCTGTCAGCAGCCCTGTCTTTGCTCTTCTTTGAAAAGTACACCTGCCTGCATGGTGGGGACAGGGAGGTTGTGGCGTGGGGACAGGCAGGTTCTGGGGGTCCTTCACCTGCCCTGGCCTGGTTGTGACTGCTGGAAGACTCAGCCAGGGTGGGTCTGGCCAGGGCAGGGCAGGCAGGTCAGTGACAGATTGACTGTCTCTGGACAGTCTCATCCACAGGACCGGGGCTCTTGCCCTGTTCCCATCGTGGTTTTCTCTTTCTTCCTGTCTCCAGGCCAACTCTCACTACACACCTTCTCCTCTAAACAGGGTCTGGGTATGTTTTACTGCTGCATAGTTGCCTGTGAAGGAGCTGCAGGGAACTGTTCCTGTCCTCACTGTGGGATACAAGGATCTGTAGGGAACTGTTCTTGCTGTGGAGCAGAAGGAGGTGCAGGGAACTGTTCCTGTTCTGGCTGTGGAGCAGGAGGACCTGCAGGTCCCTCTGTCCTCACTGTGGAGCAAGAGATGTAGAGCTCTCCACTGACCACTGTGACTATGGCTGGAATTAGTTGTGAGGATTCCCCAAGAATGGCCCCCAGAGAAGGGAGCAGGTGGTTGTCTGTCTTGGCTTGGTCTTTGCTGCTGCATCTGGGTCCCTTTGTGAGCAGGATTTAACGAAGGCTGATGAGATGCCTGTTCTGTTTGTTCACTCTTGTCAACCAAAGTGAAAATTCCCATTGGAAGCAGCATGGGAATGTGTGTTTGGGTGATGCTCTTTGGCCATGCACCCAGTGCACTGCATCTGGAGAGAAGCTGTGGCTGCCCTGTTCCTGGAAGTGCCCAAGGCCAGGTTGGATGGGACTTGGAGCAACCTGGTCTACTGGGAGGTGTCCCTGCCCATGGCAAAGGATTGGAACAATATGAGCTTTCAGGTCCCTTCCCACCCAAAGCTGGGGTTCTGTGACTCTCTGACATTTCACTTACAGGAGTCAGAGCTGTTACAGTCTCTGTCTTCTGCATTGGACAGGAATGAAAGCCAGGTCTGTGAGGGACTGATCACAGCAAAAGTGTCAGAGTCTAGTTTTGCTTTCTGGACTATGAGAAACGGAGAAGACTTGACATGTCTCAGTACCAGACAAGGTCACCATAGCTAGTTAATGAGCAACCTGTACATTCTGTTCTGAATCTATTTCTCTTCAGTTTCTTGCCATTGATTCTTTTTTTGTACTTGTTCATCGGATTTAAGATTGGATTTCTTTCAGTGCCCTGGAGGATGCAGGGTAACACATGTCTGTCCTGTCTGCAGGCTGGGAAAGCTCGCTGCATTGCCCAAATCTTTGCTTACCCAAAATAGAAAGAGTGACTTGTCTGACAGGAATAGCCCCAGGGAGGCCATGGAGCGACGAATTCTGCACCGGACATGCTGCAGCAGGAGGTGGAGCTTGCAGTGAGGGGCAGATCCAGCCCAGTTCCCATCGAGTCCAACACACAAAATGGCAATTGAGGCTCCCTATCGACTGTCAGGCATTATGGCACTCTAAGAAGAAGAGGTTAGAGTTTTTACACTGGAAGAAACACAGCCACAACAGCAGAATTTCTCAGGGTAGCACAGGCTTTGCTGATGAGGGAACACATACAAGGCAGGGTTCTGCCAACCACAGAGGTTGGGTTGGGGGGCTAGGGGAGGGCCTCTGAAATTCCTGAGCCTCCCAGCTGCCTTTGTAGTTACCAGCCCACCCTTGAGAGCTATTTTGGTGGCCACTGCCATGACACAGGAGCTGAAGAATGTGCTCTGAGCAGAAGAGGTATTTCTGCTCCCTGGAGGCACTTGGATGGAAGGTTTGCTCTTTGCTCTCTGGCTGTCACTGCTCCCCTGAAGAAGGCTCTGGCTGGGGTAACAAACTCTCTTTTATGGCATTAAGAGGAAGGGTCAGGGCTTCATTTGGGCTGTGTGCATCGACCCCTGGCAGAGCTGGGACTGCCTCAGTCCTGCCATCAGCAAGAGCCACCCAAGGGGTCTGTGCTCCCTCTGCTGTACTGAGCTCTGGTGTTTCGGATGTGTTGTGGAGCAGTGGGGCTGTGAACGCCTGTTCACCTGGGCAGCTGGGGTGGAAATGCATGGGGTGGCTGTTGTGTGATTGTGTGGCTGGGGTGCTAGGGGAGGCTGGGCTCAGTGGAGTGGGGACTGGAGTGGGGTGATCTCCAGAGGTCCCTTGCAGGCCCAACTGCTCTGTGATTCTGTGTGCTGAGGTGAGCAGGGGGAGGACGTGTGCTTGTGCGGGTGTTGGAAGTGAGTTTGGCTGGGGAGCAGCTGCAGGACTGTGTATGAGTTGGAGGAGTGTGGGGAGCGCTCGTGCCTGTTGGTTCCCCGGGTGTGTGTGCACAGCAAGGTCCTCTCCTGGAAGTGACAATTGGGCGTGACAGCTTGGTGGAAGAGCAGGAGAGAGGGACAGGATGGTGTGTGGGCATTAGCACTGGAATTCTCTCCCCTGTCCTTCAGCAGCTGCTCTGTATTTTCTCCCTCCTTTTCTTTACTCCGTTCTCCTTATTTCTCTCTGCTCCTTGTGTTTTCCTCTCAGCCTGTTCAGTGTGCTAAGTCCAGCTGCAGCATGGAGGGTGACTGTGCAGTGCTGTCCCTGCCCACGGCGTGGGGCGGCCGGGACGCGTCCCCGGAGCCGGCAGTGACCAGGCCCCCTCAGCACCCCGCGCCTCCCGACCAGCGCGGGGGAGACGAGCGGGACCCTGTGGGGTGTCCCTTGTCCCAGGAGCAGCTGCCAGAGACGCCAGAGTGTCTGATCGACTCGCAGCCTATCCCCTTCAGCGAGAACCCCTTTGTGGTGGCCAACCGCAGGGGCAAGGCCGCGGGCACGGCTGCCCTGGGGGGGCCTCCCCTGGGCTACGGCAGGGGGGGCGTGCTGAAGACCAGCCTGTACTCCAAGGCAAGCCGGTGTGGCGTGTGGCGTGCACTCACACGGTGCGGGGCTCCCACCCTACTAAACCCCGGTGCCGGGCTGCACGGCGCCCCGGGCCGGTCCCCCCCTCCGTGTGCCCCGTGTGCCCCGGCGGTCGCTGTGTCGCTCCCGGTCATGGCGGCGCGCGGCCAGGCCCCGCTCAGGGGACACAGCGGCATCTGTGGCTTCCCTGCTCTCCCTCTGGGACCGGCTGCAGGCAGTGGCCTCCCTGCCCGCTCTGCCGGCAGGACTTGTAGATCAGTGCTGGTGCCAAACTTCTGTACCTGGGCCTGAACAGCCCTTCTCAGATACCTGGAAAGCAAGAGGGCAGCTGCTGTGGTTGATCCACAACCCAGGAGCTGCTCTTTGGCACATTAGGACTTCAGAATTTCAAGGGAGAACTTTGCTGTCTCCTCTGGGAAGTCCATTTGTATTTGACATTCTTGCTGTTGCACAGGGAACCTGGGGCAGAGCAGGGACTAGACCCAGAGATAGCATCCTCCACAGGAGCACCATGTCGCTCTCCCCTTCTTTGCCTTTCAGGAGATGTGAAAAGCAAAACAGCTCCAGAGAAACAGCCCCATACATAAAGGATAAACCAACCAGTTCACCAACCCAACCCCCAGCTATAGTGATCTCGGAGGTGTTTTAGTTCCTTGGTAGGAATTTCACATGTGTGTGGGCAAGTGAGCTTAGGACAAGGCATGTAGTGGAATCCATGGTCCAGTATAAACTTCAGATCACTTCAGGCTTGGTCTGTCAAAATACTGTTGCCTAAGGCTGACTTGAATCGACTGACCACATGTGTGGGTGTGGTATTAGTGACTGGAAACCATAGGTTTGCCTAAATAGTTCCCTGAATCCCAAATGACCTGCTTCTACCTTTAGGCATCTAAAATGCTTCTGCACTGTGCTCCTCCCTCCTGCAGTCAGAGTGCAGCTGGTTCCTGAGATGCTGCTCTCTGTTCAGCTGTTGGGGTGGCATTGGTGCCAGGTTGCTCTGGAAGCAAGGAGAGCCCTGTCTCCTTGCAGCTGGGAATGGCTTTTTTTGCTCAGTGTCTGTACAGTGGGAGGTTTGCCTGGACCATGACCCTGCGGTGAATGCTGTGAGGAGTCAGGGGAGAGGATTCCTGGGATGTGCTGTGAGGCAGAAGCTGTAACCTGATCCAGCTGGCCTTGCAGGGCATTTGGATGTGATCCCAGTTCCAGTGTTTAACGTCATTCCCTTGCTGTTTCTGGCGCTTTTTGGCATGTGCCAGCTGCTGCTGGGCCCTGCTAACCTTGCTCCCTGGGGAAGCGCTGTGGCTGGATGTCAGGGGTGTCCCATGTCTCTGGGCTGTACAGACCCCTCCTACTGTACAGTAACTCTCTAGCTTTGTCTTCTTTCTTTCAGGCTCCTTCGGGCGAGTCTGGGACAGGAAATTCCAGGCGTGACACCCCCTATTCTCCCAGTAATCCACAGGTGAGACAGTCCCCAGGACAGGTGACATGGCAAAGGCAGGGAGGCACTTCCAGGGATGAAGGACAGAGGCAGCTGAGGGCAATTTCCATCCTTGAGTGACACCATCAGGGTGGAGGGGATCTGTCAGAGGAGGCAACAAGAGGGTGAGGGAACTCCCTCCTTTAAAATATCTCAGAGAGCCAGGAGGGTAATTAGCTGCTCGTACATGAGCTCTGAGGAGTGATTTAATTGCAGGGTGATGAGCAGGGGTGTATGTGGAGTGGCTACAACATGCAGTTGTGAGTTTTTTGGGAATGGCCTCACCAATGCCTTGAACAGAGATTCCTTAATTCTGGCAACTGGTATGTGGTAAGAAATGGAGGAGTCAGAATTTGGAAAATGATCTTGGGTCTGTAAAGCAGGGCTGCCCAGTGCTGCCCAGGCTTGCAGAGGATCTCTGGTCCTGTGTGTGACCCTAGAGGCAACCAAAGTGAGCTGATGGGAAGGAGGTGGAAGGATCCTGCTGCAGCCAGTTCTAGGTGACCCTGCCCTCAGGGAGTGATTTGCTTCAGCTCCTTGCTCAGAGGCTTTCCCTCTGGAATGGGAAATGGCTTTATTGTAACTTCTGATTATTTTTTTCTTTATAGACATTACCTGTTCTCTCTCAACATTCATTTTCCTTATATTCTCTCTGAACTTTCCTTTTCAATCTCTGAGTTTTTGATCCCTCTGTCCATCCCATGGCAGGAAGGTCTCACAGCTCAATTGAGTCTTTTGAAGTTAAATGAACTTAAATAGATTTTAAAATTTTCCCTTCACAGTCATTGCCTGTTACTGGGTTGTATATTGGGGCCTGAAGTGAACTGCCAGTTGTATTTTGTCCTCTGTCCTTAGTCATTTTGGGTCTGTTGTGTTCCTTTTGGAGTCCAGCTGCTTTCCAGCTGCCCTGCCCATCAGTCTGGCACTTCCCTGGTCTTCACTGAACCATATCGGTTTCCAGAGCTGGACAGGAGCCCTTGAGGTGAACAGCGTCACCTTGGGGTGATGTGACTGCTGACAAGGCTTTAGGAGAAGGGGCAGCACCATGTAGGAAGCAGTAGGAGCAGCACTTGAGTCCATCTTTTGTTGCTTCTTGGCCTGTCTCACATCTCCTCCCTCAGTTCTTGGATCCTTCACAATTGAGTGTTCATCAGGAACACAGCAAGATTAGAATATATTGTCTGTTATAGCAACAGTATTTCCATGCACTTTGTTCCAGCTGTGTTTCCCTATTTACTTTTTTGACAGCAGCTGGGTTATTTGTAAATTTTCCTTTTACCACAAGTGCCAATTTTCTTTGAGATTGCTTTTCATAGAGTCCCAGGATGGTTTGGGTGGGAAGGGACCTTCAAGACCATCTCATCCCAGTCCCCTATCATGGGCAGGGACACCTTCCACTATCCCAGGTTGCTCCAAGCCCCATCCAACCTTGGACACTTCCAGGGATGGGGCAGCCACAGCTTCTCTGGGCAACCTGTGCCAGGGCCTCCCCACCCTGGCAGAAAAAAATTCCTTCCCAAAATCTCATCTAACCCTGCTTTTGTCAGTGGGAAGCCATTCGCCCTTGTGCAAAGTCCCTCTCCAGTTCTCTTGGAGCCCCTTAAGGCAGTGGAAGGAGCTCTAAGGTCTCCCCAGAGCCTTCTCTTCTCCAGGCTGAACACTCCCAGCTGTCCATTTTGGGGGATTCAGGAGTCTTGACTTTCAGGTTGTTGCTCCAGAGCAGAAGTTCCAAGGAATTTCATCTCTTATTCTCTGGTTCCATCTATTTATAATGTTAATTCCTTGGTTTCAATATCTTGTGGTCCAGCCAGAATTTGTTGGATTATTTCAGAGAATTCCTTGACCTGAGCTGGCATTGTGATGGTCGTGCCTGGCCTCAAGTTCTGTGAGGGGTGGGGGGAGGCAGGAGGTGTCTGTGCTGGGTCTGTGCGTGCCGAGCAGGGCACAGGGGCTTCCCCCATGGTGGAGACCCAACAGCTCCGGCTGCTGCAGTTTCTCTGCTTCTCTCCTGTGGAAAACCCAGTGTCTCCGTTTTGTCTCCCGTTCTCTCTCTCCCTTGCTGCTGCCCTCTCCAGGTGCCCGCAGCCCCCCGGCCCCCTCACCTGGCCGGCCGGGAGACGCGCTTTGTAAGTGCTGGGGGTGTGCGGTGTGCGCTGCTGCTCCGCTGCTGCCGCTGCCCGCGCCTCTGCTCCGGCCCCACGTCCCCCAGGGGGCTTGGGTCTCCCTGGGGCTCCCCGGGGCTCAGGGGGGAGCAGCACCCTGCTGGCACCCGAGGCACGAGGGGCTGCTCCCCGTGAGCCGCTGCTGTGCGGCCCCTGCGAGCGCTTCGGGGAGGAGCTGCGGTGGGATTGGCTTTGCTCGGGCTCGGGGCGAGTGCGGAGGGTGGGGATGTGCCCAGGGAATGTGCCACGGGAGCAGGGGCTATGCCCAGGGACTAGGGGATGTGAGCAGGAGACAGCACCAGGGACTGTGACTACAGATCAGGACCTGGAGATGTGCCCAGGGACCGGGAGCAGAGGTTGCAAGCCGAGGCCAGGAGCAGGGATGTGCCCACAAGCCACAAACAAGAAATGTGAGCAGAACTGTGCCCTCAGGCCAGGACCTGGGTATTGCTTGTGGACCATGAGCAGAGACTGTGCCCGCAGGCCAGGACCTGGGCATTGCCTGTGGACCGTGAGCAGAGACTGTGCCCATAGGCCAGGACTAGCCCAGAGTTGGGGTCAGTTTGAAGGTGTGCAGAGAGCTGTGAGGGCCTCCTCACATAACAGAGGTTCTTGAAGGTGGGCTCTGGCCTGTCCTCACTTGAAGAAGCAGGTGTGGAGGGATGTGGGTTCTGTGGGATCTGGGGCTCCCCACACAGGGTGGGCAGTGGGGTAGGGGTAAACTAAAGGCTTTTAGGGTGGACTCTAGATTTACCCCTGTATTTCTGTTTGCAGGCTTCCATTAACTTCATTACATCGCAGGATGACAGTAAATCAGTGAGTACAGCTGCCATGAGACCTGACTGTGGTGTCCCTGTGCTTCCCCCAGCACATGAAGCTTGTCTCTTCCTCCTGTTGGCTCCTATTCTGTCTCCTCCAGTCCTCCACTGTGCCTCAAGTTTGTACAAATGCACCAGGTCTTAAATATGGTTCATTTGAAAATGCAACACAACTGTTTTTGCAGCTTTTGTTCCTGCTTCCCCTCCTGCAGGTTTTGCTGGCTTACCCAGTTCCTGCTGCCACTCTCTCTAGTGTCAGATGCTTTGTTCACTTTCATACAGCATCCAGCAGTGATGATGACATCTAGGACAAGTTCCAGACTCTTGCCTTTGCTCCTATAACTGCATTTCTAGTCAGAGTTCTGACTGGGTCTGGTTCACTTCCATCCACAGCTTCTGCCAATTCCCACTCCTGTGTGATGTTTTCCTACTTCATCCTGGGTGCTCACATTTTCTGAGCTTCATCACACTCACCATACCCTGCAGACTCTTGTAGCCCTCTCTGTGGTCCTGGGTAACCTTTCCTTGGCTGAGTCTCTTTTGGTGTTGGCTCCAAGAGCTCTCCCTGCCAGTCTGCCAGCTGGAGCAGGCTGAGGCATGGAGCTGGGGTGCACGGGTTTGCATGGATTGTTTATTCACCTGCATGGCAGACACCTCACTGGCCTAACTGCTCCTTTCTCTTCTCTTTCTCCCTCCCCCTTCTCTTCCTCTGCCTTTCCCCACCCTGTCCTGGGGCACCACGAGCAGACCAAGCCGGGCGTCATTCAGCCTCTGTCCCGCGTGCGGCAAAGCGCGGCGTCGCACGGCGCGGAGGAGGGGGACAGCCCCAACCCCTTCCAGCAGCCCGAGCCCTGCTTCAGGATCCACAGCTCTGTAAGTGGCCTGGAGCTTCCTCCCTGAAAGCCGTGTCCCTGCCCTGGGTGGCCACAGCGCCAGTGTTGTGGGGGCAGGACCCCCTCGCAGAGGTGACTCGGTGGTTTGGTGCCCTGAGCCTGAGCTAAGGCTGGTGGTGTCCGTGCCCCAGTCTGGGCTCCCCGAGGAGGAACCCACACTCCTCACAGGCAGGGTCAGTGCATCCTGCTTGTTTCTCTGGGCTTCCCCAGAGCAGATAGAGGTTTAGAGCCGTATGTGTGAGCTGTTGAGTTCTGTGGAGACATAAATCTTACAGAACCTTTGTTGATGTCTGGCACCTTGGAGAAAAAGCCATCCTGCTGATGGGTTTTATGATTTGCAAAATGATTGGTTCTGAAAGGTTCGCATTCCTGAGGCTGTTTATTGATGGGAGAGAAAAATTCAGGTATTTTGGTCTTTGTCATGACAGAAGACTCGTGCCCCTTCAATATAAAAGTGGAAGGAGCAGTGGAAGGTGTCCCTGCCCACAGCAGGGGGAAGGGACTGAATGGGCTTTAAGTCCCTTTCCACGCAAACCATCCTGGGTGAAATTCCATGAATCCAGCCCTTCTCTCTCTGCTGGAGCTTGTACAGTGTGATACCAAAACAGACCTGGTTTGCAGGCAAACAGCTATACAGAATCCATGGAATTGGATAAGGGTCACATTTTACAGTCTCTTCAGACTTAGCTGTGCTGTCCTTTAGCCCATGCAGAAGAAGCATCATCAAACAGCATAATTGCACCCTAGTCCAGGACTAAGAAAAAACAGAAAGGCCTGGAACTGGATTCGTGCAGCTGGAGGGTTGGAGGGATGAACTGCTAAAGGGGATTTACTTTCCAGCAGAAGGAAGGTTAGGGTGTCATGCCCACCATCCTTTTCATTTCTGTGATACTTTGAGCAGGTCATCCTAAAGCTGCTTCCCCCCAGACGTGGCAGGATGGGTCAGAGGGAAGGTGGGTGAGGAAAGGATAAGCAAAGACAGTGACAAGCAGTAGGAAGGTCCCCTCAGACCCTGTCAGATGTTTCTCAGTAAGTAGGATTCTGCAAAGGGAAAATTTGAGATGAAAGACAGATCTCCTTCAGACCACAGATCCCTGGATCAGGTTGTGGAATCACAGGGTGGTTTGGGTTGGGAGGGACCTTAAGGACAGGGACACCTTCCACTAGAGGGAATCTTGTTCAGCCCTAAATAGAGGTCAGAGTCGAAGTGTAGCTGTCCTATTTTGGGCCAAAAAACCCTGATTCAAGTAGACACTTGCTGGTTGAATCGGGTGGAAATCCTCAAGGACTGTGACAGCAATGTGGCCCTTGGCCAAAGGATCTGTCACAACATTCCCATCAGGTCGTGAAGATCTGTGCCACCACAAGTACCATTCCTTCAGCACCCAGGAAATAGAATGGGGCTGTGACCCTCATGCTGCTGTGTGAAGTGTGTGTGCAGTGCTTTGCTCCTTGTGTTCCTGCCCAAGGCTCAGGAGCAGCCTTGGCAAGGCTTACATATCCCTTACATATTCCCTGCCACGTTCCTTTCCATATCCCACTCATCGGGCTCTGCAGGCCAAGAGCTGGGCTGCGTTTCCCCCATGTGGGTTTTTTCACCCCCCTTGTGCTCACCTTTACCTCCTGTCTGTCCCTGTAGCAAAAACCACCGTCACCACCCTCCCCTGACGAGGTCCCCATCAATGTCAAGCAGGCCTACAAGACCTTCGCAGCAGTGCCCCTGTCCCACCCACTGCTGGGGACACAGGTAACTCGTGCTGCTGGGGGGCTGCATCAGCACAGCTGTCAGCAGGGCTGAGGTGAGAGGGAAGGAGGTGGTGATTTGTTCCCTCCAAAAAAAAGCTGCTGTGGAAGAGGGACATGTTGAAGTCCTGTGGAAGTTGGAGTCTGTTCATGATGCAATGGTCACCCTGGCAGAGTCCTGTCTGTGTCAGGCCCTGGAAGCTCGTGGAATCTCACAGCATTGTTATTCTCCTCAGACACTGGGAGACTGATGTACAACCATGCAGTTCTCATGTAAAGGGGCTCTGAAATTCCAGACTCCAGGGCCAGGCTACACCTGTGCTGAGACATTTTTGAATAGGTTTTGATCTTCATTGGAACTGTTCCTTCTCCCTTCCATGTAGTTGAATCATGGAACAGTCTGGGCTAGACAAGGCCTTGAAGGTAATTTCCTCAGTCCCCCATGCAAAATACAGCAACCTTGGAAGTTACAATCACAGAATCATGGAACATCCTGAACTGGAAGGGACCCACAAGGATCATCAAGTCCAGCTTGGCACACCCCCAAGAATCTCACCATGTGTCTAAGAGCATTGTCCAAATGCCTCTAAAGTTATAGGAGGTTGCTCAGGCCCATCTACTTGAGTTCTGAATTCTGAATTAGTTTTTGGAGTGTTTGGATAAAGCCAAAGGTCATCTCCTTGCTTTCTTTTTGGGGGTCCTTTCAGTTTGTCTAATTAAAAAACTTTCTTCTTTTCCATAACTTCTTGGCAGTTCTCAGTCTACCCCTGTGGGTTCCTGGTTCACAGATGGATTTTGTGGATCAGTTTCCTCCCCCTGTAGTTCTACTCATCCAATATTCTGTTGTGCATCCCAGTAAATACAGATTTCTTTCTTTCTGATGGCATTCTGCTTCTTCAGAGTACATTTTGGGTGGTTTTGTCTTTGATGTAAGGAAGGTGTGAGTGAACCCCCTGCAGCTGTAGCTCAGCCCCTGCTCCTGTTCTGCATCTGTTTCCCATGTTTCTCCCTTTCTGCCCTTTTAAAGGTGTCACACCTGGTTCTGTTTAACTCTCAGTTTAACATAAAGCTTCATTCCTGACAATTGCTGATCCTGAGGTCTTAGATCTGTGCAAATTCTCGAACAGTTTTGGGAGCCTCTGTCAGCTTGTCTGGCCTTGCAGACGCTTGGCTGGAGGATGGTTGGGTGGTGGTTGGAAACTTTCCTTTTAGAACATGCCTGTTTCTCTCTGTTTGTAGGAATTGTCTGGTCAGAGCAGCACAGAAAACACCAAAATGGCCTCAGAGGTGAATTCTGGGGCTGAGGCTGGAAGGAGGGTGGGAGTCGTGGGGGCTGTGGATGGGGGAGATGGGGTCATAAGGTGGAAGGGCTGGGGAGGAGGAGTGTGGAGCAGGTGGCAGAGTAAGGGTTGGGGTGAGGTGGGGAGGGTGCCATGGCTGGGTGGCGGTGCCAGTGTGGCTGGGTGGCCCCTGGGGTTGCTGGGTGGCCCTTGGGGTTGCTGGGTGGCCCATGCTCAGCAGTGTGGCTCTCACAGGTGGCCGTGCACAGCCCTGGGGGACAGCACAGCCCCGAGCAAAGGTCCTTCCGTGAGAGGCAGAAGTATTTTGAGATCGAGGTGAAGCAGCAGCACCTGGACAAGCCTCCCAAGCGCGTGTCCTTGGTGGGGGAGGACGACCTGAAGAAAATGAAAGAGGAGGAAGGTACATAGGAATATGTGCACAGAAATCTGTCCTGTTAAGTGATTTCTTTCCTGTGAAAATCCAGCACTTGCAGAAGCCCATGGGTGGTTGTTGTAAGGCTTGGGAATAATTTGCAGTAAGTGAATGCTAAGGAGTCTGTGAATGCTCCACTGATACCCTCTGGACTGGTGGAAGTGCTGTAGTTTCAGAGTGTCCTGTATCATGGATTCACAGAATGGTTTGAGTTGGAAGGGACCTTACAGCTCATCCAGTTCCACCCCCCTGCCATGGACAGGGACACCTTCCCCTATTCCAGGTTACTCTAAGCCCTGTCCAGTCTGGCCTTGAACACTGCCAGGGATGGGGCAGCCACAGCTTCTCTGGGCACCCTGTGCCAGGGCCTGACAGGAAAGAATAGCTTCCCAAGATCCCATCTAATTCTGCCCTCTGGCAGTGGGAAACCATTCCCTCTGCTGCTGTCACTCTTGGCTGTTGTCCAAAGCCCCTCTCCAGGTCTCCTGGAGCTCCTGTGGGTACTGAAAGCCTGCAATAAGTTCTCCCCAGAGCCTTCTCTTCTCCAAGCTGAACAATTCCAGCTCTCCCAGCCTGTCTCCAGAGCAGAGGGGCTTCAGCCCTCAGAGTCTTCCCATATCCCTCATCTGGACTCACTGCAGCATCTCCATGTCTGCATTTGGTAAACACTTCAGTACCTTTTTAAAGCCACTGCAGACAATGAGTCTGTGCCAGCTGCCCAGATGAGTGGCACCGTGGCACCCTCACACAGGACTGGCAGCAGAGCTCTCAGATCTCTCAGCGCTCGCTGTGCTGCTCTAGGTTTGCAATAGGAAGTAAATTGCTGCTCTTGTTTCTAGATGTAAGTTCCTCCTGCTTGAGAGTAGTTTTAGGAGGTGACGAGGAACAATGTGAAGTGGGAAAAAGGGCTTTTACTGAACTCTCCAGTCACTCCTCTCCAAATCGTACCTGCACCTGGCATTGCTCTGTCCCAAGTGTGGAACCTGGCATTTGCTCTTGTTAAATTTCATGCCGTTAATGATTACTCAATGCTCCAGCCTGTCTGGATCTTTCTGCGAGGCCTCATGGCCCTTGAGAGAGTCACCAGTACCGCCCAGTTTGGGATGTTCACTGTAAGGACCTGCCCAGAGGTCCCACCCTTGGGATGTTCACTGTAAGGACCTGCCCAGAGGTCCCATCCTTGGGATGTTCGCTGTAAGGACCTGCCCAGAGGCCACCCTTGGGGCTCTGTGGGTGCTCTGTGGTGTGAGCTGGCTCCTGTCTCCCTTGGCAGCCCGCAAGCTGCAGCAGCAGCGAGCCCTTCTGCTGGAGGAGGAAGCTGAGGAGGAGGAGGAGGTGAGGCAGGTGCCTGAAGCTGTGCAGTCCAGTGTCATCATCGAGGGCATCGAGTACAAGGTTGAGAGGCTGAATGGGAGGAGCAGCCAGGCTCCAGCAGCTCGGTAAGATGGGACCACAGGCAGCTCTGTACCCCCCACATGTCAGAGGTGTCCCAGGAGTTCTCAGGGAAGAGGGCTGGGCAAGATTTCTTCTTGGCATAGAAAGGGCCAAGTTTTCCAGGGAACAGCTCCTTCAAGCTGTGCCCCAGGGTATGCAGAGAGGTTGGTTTTTAGAGATAGATGATTCGAGATAGGCTGAATGATAACCTGATACTGAACCAGGTTTGGGGGTTTTTTTTAGGCTTTTGTTTTCCAGTTCTCTGGGACTGGGCCTCCAGGTTACCTTGATGTTTTTTTCCTAATTCTTGGACATAAAACTGAGGAATGAGAACAGAGTTCTCAAAGGCTCCAGGTAAAATCAGGCTGCACTGGAGTGAAGCTGAAGCTGTCCTTACCTGTCTTTGGAGTCTTTGTGACATTCTCCTCTCCACAAACACTGTTCAGTCATAGTGGCAGAACACACCCTGGCATGTGGAATCTCATTTCTCTCTGTTGTTTCTGCCCAGTCTCAGTTGAGGAACTTCCCACCTAATGATGCTGAGACTTTCCTTGCCCCTCCTGTGCTGAGGCAGCTCCAAGGAGGACAGTATTCATATGCAGCTCCTTGGTTCTCTGGGAAGTCCCACTTATCCTTCCTGTTTTCATACTGAAACATGGGATGCTGAAGAAGAGGAAGGCTGGATCCATCAGATGACTTGCAGTTGCTTATTATTTACACTTAAATGCAGGGGAAGCAGTGGAAAAGACTGAATTTGTGTTTCTTGAAATAATTTTTCTCAGGCTAGAAGAGAAACTGAAATATAATTAAAATAAACTTGAGCAGTGAAAATCAGGGCTGAGTGTCACTATAAACTGAACACCCCCAGCTCTTCCAGCCAGGCTCCAGCCCTCAGAGCAGCTCCATGGCCCATCTCATGAAGAACTTGTAAGAGATCAAATGAATCTCTTAATGAAGGTACAAAATCACGATCAGGTGAATAGTGTTTCCAAGGTGAATCTTGGGCTCCTCTGTTTGGAATCCCTTTGTGGCACAGTTAACAAAGCCAGGTGTGAGGTCCAAGTTCCCAGGACTGAAGGGTAAGATACAGATTAAAAGAAAGCCCAACAAATATTTTTATTAGAAAAACTGAGGAGATAGTGTGTGTTTTAGTGGCTGGCTGACCTCCAACTGCAGGAAATGAGCTCTGATATTAGTGTGGACGTTTAGGAGATCCCCACAGGAATGCTCACAGCAATGGTGGAGGAGCTGCTGAGCAAAGTCATGGAGGGTTGTGAGTCCACCCTGAACCAGTTGTTGCTTTCTGGGGGTGGATGTGTCCCACCCTTCGCTGGGGGTGCAGTCTATGGTGCTGCAGCTCACAGGGTTGTTTTCTCCAGGCCCTTGGAGCTCAGTGAGAACAGCACCTCACAGAGGAATTCCTTGGAAGAGGGGATCAAGTCTGACCAGAGAACCAACTCCATGTCAGGGTGAGTGGGGCAGCTGGGGCAGGGGCTGGATAACTCCTCCTTTTTTAGCAGCTGGGGCTGCAAAGGAAGGATTTGGTGGAGGAAAGGGAACTGATCAGAACCAACTTCATAGAATCCCAGGATGGGTTGAGTTGGGTTGGGTTGAGTTGGGTTGGGTTGAGTTGAGTTGGGTTGGGTTGGGTTGAGTTGAGTTGGGTTGGGTTGGGTTGGGTTAGGGTTGGGTTAGGGTTGGGTTGGGTTAGGGTTGGGTTGGGTTGGGTTGGAGAGACCTTCAGGACCATCTGGTTCCAACCCCCTGCCATGTGGGGGTTGCTCCAAGGACAGTTAGTCCAAGCCCTGTCCAACCAGAAACTCCTGACAAGAAACTCTCCTGTGTTCCGTGTCCTCCCACGTGCCGTGGTACCGCCTGTGGATGTGGCGCCAAGCTGCTTGGAGCTGCCGCTGCAGGCGGGTGAGCCGTGGTGGCTCCCCAGCCCTGTGAGTGCTCTGTCTGTGCCCAGGCCCAGCCCCTCGTTGCCGGCCCCGGGGGAGCCGGGCGCCCCGGTGCGCACAGCCAAGGCCGAGCGGCGGCACCAGGAGCGGCTGCGCGTGCAGAGCCCGGAGCTGCTGAGCGCGCAGGAGAAGGAGCTGTCCCCCGCCGAGCGCCGGGCCCTGGAGGCAGAGAAACGGGCCATGTGGAGGGCAGCACGGTGAGCACAGCCTTCTCTGCGCCTCGGGCCGCAGCGGGGCAGCTGCTGCGTGCCGGGGCCTTGCGGGGACCGAAGGCGGGGAAGGAGGGAGCCTGCCAAGGACAGATACTGGGGAAGGGTGTGTAGGATCTGTTCAGGCAGTGCAAAGCACCGGTGGCTTGGCTGAGCTTGTCCACTTCCATCAGCGCCCAGGAGGGAGGGCTCCCAGGTTCCCACAGTGGCTGTGCAGCCGTGGGCACGGGGGCAGTTCATGATGAACACGAGCACAGCTCTGTGCTCTGGTGGGTGTGTTCTTCCCTCAGTACACAATTCCCACCTGCTTCGTAGGCCATGTAATTGGTGGTACTGAAGCTGCAAGGTCACATATCCAGAATGTAAAATGGACTTGCATATATCCAGTGTTGCTGGGCTGGAAATCTTTCTGCTGCCAAGACATTGGCAGGATGAGGCCATTCTTAGCCACACGAGCTGTTCCATCAGCTATGAAAGAGTGACTAAAAATTGTTCAGGAAGAAAGAGAATTTCCTAACTCAGAACTTAAGACTTGAAGCTAGTCCAGGCATTTACTGTGTCACAGAATTCCTTCCAAAAATTAGTCAGGCTGCTTCTGTAACTAATGGTAGTTTTTCTTCACCTGATATTTGTGTAGGAGACATTCAAAGGACAGTTTGAACTGTCTCTTTTGAGGTTTGGATGAGACTTGGAGAGGAACAGGGCTTTAGATAAGACTGGAGGGATCACTGTGAGCTGCAATTCCACTTAGCAATTCCAGTGTTTGTGCTTGACATGGATGATCACAGGGCTGTTGCTCCTGGGGAGACTCAGAGAATGGAGAAATGCAAAGTGGATCCTCAGTGAGAGCTGGACTGGTCTTCTGGGGCTTTGAGCAAATTTTCTTTGAGATTGGTTTTCATAGAATTCCAGGATGATTTGGGTGGCAAGGGACCGTCAAGACCATCCAGTCCCACTCCACGCCATGGACAGGGACACCTTCCAGTAGACCAGGTTGTTCCAAACCCCATCCAACCTGACTTATAACACTTCCAGGGATGGGGCAGCCACAGCTTTTCTGGGCAACCTGTCCCAGTGCCTTACCACCCTCACAGGGAAGAATTTCTTCCCAAGATTCCATCTAACTCTGCTCTCTGTCAGTGGAAGCCATTCCCCTTGTTCTGTCACTCCAGGCCCTTGTTCAGTGTCTCCCTCCAGTTCTCTTGGAGCCTCTTTAGGGACTGCCTTGCTCTGCCATATCCTTCCTTATGAGGCTTCTTGTGCTGCAGGTGCTTCGAGAAGGCTGGAATCGCACATCTCTGTCTCAGGGAAAGCTGCAAGTCTAGAATCCTGCCAAAACCAGCTGTCAGTGTGATGTTGTGCAAGCACCACGGTGACAGACATCCTGCACAGACTTGTGCTTGGTCTTTGGCCCTAAAAAAAGGCTTCACTGTTGTATTTGAGCCAACAGGCCTCTCCTGGAAATCCACATCACTGTGCCTGATCTGCCATCCCTTCCCAATGAGACATGCAAAAGTTTCACTCCCTCATGCCTTGACTTCCCAGGCCCGTTCCTCACATGATGGGGAAGGCTTTGTGAGGTCTGTCAGCTCTGATTCATGCCTAAGCATGAACAGATCAAAGGAATTCTGTAATAAAAGTTTTGTGTAGGTTGAGTGTCAAAAGGAGAAACAGGACGTTGCCCTTGCAGACCTTTGGCAGCAGAGTCCATGCAGGGACACTGCTGATGTCCCAGGTGTGCAGCTCCAGGCTTGGGACTCTGCTCTTCCAGGAACTTGGTGTTGCCAGCAGATAAATCTGAAAAATACTGGGAGGTGAGAGGATAGTTTCAGGTGATGACATGATTTGCTCCAGCAGTGTTAGTGTTCATCTGGCATGGTCTTGGGACAGCTGGGATTTGGCTGGAGTTTTCACAGGACACTGTAGGAGAGTTAGTGAGTGTGGAGCACCATGGTTTTTTCCACTGTGGGCAGGACAGAGATCTCTCATCCCAAACCTTCAGTGTCTTTTAAGTGTGTTTTGTCCATGGAAAATGAGGCTAGCAACAGGAGAGCCTTCCAGAGGAGGGAAACCCTGTCAAGGAGGAGCTGCTTGAGCTGTCAGATCCAGCGTTACTGGGTTTAAGTTCAGCAGACCAGGGCTTCAGCTCCACTTTGCTTCCAGTGCCAAGGCATAGCTTTTTGTGCTGTTCTTGGAGAAGTGCCTGCCTGATGCCTTGGCAGGAATCAGTCAGTCACTGTGCTCCTTTTTGTAAGACAAGGAGAGACTGTTCCCTGCTGCCACAGGAGGATCTGGTGCTGTCAGGGTCCCTTTGCTGTAGCTCTGGAACGGGCGCAGTGACGTGATCAGGTGCTGTCTCCAGAGGCCCCTGTGCTGCAGGGGAAGTTCTGCCCCACTAATCCACGTTCTCTCCAAGTGCCACTGGGTTTGTTCCTCCCTTTCTAATCTCCTGTCTTCTGCTTCTTTCCAGTTCTCTCCTCTGTGCTGTCACTCGTGACCCCATCAGTTTGCACCTTCTTGGGCTTTCCCTGTTCTCCCTGTGTCATCAGTGCTCTGCCAGGATGTGTGATGCCCCTCCTTGTTCCTCCCCCAGCACCCCTCGTGGTCTGTTGAGACACACACAGAGACCCACCTTACACGTGTTCTGGGCACACACAGCCCCTGGCACAGAGTCATGGAATCATGGAATAGTTTGAGTTGGAAGGGACCTTAAAGCTCGTCTGGTTCCACCCCCTGGCAAGGACACCTTCCACCACCCCAGGTTGCTTCAAGCCCCATCCAACCTGGCCTTGAACACTTCCAGGGATGGGGCAGCCACAGCTTCTCTGGGCAACCTGTGCTGGGGCCTCACCACCCTCCCAGGGAAGGATTTGTTCCCAGTATCCCATCTGACCCTGCCCTCGGGCAGTGAGAAGCCCTTCACTCTTGTCCAGCACTCCAGGCCCTTGCACCATGGGCAGAGTGAGGTTCAGGGGCACTGGTGCACACCGAGGGGCAGGTGCCCAGCTGGGCCTGTGAGCATTTTGGCAGTTTTCCTCCCTCCCACACACTGCTTTAGGGACACACTCACCCCAGTTACACGTGTCCCAGGACAAACGCCGTGTGTCATGTGCTTGGCCATTTTGGTCCCCTCTAGCCATGGTCCAACAAAGGTACATGGAGCACGTGGTCAGTGTACACTGAGAGACTGTTCCACATGTGGCACACGCCCACCCCTGCCCATGCCCTTCAGTTTGACTCACACTCACACTGTAACCGTGTCCAGCCCTTCCCGTGGGTCTGAAGTTGTTCCCAGTCCCCTTTCAGCGTGTGGGGAGGGCAGCTCTGGGTGTGGGGGCTCTGCAGCTGATGCTCCTGGACACAATCCCAGATGACCCCTAGGGGCTCCTGCTGCCTCAGCAGTAGCCAGGGTTGGGCAGGATCAGATCTGGGACCCAGTTTAGCCAAGGCTGCCTGCGTCAGACCTCTATTTCCCCTCACCAGGGTACGTTCCTGTATCTGTTTCTTTCTTTTCCTGTGCTTGTCTGCTGCAATGTTCATCACCATCATCTCCTCTTCCTCTTCCTCCTCCTCCTTCTCCTCTTCCTTCTCCTGCTCCTCCTCCTCAGATCCTCAGCTCTTGAAGACAGTATTAAACAGTACGAGCAGGATCTGGCCAGGAAGCTGTACCAGTCCCGGCAGTGGGCACCTGCTCCTGGGGCCAGGCCAGCTCAGATGTCTAGCCCAGTGCAGAGTCACGCCTCAAGAATCCCTGGGTCAGGAGGCCAATCCAGGTGTGCACAGCCCCCTCCCCACAGCTGCATGCTCCTGTCCGTGTCCCTGTGCCCCAGCTGGGGCCTCCTGGGGCAGGAGGACGTGGGAGTGGTCCCTGGTGTCCATTACCCAGAGAACAAGGGGGGATGCTGGGGCTGTCTGATGGGGAGAAGGGAGCCGACATCTCTGAGGACTGGGCCCAGTTTTTCACAGCTGTTTCACAGAATCCCTGAGTGGGGTTGGAAGGAACCTTAAAGATCATCTCTTTTCACCCCCCTGCCATGGGCAGGCACACCTTCCACTAGACGAGGTTGCTCAGGGTCCCATCCACCCTGGCCTTTCATGATCTCCTGATGGCTGAGGAGGGTTAAGGTGCAACACACTGAGCATAGAGGAGAGTAAAGCCCCAAGGCCTGATCCTGCTCGTGTGATCCTTGCAGTTCTCTCCCCAGCTTGGGTCACTGTCCTGTCGCGTGGCACCTCTGGGACTGCCCACAGCTTCTCAGTGTGTTGGTCCATAGCTCCAGGCTCTGTCTGTTCGACACATGTGATCACATGTGTGTTTTGGGGTGGCAGCCAGCCCAGCTGTCCTCCTGCCTGCCTTGGGGACCCTCAGGGGGTTCCACCCATCTGCACTCAGCCCGTGGGCACACGTGGCACGTGCTCCCTCAGCCACAGGGCAGTGACTGACGGCTGTTTCTCCCCACCCCTGAGGCAGGATGAAATCACTGGAACAGGATGCCCTTAAAGCCCAGATGGTGATTGCCAAGTCCAAGGAGGGCAGGAAGCGCAGCACGCTGGAGCAGCTGGCAGAGGCGCCGTCGCCCGCGCCGACGCCGTCCCCAACGCCGCTGGAAGGTACCGAGCAAAGGGCACTGCTTCCTGAGCTGACCCTGCTCAGAGCAGCAATCCCCTCCTGCAGCCTGCTTGGAATGTCCTTGGGAGCATGTGGCACTGTTGCCTAAAACAAAGGAAAGAAAACTTGGCAACAGTATTAGAATAGTACCATAAAATATACATAAAAATAGTAGCATAAAAAGCAGTACCGTAAAAAGCAGGTCCTTTACTGAAAGCTTTCAAGGTGCACAGTGTGGCTCTGTGCACGATTGGAATTGGGTTTCTGCAGTTTTTATAACTGTGTAACAAATTAACATATCAATTGAATATTGCCCAATTAAAAGAGCATTCAATTAGGTCATCTCGCCCCTGGGATCTGCCCCACTGATGTCAGTCCATGGGGCTTCTTTGCCTTATTTCTTGCTATGTCTTCTCAAATTCTGGTTACAAAAACAAAATGTTCTCTCCTTGGCAGTTGGACCAAACAATATTTCAGGAATGTGTTACAAGGTTAGTTTCTTGTTCTAAAGTCTAAGAGAAAGGGTAGAAAAAGTACTGACAGTGGTCTACAGTTATGAATATATGAAAAAATGGATAAAAAGCAGAAGTCTTAAGGCATGTGGTATCTCTCAGCACAGGGGATGGGCCTCAGCTGTAGAAGATGTGAGAGCACCTGAGGTAGAGGTGGGGTTCCAGGGAATCAGGGCAGAAACACAACCAACGTCCTGATTTTCTCAAAAAGCAGGAAAGAGGTGTTTGTTGGGAAGGCAGAAGGCAGGGTCTGCCCTAAGCGTGGGGTCACCCCACTGAAATGCTGCTGAGTGGAAGGAGCAGGCTTGGGGGGGGCTGGGTGTCCCACCACTGGTCACTAACTGTGTTCTTCTGTCATCTCTTGCAGATTGCAGCCCCAGGAATGTCACTTCCCCAGGAAGGCTGGTATGGCACCCTCCTGCTTGCTTTTGTCACCTTCCCTAAATCCTGGGACTTGCTGGCTACTCGGCTGTACCTGGGAGCCACGGCTCCCCACTTAGTCCTTGAGCCAGGCCTGGCTGCATGCTGCATGGCATGGTGAGGGGGGCCATGGATGGAACTTGGCCAAACTCCTGGCTAGAGGCACCCCCCTTTACTGCAGTACCCATGTGACATCTGCTTTCTGTTTCCCCATTTTATTTTGTCATCCTTTCCTTGGTTCTTCACCTCCTTGTTCAGAAAGCTTTGCACCATGGTCAGAAGGCCTTTGCCTGGGTTCAGAAGGCCTTTCTCTGAGTTCAGAAAGCATTTCACTTCAGGGACTTTGGCCCCATGTTTCCTCAATGGCACAAAACAGACCTTCAGCTGCAATCAGCATTTTCCTTTTCCTGAGTAAATGCCATGGGACATTGTTGCACAGAACTGTAAGAATCGGTGAGACAGACCAGGGAAAGCAGGTGGGGAGCAGATGCATAGAGGGAACCTTGTCCTGCCAGGTCACACCATAATGCAGCTCTGGATTGAAATTCTGACTGTGCTCCAGCTATCAGGAATGCTGCCACGAATTTCCCCCTCAAACAGGTTTCCTACCTGGCTTGGTGTGCATTAGCATTTCACTGGAGCCATGATGTTTCCTCTATGACTCAAATCCCCTGTCCTGACACCAGAACAGCTCCCAAGGCATGGAGCCTCATGTTCCAGCCTCTATCCAGGCACTCCTGCCTCTCCCTGAGGATGTCCCTCTGCTTCTGCTGTGATCTCTGCATAGATGCTCAACTTGTTGCTGCTTCTCCCTCCATTTCTCTCCCCTCACTCTCTCTTTTCTGTTTCTTCCCTTCTGCTGTCCCTTCTAGTCCATGTCTGAAAAGAAGTTTGACTACCGGGAATTTGCTGCTATTCCTTCCTCCAAACCTGTTTACGAAATCCAGGTATAAACTGCATGCTGAGCCACCTTGAGATAGGTCAGGACTTGGTTTGGTGGAAGAGTTGAAGCTGAGGGATTTGGGGAAACCCTCTCCAGAGGCCTTGCCTGTGTAGGGGCAGTGACACCAGTCTTGCTGAAAACTGAGGGCTTATTGGAGGCTTCAGCCAAGTGGAATTAGGAAAAAGTTGGTCCAGATGGTTTTAAAATGAATGACAAAAGCTTTGCAGGTATAAAACAGCTGCATCTTCACTGGAATGGCTCCTGAAACATTTTAAAGTGAAAGATGAGAACTAAAAGGGAAGAAAAAGTTACAGAAATGATTGCTAGCAAATGGCAAACTGGAGCAGATGTGAACTTCCAGCTGGGATGTGTGTGGGTGTCTGGTGTCCTGCCCAAGGAGCAGCTGGGGTGCCAGGTCTCAGGTTGTAGTTCTGCCATCAGTGAGCTGTGGAGTGAGTGCCATAGTGAGGTGCATCTCCTTCCTAAAACAGCCTGCTTTAATCTGTTTTGTCATGGAATCCCAGCTCTGGAGGTGGTGCTGACCCCCAGCCCCTGCTCTGGGGTCACTGGAACCACTCTCCCAGGGCTGGGAGCTGTAACTGCCTGTTTCAATCAGTTACTGATGGCATTTGTGACAGCTGATTTGAGCAGATGCCCTGTGTCTAAATGGTTTTAGGTGGTTTTTGTTTGTTTTATATAAAGACAATGAAGCAGATAACCGTGCATGGAGAACCAGCAAGCACTGCCACAGTGGGCTTCACCTTACTATGGGGACACAAAGATCTCAGCCCAAGGTGTCATTCCAGAGCTGGGCTGGCTGTGGCAGAGCAGTTTGAGGATTCTCAGGCAGTTTTACATTATTTGATGTCTGTTCTTCACTGACACCTCTCCCTCGTGGTATTGCTCAGCCCTTGGAAGTCACTCATCATTTTTTTGGAGTGCCTTCCTTTGGGATGTGCCCATCTCCAGGTTCTGCACCAGGTGAGTTGGGGGACTGGCTGTTTGAGCCTCCTGGCAGCTCCAGACCACCCGCATTTCCCCAAGTGCAGCACTGGGTCTTCCTACAGCTGAGAAGGTGCCTCCAGAGGAGGCTGTACCTCCAAATCCTCAGGCTGTGTCTGTGGGCCTCTCTCAGCAGTGCAATAGTTCATAGAATCCTGGGATGTTCTGGGTTTGGAGGGACCTTAAAGTTCTTCTCATTCCATCACCTGCCATGGGCAGGGACACCTTCCATATCCCAGGTTGCTCCAAGCCCTGTCCAGCCTGGCCTTGGACACTTCCAGGGATGGGGCAGCCACAGCTTCTCTGGGCAACCTGTGCCAAGGCCTCACCACTCATAGGGAAAGATTTCTCCCTCATATCCAATATAAATCTCCCCTCTTTCAGCTTAAAGCCTTTTTCTTCACTCTTTACACTTCCTGCCTTTTGTGTTATTCCCTCTTCTCCCTACACACAGGTCAGGAAGTGGGTGCTTGACTCAAGCCTGAGGGATTTGTGCTGGAATCTGAGGGCCACGTCCTGGCTGTGGCAGTGCCAGTGCCAGTGCCTGTGAGGGCAGCAGGTTCTCTGTAGGGTGTTGGGAGGCTGGAGGTGGGGAATTACTGGGCACAAGCTGTGGATGATCACATTTGCTGTTCTCTTCCAGTCGCCTGATGCAGCTGATGATCTCAGATACGGTGATGACCGAAATAACTCAGGTAAGCCCAGGCCAAAGGAGTCCTTGCTGTACCACTCACTCCCTGCCATGGTTCTAGATGTTCCCTTTGCTTGTGGAACCACCCTGAGGACATCACCTTCTGTTGCTTGAAACAATGTCATGTTTTGTCTGTTCTAGAATGAAAACTCCGCGCTCACCACATTCATTTTGGGTAGGATGTTTGCATTGTGCTTCATTGATGACTGATTTTCCCAGCGTGGTGTGTTACAAGCATGCCTGGTTTTCTCCAGTTTTTTGTCTTGGAGTAGAGTGGTAGTAGGAGGTGGCAGGGAAGTTTTGGCCTCTGTCACCTGCTGCAGGTGCATGACATCCATCATTCAGGGGCTGCCTTGTGCCCCTTTTGCTGGAGCAGGGAATCCTGCAGGTAACTTCATCCTGGTGCAGACTTGGAGCAGTTGGTCCCAGATGACTCCCAGTTACACTCATGGACCTGTGGTCATGGTCACCTCAATCAGCAGGAATTAAAGGTCTGCAGCTGGAACTCTGTCCAGCTGGGGTGTGTCTGTCTGTCCCCAGCTATAACAGACAGCTCAGACTCTCACCCAGGTCATTCCAGTGGTTGTAGCAGCACCGTGGAGCTCAGCAGAGCCTGCCTGCTCTGTAGGAGCACTCCTGTTGCCTCCAACAGTTGGTGTTGGTTTGCTTCTACCCCTTTTGCAGGTTTTCCCCCTTTATTTGGCACAAAGACCCAGTTTCTTTTATCGTGACAAATCCCTCTGAGTACAGGCTGCATCCCAGACAGCTGATCCATGGCTGAGCTGTTTCCAAAAAGAGGTTTTGCTGTAGGACTCAAAAGAAATTTACTTTCCTGTCTGTTCTTCATCCCTCAGAGCCATCCTCTAAGCCCTGGTTTATTCTTTTGAGGTTTTTTGTTCAGTCAGTGCAGGGAACTGGGAGGTCAGGCAAGGTCTGGGAAATACCACCCACTGCTTAGGGCATTCAGACATCACTGCTCTGTTGGGCCCCCAAATGGGATGAAAGCCAGAAAGAAAAGAGCGTGGTGTTCATCCAGAGTCCCTGCCCTTTGTCCTTAAGTAATGCTTAAATCCCCTGTGATGTGTGTGAGGCACCCAAAGAAGTGCAAGTTTTCCCACATCAGATGGGAAGGAGGGCAGGTGAGGATGCAAGTAAGCTCTCTTGGGATGGGACCAGGCTCTCCTGGTTTTTTTAGATCCCTGTCCCATCTCACCCTTCCAGGCAGTGCAGCATTCCAGCCAATATCAGAATTGTCCTGGATCATGGAATTACAGCTTTTTGACTCACAGCAATTCTTAAACTTTGTGTTAGCAAACCATGATATCAGGAACTCTGAGGATATCCCATGGCAAGAAAGTGTTGGCATCTCACTGCTCCCAGCACACCCTTGTCCTCTTGTCCATGCAGAAACAGTTCCCTCCACTCTCTGGTCTGACTTCATGGCAATCATCTCTGAAATGTATTTAAAAACCTTTATTCCATGGTTTCCATGAGGCCATGGGGTTCCTGACCTGCAGAGCAGCGTTTTTGGGTGGAACCAAGCTATGTGCTCATGTTATGATGCAGATGTCTCCAGATCACCTGGAGACAGAGGCTTTTGCTTCTCAAATCCTGTAACCCTCAGGTTCCAGAAATCCCCCTGATGACTGCGTGTTGCTCCTGTTTCTGGAAGCCTTGTGGGATGTGAGAAGCTGCTTTTGTCCCTGTGGCCTTTGCCCACCTGGGCTGTTTGGTGTCTGCAGCAGCTTCCACAGGAACGGTGCCTCCTCCTCCTGCCTGGCTGATTGTTGTTGGATAATGAGCTTTGGCGGGGAACCTGCAGCTCCTACACTGGAGGAAAAAAAGATGTTCTCTCCACCCTCTTGTGGCTCTAATTTATCCTTGCCCAGCCTTTTTAGCCACATCCCTACTCCAAAGACTTGCATCCACCCTTTTCTTCTCCAGACTTACATTTCACAGGTTCTTTCCCACCAAAATGCCAAAATTCACAAAACTGGAATATCTGGATTCATACCAGTGGCAATGCCTGTTCTTTCCTCCAGTATTTCCTGTTTTCTCTCAGGATGGGAAGCATGTAAGTGAGGCCTGGACTGGTTCAGGGTACACCAGGATCCTGTTTTGCTGGAAGTCAGTTCTTAGGGTAAGACCATGAGAAACAGGGAAAATGAGTTTGTATAGATGGATATTCTCAATTTTCTGGGCTTAGCTATTGTGTAGGTATGTCTTGAGCCAGATGTTGTGTCTGGATCAGCAATGGAATGAGCCTCTATAAAACTGTCCAGAATTTTTTAGTCTTCCATGGAGCATTGTGACATCAAGTTTCATAATGAGGCATTTTATTTACTTTATTTGTTTCTTGATCATTCCCTTGTACCTTCTGGGATGCAGTGAGTGACTATGTCTCACTTGCTCTCTCTGTGCCAGTCACGTCAGCCAATCCAGCAGCAGTTCCCTTCTTTCCAGGCTGACGAATCCTGGTTTCTCTTTGTGGGAATCATTCCCACACCCATCTGGACCTTTTTTATTTCATCTGTTTCTAAGGTAGAGAGGGAGACCAGGACTGCCTGGAGTGCTCAAATGTAGCTGTGTGGTGAGTTTGTGCAGGAGGAGAGGATGTTTGAATTGTGTTCTCCCATCTTTTCCAATATCTAAACCTCAGAAGTGAAATGGGATTGCTGGGATTGCCCAGTGTCTATAGAAATCTCTTCCAATGCCTACAGAACCATCATCTCATCTAAGAATGGTGCATTTCTTTTATGCAGTCAGGATTCTATTCCTTTTATTGATCTTAAGCATCATCCAGCAGTGTAAAAATGAACTTAGAGTCAGCTCTGGATTCTGGCTGATCCTGTGGCCAGTCTGGGGTCTGATGGCAGCCACTGGGAATGCCACAAAAGGACGTAAAAGAAGAAAAGCAGGAAATGGTTCCTTCCAGAATTGCTCCAGGCTGCAGCCATCAGTGGGTTTGCACTTTCTAAGACAGAGGCTTTGATTTTAGAGTTCTTTCTTTCTTGAATCTATTCACATTTGCAGTAAATTTCCCCTTCCATGTCATTTCCCCCTCAGCCATATGGATCATGATGCACTTTGTTATAGCTGAGCTTCATTTGACTCCCTGATACAGCTTGGCATCAGTAGTCTCTCCTGCTACACCCTTTATCACTCCTCCTCAGCTGCAATATACTGACCCTGGTACAAGTCCTGGCTGCTGGGTCCTATGGCAGGAGGTAGCACCTTCCTGCCCTTTTTCTGTGGTTTAACCACTTCTTTGCCCACCAAAGCTGCCCCATGGCAGCTGCCCCATGGCAGCTGCCCCGAGCTTTGCCCAGGGAACAGTCCAAAGGTTTTTGGTGTGCTGTGTGGGGATCACTAAACCTGCATGTCTGGGGGCTCCTTTGGCCAGTTCCAGCCTAAGAGGATCTGAAAGGACTGAATTCTCTAAGCCATGGGATTTCCTCCCCCACCCATCCAGGCTGGATTTTTATCTGCATGTGCCTGTGTGTTTGCCTTGTCTGGGAATCAGTCACCTGCTTCCAAACCCCAGGGTTCTTTCAAGGGGTTGGAGAGGCTGAGAGAGCTGGGAGTGTTCAGCCTGGAGAAGAGAAGGCTCTGGGGAGACCTCAGAGCCCCTTCCAGTGCCTAAAGGGGCTCCAAGACATGGACCTGGAGTGACAGGACAAGGGGGAATGACTTCCCACTGCCAGAGGCCTGGATCTGAAACAGAGGGTGGGACACTGGGCACAGCTCAGCAGACTGAGCCTTTCATGTGACAGATCTTCATGGATTTCTCTATTTGAGGTTCTCTGCTACATCCAAAGCCTTTAGAGAGACTTCCTAGGAGCCCATTTGCACTTGAAGCTCCTGGATTGCCTGTGCCCACCTGTGTTGTCCTTCCAACAGATACTGGGGTGGCTGAATTCCACCCGCAGGAGGACCAAGGCTTGTGAATGTGAGGCTGCTCCCATCTGTCTGTGGAGAGCTCATCCCCTCAGTCCTCTGGTCAGGAACATCACCTGTCCCTGCAATCCTGACCTATGAGCTCTGCTTGGCTCCTCAAGCCTCTCCAGATGCAGCTCCCTGCATCCAGCTGGGCACTGACCCAGAGGGTGACCCTCACCTCATGGGCCCTGCCTGTCCTTCCCTAAGGGCCTGTGTCCTCCCATTCCAGCACTCCAGTCATGGGAGCTGTCCCACTGTGTCTCTGTGGTGTCAGTAAGTTTAAAGCCTTCCTGACCAGCTGGGCCAGTCTGTGACCAGAGATGCTCCTCCCCCTCCCTGACAGAGGGACCCCTGAGCCCCCCACAGACCTGAGTCAGGGTGGGTCCACAGCCTGGAGAACAAAAGCATTTCAAGACACTTGATTTTTTGTAGGGCTTGGCACTTCCAGTCACGTTCAATGAATGATGGGTGTTAGAGGTGGGTGGGACTTCGTTCCTAGGATCCACAGTGGTCACTACACGAGCTACAGGTCACCAAAGAGTTCTGGGCATGGGGTTACTCAGAGTCACTGAGACTTCAGTGCTGTCCCAAATCTAGCGCCTGGGAATACCCTGGAGCACTCTCTGGAAGTGTTCAAGGCCAGACTGGACAGGGCTTGGAGCAACCTGGTCTAATGGAAGGTGTGGGAGGGGGTGGAATGAGATGAGCTTTAAGGTTCCTTCCCACCCAAATCATACTGTCATCCTGTGGTAGCCTTAACATCTGCATTAACTGTGCCAGCTGTATGCTGACAGAATCACAGAATGGTTTGGCTGGGAAGGGACTTTACAGATCACCCAGTCCCACCCCCTGCCCTAAGCATGGTCACCTTCCATTAGACCCAGTTGCTCCAAGCCACAGCTTCTCTAGGCAGCCTGTGCCAGGGCCTCCCCACCTTCACAGGGAAGGATTTCTTCTCAATATCTTAGCTAACTTAAGGCAGTGCTTTCTCTTCAGAGCTAACCATCTCCTGTCCTTGCAGTGCCCCGGGAGCAGGATGGGCAGCCAGAGGAAGAGGACACGTTAGGAGCACAGGATCCCTCAGCAGCAGCTCCCTCAGCACTGGAGGACATGGCCCTGTACAGCAGCAAGCGGAAGCTCCGACACAGCCGGCGCAGCCTGGAGACCGCTGTCCCCACATAGGTGACCCGACTCACCTGGGCCATGGACCAGCCCTGCACAGCTCTGCTGAGCTTCCTGTGCTCCAGGGACAGTGCCAGACTGCCACCCTGCTGCCTATGGACTCTGGATGGGACCTGAGCTTCCCGGGAGCTCTGGCCAACTGATTCCTCTGAGGCTGTGAACTGCCCTCGTTTCTCACCCAACAGTGCGCTGGGGCACGTCCCAGAACCGGGACAACACTGGACTGACTGCTGGCAGATGGAGAGGAGGAGTGGCCAGGACGGTGGGCAGCTCGTTAGCCTGTAAATATTTTGTGTGTGGAAGGGTAGGACAGGGAGAATGTAGGAGTGTGAGACTGTGTTGGGCTCCAGCAGTTACTGCCTCAGCTTGGGTTTTGTAGTGGTTAAAAGGAGCTTCTCCTCTGGTGGGAATCAGGAGGAAGGTCCAGCCTGCCTTTACTCCTATACAATTTCCAGTGTTTTGCCAAAAAGCATCTCCCTCCACCTCCTGCACTGTGTCACCTCACTTCCCTTTGGGATTGTGTGGGAATGGGAAGCTTGGAGGCAAAAAGAAGGAAAAAAAAGAAAAAAACCCACCAGAATTCCAGCAAAGTGCCTCCCTCTGCCACTGATACTCTGTGCTCAAGAGGAACATGCCAGAGCCTGGGTCAGCTCTCTGCCACCTGCCTCTGTCCTGGTGGGACACTGCTCCTGCCAGGACTGTGTGCTGTCCTGGGGACGGGTCCCTGCCTGGCTGGACACGTCCCTGTGTGTCACACACGGTGTGAGCTGCTCCACCAGCACACGAGTGTCAGAGAGCTCTGTCTCCTGTAGCACTGGGGCTGAACTGGTGGACGGGGGCAGGAGTGGGACGGAGCCGACAGCCGTAGCAGGGGTGTAGGGGGTGTGTGACAGCAGTGGGGAGCAGGATAGTTGGGGTAGGACACGGTGGCAGAGGTGGGAGGTGTGACAGCAGGTACCTTAGTGGGTAGAGTTCAGGAACTGGGGATGGGTAGAATGTGGCATTGCTGGGGTCAGCTTGGGAGTTACAGGATCTTACAGGTGGGAGATGCTGGTGGGGAGTCCACGGTGTCCAGAGCTGGCTGTGAGGTGGAGTGGATGTCACGGGGTGCCTGGCGTGGGGCTGGCAGGGAGCACCAGGAACACCATGGAGCAGGATGTGCCTTGCAATAACTACACAGTTCCACTTTGCCAGCTCAGTGGCTTCAGGCCCCTTTCCATGGAGAGCAGGTCAAATGCACGTTTTCCCATGCAAGAGGGAAAGAGGAAAACGAACAATGAGTGGAGGTGTGAGTTCTGGGTGTGAGTCCTGGTTTCCACTTGTGGAACAAGGGCTGTGAGCAGGTTCTGTATTCTGTGAGCTCTGCAGATGGGGAGGCCACAGCTGCTGCTCCCAGCTCTGCCATCAGCCTCTGCTGCCACTACTGAAGGGAAACAACCCCCTTCTTTTTCTTTTTTTTTTTTTCACTGCCTCTGACTGTGAGGAAGGTCCGAGCTTGGCCCAGTCCCATTCCCTGTCCATTGGTGCTCTCTGACTCCCCAGTAAGACCAGGGTTGGACCTTGAGCCTCACAGTGGCTGGGCAGCGACAGGCACATCTGCTTGTACATTTGCTGAAGGAAAGAACTGGATGCAGATTTTTGGGTGCAGTTTTTTAGTTGAGCCTCTCCTTTCATGCCAAAATCCAGTGGATCGTTTTAACTGACTCCAGATGTTTTGATTTTACAGACTTGTGAAGGGGAACTCTGATAATCTCACACTGCAGCTGCAGCTGCTTCCATCATCAGCAATCTGAGCTTTTCCTTTTTAAATCTAATTTTAGCATTTGCTTTTTAACAACAGCAGTTTTGGAAACAATCCTGGCTGGGTTTTGGTGACTAACTTGTGATTCTTCTCTCCTTTCCCTGTGTGGTACCTGGTGCCAGGCTCTGGGTTCTCTCCCGTTCTCTCCCAAGAGACTCCGAGGGAAAATTAGCGCATCAAGACTGTAACTAGTGAAATTTGTACAACCAAAGAAATCTATTTTGTGGTTCAAGGATAATAAAGTTTACTTTACATTTTAGAGCCTTGAGTCACAGTGGTTTGCCCTGTGTGAAGTCTGCAATTTCAGTATCTACGCTGGTGGTGGTTGTTACTCATCCCATAATCAGCAAAGATGCTCCTCATTTTCCTGCTTTTGGGAGCAGAAATTCATGCTCACTCAAATGAATGCCAGCTGTGAGAATATCAATATTCAGGAATGGGAAAAAAACCAATATGAAACACAGTGATACCAGCAGGATACCAGCAAGATCTTCAGCCTCTTGGCTTTCCTTACTTGGCTCTGTTTACAAGAAACCAACAACCCAGCACTATTTTGTTTACATTATTAATGTTTTTAAAAATACAGTTTGACTGGTAACAACCAACCCCATTTCCTGTAGCCCAAACAGGTTTTCCTTAGTCCTGGTTCAGTGGATGGGCACCACGCTGTGCCAGCCCAGGGAAAGAGGAGCAGCCTCAGGGGAGAGAGGGTGGATTTTCTTTTGCTAGAGCCAGGGTAGTGCCAGATTTCAGCCTCCTTCTTCCACCTGTTTGACAAGTACAGCTGGAAAAGGGGCCTTGGCTATGCCATGTGGTACCTCGGGAACAGCCCTGTCCTAGGTCAGCATGAGGGGGTTTAGGAGTCTGAATTGCAGCCTCACCCAGGCTCTACATATGGGTCCTTTCCTGGGTTTAATGTATCTGTTTTCTGCCCACTTAGTTTCTTTGGGCCAGGTTTACTACCAGGTTTCTCTCTTTGTGTGTATAATTTACACACCACAACTGAACCCTGATCAGGCAATGGAAAGTAGTTTCCCCGAGACAAAAGTAAACACAGAAACATCATCAATAGAGATTGTTTATTTAGGGGTTTTATTTCAGGATATTTATTTAGGGATTATTCATGTAGGGTTGGAACTACATGGTCTTTGAGACCCCTTCCAACCCCAACCATGCTATGATTCTGTGATTTTGTTATAAATAGGAACAGAAATAGGAGCCCCTTTAGGCACTTCTCTTCTTGTTTGAACAAGGGACTGAATGGACAGGACAAGGGGAATGACTTCCCACTGCCAGAGGGCAGGGTTAGATGGGATATAGGGAAGAAATTTTTCCCTGTGAGGATGGAGAGCCCCTGGCACAGGGTGCCCAGAGCTGTGGCTGCCCCATCCCTGGAAGTGTCCAAGGCCAGGATGTCACTGCCTGTGGCAGGGGGGTGGGACTGAATGGTCTTGAAGGTCCCTTCAAACCACTCTAAAGTTCCATGATTCTGTGAATGACCCACAGAGAGCTGATTTTTTCTTCATTAACTGGAAAATATCCATTACTTTTTATAGCCTCAGACACACTAATGAAGCAAAACCTGTACATGCTTTACATCTGTGACGAAAATAACTCAAAATCCACCTAAATTAATTGACATTGACTAACTTCACTGTTTCCCCTTCCTCAGAGTAAACACTACAAATACAGTGGTGAGGGAGGGGAGAGCAGACACCACCTTCGCATCCTGGGATAGTCACAGAATCAGGCAATCATGATTCCATTATTCAAAGATTGCAAATTACACTAGACAGTGGTAGGAGACACCCTTCTCATCTGGTGACACCTGAGCTGTCCACAGAGACAGTCCCAGTGCTGCCATCAGAAGAAATTTCTTAAGTTTAATTACAAAGTGGTTCCTCACTCTCAGACCAGCCAGTGGGGATGGAAACAGATGGAACACACAGGCTCCTTTGATAGGCTCAGCCTTTCCCAGCAGATCTCCACTTTAAAAAAAAAAGCCCTCAGTACCTTTAGAACAGACACTGGAGATAAGTTCAGGATCTTAAAATACTCTAAGCCGCTCCATTCCCTCAATTTTTGCTGTATGAGCAATTCCTGCACTCCAGGAGATACAGCTCAGAAGGATTTACTCATCAGTGCAGCCAAAGTGCAACCTGGAGTCTACATGAGGCCAGCACAAATAAATGTGGGCTGGCACAACTTCAGTCTTTTTTCACATGACCCATTTTTCCACTCTCTGAGGACAGGCAGGAGCAAGCAAACACCTCCAGCCATTTTCCATGGAAGAAACAACGTCTACAGGAGTCAAAGTTACTTAATTTTGATTGTTCTGGAAGACAAAAAAAATCAACCAAACAGAAACAAGAGTTTTAGAAGGTCCTTAGTGGACAGTGACTTTCCCATGGCCCAGGCATGGCAATGAGCAGGCATTCCTAAATCGATGTTTCCCCGTGTTGTTTTCCTCATCTCAGCAATTCCCCACTATTATGAATTTATCCATTTCATAACCACAGGAAAGGTGCATCTCATTAACTGAATTAAAAGACTAGGCAATCATTATCTGGCCAAAACAGCCTGAAAATTACAGAATGTTCTTTTGGGAGCAACGGGACACGAGTGGATGACAACATTTCCCAGCATGAGTTCATAGAATCATGGAATGATTTGGGTTGAAGGAATCGTAAGGTCACCCAGTCCAACCCTACCCACCCCCCTGCCTCCACCGCCATAGGCAGGGACACCTTTCACTATCCCAGGCTGCTCCAAGCCCTGTCCAACCTGGCCTTGAACACTTCTAGGGGTGGGGCAGCCACAGCTTCTCCGGGCAGAGGGGAAAGTCCTGCCCAACCAGCTGTTCACCAGCTCAAATCGCTCATGTGACAAGGTCATCCAGCAGGGGGACTGAGGGAAACGAGTAGATGGGTTTTTAAATTTTAACAAAGCTTTGGACCCTGTCTTTCCCAGGATCCTTCTGGACAAGGTGCCCAGGGCCCAGCCGGGCCGCCCATCCCACACGGGGTGAGCAGCTGCCCGGCGGGCCGGACTCGGTGCACTGGGGGACGTCGGACTGGTGGCCGTCAGCGCCCCGGGGACCATTGCAGGCCAGCTCTTTAATGCATTCATGGTCCGGATGCAGGAATAGATATACACGAACTGAGTTGGTGCCTGATCCTGAATTCGTCAGAGCTGCAGCTCCGTGGAAGGCAGAGGCGCCGGTCGGAGGGACCTGGAGGGGCCGGAGGGCTGGGAGGGCACCTGCCGCGTATGACTGAACAGTGACGAGTGCACGTCTGGCACCGGGACGGGGCCCTGGTTGTGCGGGGCCAGGCGGCACCGAGCGGGACTGACCGAGGCGGACGGGCCGGGCCGGGCCGGCCGCGGGGGCACCGACGGGGACGTGCCCGAAACAGCCGGGGCGCGGCGCTGTCAGCTGAGGCGTCACGTGACGCTGTCCAGTGCGTGATATCACGTGACGCCGTGCGTGACTCCGTACGTGACGCGCTCGTGACGCGACGGTGCCAAGCGCGCCTGCGCCTCGGCCGGGCCGCGGGAAATGGTGGGTGGGTCCTCTGAGGAGGATCCGGGAGCGAACGGATTTAAACGGCTTCCAGGAGCTCCGGGACCGGCTCCGGGCCCGGGCTGCGCACCGCCAATAAAAAGGTGCAGTTGTCTATAGAAACCATTTACCTGAGGTTCTGCTGAATTCTCATTTATTTAATAACCTTAAACCAACATCATAAATCCGGACCCGCTGTGCAGTGAGGCTGTTTCTGTTCGAGGAGGACAGAGGAGACACACGGTGCACCTGACTGCAAGATCCTGTTTGCCTTCTCTACACACTGCAGTACTAGTTTCTGTGAATCACAGAATCAAAGAATAAGCTGAGTTGGGAGGGACCCACCAAGATCATTGAGTCCAACTCCTGATACTGCACAGGACCATCCCCAAGACTCATATCAGGTGCCCAAGAGTATTTTCCAAACACTTCTTGAACTCTTTCAAGCTTGGTGCTGTGACCACCGGCCTGGGAAGCCCGTTCCAGTGCCCAACCACCCTCTGGGTGAAGAACGTTTTCTAATATTCAACCTAAACCTCCCCTGACACAACTTCAGGCCATTCCCTTGGATCCTGTCACTGGTCACTGCAGAGAAGACATCAGTGGCTGTCCTCTTCCCCTCATGAGGAAGTTACAGACTGCGATGAGTCTGGACTAGAAAATGCGACTCCTATGACTGCAGATGGAGACTCTGCCAGTGGAGGGATGAGCTCTAGCTCTGGATGTCCTTGTTCCAGTGGAGGAGCATTAACTGGCCCAGCCAAGCAGATCTGGATTTTTTTTCTTAACCAGGTTGTAGTGGCTGTTCTGAATCCCCTATCTGCATGGGAGACTCTGCAGTGTGGACACAGGTTAAGGCCAGGTGACCTGATCCCAGGGACCTTCCTTCCTTCAGTCACTCTGGGGTTTTTCAAAGGATGGCCATAAGGGCTGAACACTGCTAAAGAAAAAAACAGCGAACCCTCACAGTAACTTCATGCCCCAGAACCCAAACAGTGCTGCTGTATAAATGTAACACTGATTCTTTGCAGATTATTCTCCATTGCCCCTGTTGATTGAAGACAGTTTTCTTTAAAAAAGCAAACAACTTCTAAAAGTGAAATTGTGCAAGACCATATTCCTGTTCCCACTCCAAGAATTCCATGCAGATGTTGGTCCTGCTTGTTAGAATAATATGGGATTTCCGCTCAGTTCTTTACAATAAAAAGTCACTGTGAAGAACTAGAGGGGGATGACTTGTGCAACCACTGAAGAGACTTTTCCAATGCTGTCAGCACAGAAGGGGGTGGGAATTGGATTAGGGACCTCTGAGTTGAGTGACCGAGCCTGTGGTCACTGGAGAAAAACTCAGCTCAGTGCTCAGTACCAGTCAGGGATTTCTTGATACTGAGCTGGCATTAAAACAGGCAGATCATGTTAAGCAGCTTCAGAGCAGACAGATAAAGGGAGAAAGCAAAGCTGCACTTAACCCAGATAATCTGATATGTACAAATGCAGAGCCTGAGCAGATCAAACCCAGAGTGGCAACCGGGATGAGTCACCAGTGTGTAGTCAAGGGGAGGATTCACCACCACCTCCTCCATTACCAAAGAGCCCGTGGATCTGCACTGCTAAAGAAGAAGCTCCAGGAATGAGTTTCTGTTCTCCAGACCATCTTGTCTCTGCTCACAGCACCTTTGGGGCAGGTAATGTGTCTGTTCCTTGCACTCTGTCAGTGATCGCAGTGGGCCAATGGCTCCTTGGTGGATGAAGCCAGGGGCCAAGCATGATAATCACAGAATCTTGGAATGTTTTGGGTGGGAAGGGACCTCAAAGCCCATCCAGTCCCAAACCCTGCCACGGGCAGGGACACCTTACCCTATCCCTGATTGCTCCAAGTCCCATCCAACCTGGCCTTGAACACTTCTAGGGACTGGGCAGCCACAGCTTCTCTGGACAACCTGTGCCAGGGCCTCACCACAGGGAAGAACTTCCTGCCAATATCCCATCTAAACCTAAGAAAAGCCAATCTCCCATCTGGTCAGATTTCCATGATTTCAGTTTTAGAATCACGGAATCACAGAACGATTAAGGTCGTAAGAGACCCATAAGATCATCAAGGCCAAGCACCAGCCCACCACCAGCCCACGATGTTCCCCACTAAACCATGTGCTCAAGTGCCATATCCACACACGTTTTGAATTCTGTGGCACTTGATGACACAAATTTGTCCAATCCCCTTCTGCTCCCTGCTGAGACCCCTCACAATGCTCCTGTTCAGGCTGCTGCCAAAACTGAGGGCCAGAGCAGTGCTCCAGCATGACCTGACAGGCACCTGTGAGCTGTCTTGGTTCCTGGGGAGAACAGTGCAGCAACTCTCTCCCTGCTGCTGCCCACCTGTTCAAGGTATTCACTGCCATGCTCTGCTGGCTCCCAGAGCTGCAGGCACAGCAGGAGTAGCTGCCACAATCTGAAATTAGGTCTCACACTCATTCCACACACTTTGTTTTACCCCATGTCATTAATCCAGACATCAGCAATCCGGGGCATGAGTGTCTCTTGTTTGCAGGCTGTTGGCCGTGGTAAAACGCTGGTGACAAACAGTACTTACCCAGATTACTGCCCTAATCCAGTGTAACAATGCAAACACACACTGTAATTCAGGAAAACCAAACAAACACTACTTACACATGTACACTGCATTTACAATGAATGCAGACTCTCTAAAATAACCAGTATTATCTTGGAAATAATACAGGAAAATAAACACAACCAATATTCAGAATAGAAAAGCAGCAAAACTTTATTACTAGTTCCTAAGTGGAAGGATGCAGGCCACTTTATTCCATTAGGAATAGCTTTAAAATCAGCAATTCCGGGTGATAGTCGCTCAGGAGTGCAACAGAAACTGGGTCAAGATAAGTCAAACCTACTTTAATAAAATATGGGTGATGTATTTGTGTATATAGCAATAGTAAAACTGAAAGTGACCAGTTTGATAATCAGATTTGAAAATCAGTTTTGAAAAGCTGGAACAGAAAAGGTCCACAAATACCATTTAAATGATGAAAACAAGAAAAAAGAAAACAAGACAGTTTTAAAATGTTTTCTATTTAATAATGAGAAGACTGAAAGGTGATAATTGTATTTACATTACTGAGACCTACTTTAGTCAAATTCAGGTTATGAGACTTAATGAAGTAGATTAAATTGGTGTGAGATAAAGGCTGAAACGTGAGTGTAGGGGGTTGTTCTGACCACAAACTCTGTGAAGGCCAATACGTTTTCACTGGGATTTCCCTCAGGAATAACTCACACAAGTCCTTGCTGGCTGATAGAATCTAAAAGCCAAAGTTCACATAGATTTTAAGTTCCTTTACAGTTCATTTCAGACTCTTACTACAAATCATAATTATTTAAGGGTAAAAGGTTTGTAAAAGCACGTGCTGAAACCTTGTACAAAACCTAGTGAAACAGTTTAGACCTTACTTTCTGAGAGATTTCACCAATTCATATTTCAATATCGTACAGGGAAAAGCTCCAAAATTGTATTGAAACTGGCCTTCCTTACAGGCAGGATTGCTTCAGTTCATTCTGAATCACAGCTTCAGATCAGGAGAACTGCTTATCCAACCAAAATTTATATCTGAAGTGTCAGACAGATGGCTTAGCTCCCTCGTACCCAGTGGGGTACAGCCACAGTTCTTTTTGTTCTGGAAGGTCTAAATTGCACCCATACACCTAGTGACACCATTCCAAAATCTATGGGATGGGCATGGGATGGCTGGTGCTGATGCAGGCACCTCTGCAGCAGTCACCAATGTGCAGTCTGATAAATCCTGCCTTAAATAGCTGTATCATAACCATGACACTACCAGCAATGTCATCATTTTGGGCGCCTCAAAACAGATCCTTTGCAGTTTCCTGATGATGGTAAAGGCGTTATGTCAAAGATGTACACAATGAAAGACAATACTACATTCCATTAGAGAGCAGAACTGCTTTCTCCACAGGGATAAAAGCCAAGGACCTGAGGAATCATTACCTCAACTCCAGCGCCTGAAGGGGCTCCAAGAGATCTGGAGAGTGAATTTGGACAAGGGCCTGGAGTGGCAGGACAGAGGGGAACGGCTTCCCACTGCCAGAGGGCGGGTGTAATTGGAATCTTGGGAGGAAATTCTTCCCTGTGAGGGTGGGGAGGCCCTGGCACAGGTTGCCCAGAGAAGCTGTGGCTGCCCCATCCCTGGAAGTGTTCAAGGCCAGGTTGGATGGGGCTTGGAGCAACCTGGAGTAGTGGAAGGCATCCCTGTCCATGGCAGGGGGGTGGAACTGGATGAGCTGTAGGGTCCCTTCCAACACAAACCATTCCATGATTCGATGATCACCGAGTCCAACCACTCCCCCAGCACTGCCAAGGCCACCATTAACCCACATCCCCAAGTTCCACATTCACACTGCTGTTAAATCCCCCCAGGGATGGGCACTCCACCACTGCCCTGGGCAGCCTGTGCCCGGGCTGGACAGCCCTTTCCAGGACAAATTTTCCAAATATCCCACCTGAATCTCTCCTGGCACAACTTGAGGCCATGTCCTCTCGTCCTGTAATTTATTACCTGGGAGTAGAGCCCGACCCCCACCTGGCTCTACTCTACTGTTAGGGAGTTGCATAGAGCAAGAAAGTCCCTCCTGAACCTCCTTTTCTCCAGGCTGAGCCCCCCACCCCCGCCACCGCTCCCTCAGCTGCTCCTGGTGCTCCAGGCTCTTCCCCAGCTCTGTTCCATTCTCTGGACACGCTCCAGCCCCTCAATGTCCTTCTTTTCATGAGGAGCCCAACCCTTCCCCCCGGACTCGAGAAGCCGCGGCAGTGCCCAGCACAAGGGGGCTCAGCCCTCCCTCAGCGCCCGCTCCCTCCCGCCTCCCCGGCGTGGCGCCTCCCCCACCCGCGCCTGAGTCACCGCCGGCCCGGCCCTCACAGCGGCGGCGGCTGCCGGGCGGGACGAGCTGGGACATGAAAGGTGGAACAGGCGCTGCCACGCCCGGGGCTGCGGGGAATCTCGCTTAACCCTTCCCCGCCCGCGGGGCCCCGTGTCCGGGAGTGGGGACAGTGAGGGGGGTAGATAGGAGGCCAGGGATGCGCTTCGCCCATTGACGGGAACCCCAGGGACACGGGGGGTACGGTCCCGCCGCAGGGTCCCCATCCCGCCGCTGTGGAGAGGCGGTCACAGGGCGCTGCCCCCGACCCACGATGCTGTTGCCCAGGAGCTGCTGCTTGACTGTCCCAAACAGACCCAGGGCACGAGAAGTGCCCGAGAAGCCCAAATCCCCCTCCCTGGCAGCCACAGGGCTGCGACCGAGCCGGGGCCAGCGCCCCAGGGGCCCTGCCCGGGCCTGGGGGCCAAGGTCTGTGCCCAGGGCTGTGGTGGGGGGGCAGGTCAGGGGCCGGGACAGGACAGGGGCTGGGCCCTGCCCTGCCCCGCTCCCAGTCCCAGTCCCGAGCTGGTCTGACAGGCTCGGGGCAGACGGGAAGGGAGAGGCCTCCGGCGGCTCAGGAATGCGCAGCCCTTATCTCTGGTTCCCTGCGCGCCTGGGGAGGGAACAGCTCTCCGGAGTTTGCCTTTCTCTCGCTCTTACTCACCCCCGCTCTGCCCTGGGTGGAGCCTCGCTCGCCTGGCTCCCAGGTGAATCAGGTTGCAGTCACGTCCAGGTGAGCAGAGAGTGACCCACCACCTGCCCCAGCTCACCTAGGAAGGTAGAGAAGGGCGGAGACCTCGTGGGTACCTGCATGGCCGCCTGAGCCAGAGAGTGACCCACCACCTGCCCACCGCCTGCCCGGCTTCCCTGGGAAGGTAGGAGACGGGCAGATACCTCCTGGGGTACCTGCATGGCTGCGTGAGGTGGAGGACAAGGGCTGGGGAGGGCCTCTTCTGCTCCTCTGCACAGGGCTGGGCACCCAGCATCTGGGACAGTGAATTCTGCAGGCAGTCCATGGGCAAGAGATTGGTGCTTCTACGCAGGAACGCTTCCGTGGCAGGAGCTGCCAGTCACGCCATGATGGGGAAAAGGGATAAACACAGGAAGAGACAGGAGAGACGAGGGGAGAGAGAATGTGCCAGCGCTGGCAGCAGGGATTGGGGATGATGGGGAAAGGGATCCAGCATGTTCCAGTGCTGGCAGCAGGGATGGGGATGGTGAGGGAAGGGACATGGAATGTCCTACCTATGTGTCAGGGATGGCAAGGGAAGAGACCCTTCTGTCCTCAGGTCACTACAGCTCAGCAAACAGTTCGCACAATTGTGTCCTGTCCCCTTTGCAAAATCCCTAAGGAGCCGGTATTCCCACACTCAGCCTCGTTCTTTGGGAAGAGTCTTGCAGCCTGACTGAGGTCACCATAACAGTGCCTAAGCTGGCCTCCTCTTTGGATCACGAACGCAGTAGGGATGTGTGGTCAGGAGATTGGGACAGAGGGGACGTTGCAAGTGGTCGTGCTGGGAGGGCCGAGGTCTGCGGTGGGCAAGGAGCCAGGAAGCAGCTCCCGAGGCCCCGGCACTCCACAGGCGCGGGCTGGGTGTGCAGCTGAGCGCTGACAGGGCCCACGAGCCCCGGCACAGTCGTGCACGTACAGGCAGGAGCGCGGACAGATGCGTGTGGACACGCGTGCACAGGCACACATGCTGCCACTCACTGAGTTTTCCGTAGGGGTGAGCCTGACAGACCTCAGGATTTGTGTGTGAGCAGACGAAGGGGATGGTTCCGTGTTGCTCACTGTAAATTGGCCGAGGTCAGTAGGGGTCAATTATGGATCTTGCCTGGCCTGAGGATTGGGTTCTCCATCTCCTAGAACAGTTAGAGAGGGAAGAGGCACCTGTGAAGGAACAGAAGTGCCAATCACATCCTTCTGCTGCTGAAAGCATCTAATTTGTGGAAGCAGGAATAAGCTCATCTGCAAGAGAAGCCAAAAGTAGGTCACTAACAGCAAACTACCCCAAAGCAGAGCAGTGACAGTGACAGAAGTGCTGAACACCGGTTCCCAGTTCCCTTTGCATATGTTCTCCCTGGATCCGGAGGTGGCAGAGCACAGTGTGCCCCAGCCCCATTAGATGGACACATGGGGGCTGCAGTTTAGGGAGAGAGACTTGGTTTTATTTTGGTCTCACATTTACCTGGGGGGCTTTATAGTTGCGTTTGAGGGATGTAGAGAGAGTTGGATTTGCTGTGACCTGGCAATAGGAGTACTCTGAGAGGAAAAGAAGTTTTGCTCTTCATATGGTTTAGGGGAAATTGCATGCCAAAGGAAGAAGTTGTTGCTGCCCCTTCCCTGGAAGGTTCAAGGCCAGGCAAGATGGGCCTGGAGCAACCAGGTCTATTGGAAGGTGTCCCTGCCCATGGCAGGGGGGGTGGAACCCTTCCAACTCAAACCAGTCTCTGATTCTGAGATTCTATAAAGGTGAAAAGGTGTGTATGCTTGTGCCAGAGCAGGGTCATGACTCAGGACAGATTTGCCCATGTTCTGGACATAATTTTTCTGGCAATCAAAACTTCCCAAGCAACTGAAATTCACCTCCAGACCTTGCAGAATTGGAATTCTGTGCACTTTACAGTTATATGGAACACGTCTGGACTGCTTATCAGGCCCCATATGCTGGATTTTTGTAGCCTTAATGAGGAAGAGGAGTTTGATGAGTGCATTTCTCAAATCAGTGTGTGTGGGAAGTAAAAGTCAAGGGCAGCACAAGGTTCTCCTTCTCCAAATTAGATTTACACTGTTTGTCCTTTTTTTTGAAACTCTCTGTTTCAGAGTTCCTTATACTTTCTACGTTTTGAATAAAAATCTAGGGAAAGGGATTGGTTGAAGGAGAGTGAATGTGGCATGAGCATTGCTATCGTAGATGTGACACCTGTGGAAATGGGTTAGTGGTGGCCTTGGCAGTGCTGGGGGAGTCGTTGGACTTGATGGTCTCAGAGGGCATTTCCAACCCAAAGAATTCCATGATTCCTTGATTATTCAGATAATCTGCTCTCTAAGAGATGCCTTTTGTACGCAGGATGACATTTCACTGCCAGCTGCTGTAAACGTCAGGTTTTGTGCTGGTGACTCCTCACAGCTCAGGTTTCCCTGTCCACCCCGTACCCTTGCACAGTTAAGACTGACGTGCTGCCGTGTGTGACAGGCTGCCACGCTGGGACGTGTTGACAGGTGTCTCAGTAACCACCGCACAAAGAAAAGTACAACATGTAATTTTTCTGCCACTTTTCCCTTCCTTTGGCCTGCTGAAAGATCCTCTGGATATTCCGAATGTCTGGCCAATTTCCTGATTCTCCAGCAAAGAATGTTCTGTGGGATCCCTTGCCCTAGTAAGCAGAGATGAGTGAGAGTCCATGGGGTGTTGGAAGTGCAGACCAGGCTCCCAGTTCCGCTCTGCCACAGGCCTGTAGCATTCAGGGCATTCACTACTCACCTGAGACACAGAAAGAATTAATGGAGCCATTTATCAGGGTCAGCTGCCACAGGTATGAACACAGAAAGTGCAGCTGTGATCTCTGGAAGCTCAGTGAATAATTGATTAATTGAAGCAATTTCTCATCTGATGGCCACCACTTCTGAAGTGAAACTCCCAGACTGCAGCAGGCAGACATACTGTCTTTTTTTTAGTGATGACTGAGATCCATATAAGACCATCCAGAGTAAAAAATGGGGTGACATTCATTCAGATGATTAGCATGGGGTGATCAGCTGGTCAGATGACCAAAGGAGAAGGTCTGGGGACTTTACATGGCATTGTAGCAGGAATAACAATTTCTAACCAGAAATTTTAATGGTAACAGAGGCTTTGAGCCTACTGCCTGAAGAGGACATTGAGAAGGAGAACATGGTGAGACTCAGCAGAAGATGTGGAGAGGAGAATAGAAAGAGAAAAAATAAGAATTAGGACTTGGCAGAGAGAGTTGTAACCCTTAAAAAGCATCTAATCCAAGTTACTTCCCACATTTCACTGTCCTGTTTTGAAGAACTTTTCTGTGCCCTGCTTGGTGAGAAGAGCAGTTCAAGGGAAGGTGTTCAGCATCCGTTATCACCAAATGGTTTGCGTTGGAAGGGACCTTGAGACCATCTTGTCCCACCCTCCTGCCATAAGCAGAGACATCTTCCACTAGACCAGGTTTCTCCAAGCCCTGTCCAAGCTGGTCTTGAATGCTTGCAGGGATGAGGCAGCCACAGCATCTCTGTGCAGCTTCCTTTTTGCCCCAGCTCTTGTACAATTCCGTGGCCACGTGTTCTGGCCAAAGTAGGAAATTCTGGGCTACATTTCAAAACTACAAATGCTGCATCACTGTGAGACTGGCAAGTGAGAAGAGGCCTTAACCTGAAAGATCCTTTTAGGAGAAGTCCAACCCTTTGTACAGAAAACAAGCACACGCAGGAGCAGCTTCTGGAGAGGATGAACATGTCCTGCTGTTCATACAGGTTCTTCCTCTGCTGCAGCAAGATCAGAAGGCACTGGCTTGTCCTTCCATAACACAGTGCAGAATTAAAAACCCCACACCTTAAACCATATTCCAGGAGACAGGTCCCTTCCCAGATCATTTACCAAGTACAACATTTTCTTGAGAGCAAACTAACACTTTCCATGTCTCACTGTCACCATGTCTGTTCCAGTAATTTTCCTTCAGGCATTGCTGTCCTCTCCTAAACCCAGTCCTCCCAGAATATCAGCAGTCTTTTTGTATAGAATCTTTTCTATTTTTCTGAGCCCAGATTTGTTTTTTAAATCATTGATTTCTAAACTTTGTGTATTGAGACATTTTGGAAACACGAATTTTTTTCACAGCCCACCCTAAGAGATGTCAGTGATGCCACTGAATGCGGTGGACAGGGCAGCTGGGGCCCGTCACAGGAATCAAAATTGCCTTAATTCGTTTCTTGTCCATTGTTTGGGAGTCCTTCAAGTGTTGATAGAACAGAGGGGTTTGTGGCTGGCTGTGCAGAGTGGGGCTAAAGAATAGTCTGTCTGTGATGCCTTTCTCGGTGGTATCCAGGGCAGTGGGAAGATGAGGTGGTTAAGCCCAGGAAGATGTGCTTGTACTTGGACATAAGGGGTCTGGGTAACAGACTGGGTCTTCCCAGCCCTTTCCAGACTCAGGGATCCAGCCCTGCTTCCTCGCAGGCAGTTCCTTCCTTGGTGCCTACAGGCCTTCAGCAGCCTCAGCTCCTGGGAGTGTCCCGAAGCAGCGGAGCAGGTCCAGCCAGAGAAGGGATCACCTGAGCGAGGCAGCCTGGGAACTGGCTGTGCAGGCAGAACACGTAACAACAAGCACTGCAGTCAGCAGCGGGGAGGCAGATGGAGCCAGCCCCAGGTGCTGAGGCATCAGCAGGGCTGGCACCAGGCACAGCAGATGAGAGAGAAAGGGAACACTGAGCCGGTTCCCTTTTGCTTAGACTGGGCAAACACAGCTCAGCGCCCTTGATTCACACCTGGCACTACAGCTCAGGAGAAAGGCAGGTCCATTTATTTATTTATTTGTTTGTTTAAATGTGTAGGCTTTTGTGGTGATCACAGCATGGCTGAAACTGATTTCCTGCTGCTCTGCTAGGGAAAAAACTTGTCAAAATGGAACATAATATGCTGCCTAATCAATATGTCTGTGCTTTCCCCAGTTTCTGTTCTTACAGTGAATCCAGAGGTAAAGGGAGAGTTTTTACCTCCGGCTTCATCTATCAGCCACTTTTCCTTACATTGAGTATTCCACGTGGTTGAGTGTTTTTCTGTGTGGAGGAAGCTGCAGGCTGTGATCACATCACTGCTCGCTCTTCCCTGTGTTAAGGGGGTCTGACTGCTTTTGGGGATCACAAAACCGAACGTGTGTGGCGGGTGTCACAGCCAGTAAAGTCACTCCCAGTTACATCAGTGGGAACAGAGGCATATCTCAGGCCAAGCCAAAAGGAAATTTCCCTTGCACACTCCCTCGTCAACCGCCCCTTGATCATAGCACAGGGGTGACTGAGACCTGCGTGCTCCTTCCTCTCCACCTGTTCCTCTGCTGCTGATGTTTTTTTGGCCGAGGAGGGGAGTGACTCCATTAGAACTCCCCGTGCATTGGTGCAGCAGCAGCAGCAGCCACTGCATTGTCTTTGGCACAGCGCAGGGAGACGGGCGGAGGGGAACCGAATCCTGCCTCTCATCAGCCCACTCTATCAGCCTTCATCTCTCACTTGTTAAGTTGCCAACAAGCTGCTTCGTGCTCTCCTTTATCCACTGCCCCCGAGCATGGGAGGAGTTACTGCAAACAGCCGCAGAGCTGCCTTCTGTTCTGCTGCAGCTTCCTCCTGCAAAACCCAACCACCAGCCCAGATCCGTGTTCGACAGGGCCAGCAGTACTCATACCTTCTTCTTTCTGTGGGATTCTTAGGGCTTCTTGTGCAGGACCAGGAGTTTGACTTGATGGTCCTTGTCGGGTCCCTTCCAACTCAGGAGATTCTGTGGTTTTTTCCATACCTTTCTGTGTACCTGTTTGTGCTTATCCTTGTCCCAGCCGCTGTATTAGGAGAAGGATTTCTTGGGGAGGAACTGAAGTTTGCAAGTTTGGTTCTAAAAGTTGGTCATGAGTGGTGATTCATCTAAATTTATGGACATAATTTAATGGAATGGTCACTTAGGATAGCAGAGGACCGCGTGAAATGCTGAATAATGGTAACAGACTTCTAGAATGTGTGAAAAAGTGATTGTGACACATTGGAGGGGACTGGAACCCTGCTGCTCTGGAAACAGGCTGGGAGAGCTGGGGTGTTCAGCCTGGAGAAGAGAAGTCTCTGGGGGAACCTTAGAGCCATTCCAGTGCCTAAAGGGGCTCCAGGAGAGCTTGAGGGGGACTTTGGACAAGGACCTGGAGAGACAGGACAAGGGGGAATGGCTTTCCACTGCCAGAGGGCAGGGTGTAGATGGGATATTGGGAAGGAATCATGAAATATTTTGGCTTGGATGGACCTGAAAGTTCATCCAGTCCCACGCCCCTGCCATGGGCAGGGACACCTTCCACCAGACTGGGTTGCTCCAAGCCCCATCCAGCCTGGCCTTGAACACTTCCAGGGATGGGGCAGCCACATCTTCTCTGGGCAACCTGTGCCAGGGCCTCCCCACCCTCACAGGCGAGAGTGTGTCCCCAGTATCTGATTCATCCTCCTGTCAAAGTTGCCTCCCATCCTCTAGGTAAATTCTGGTATAAAGCACTGACAGTTCCAAGCAGGATCTTGACAGGATGGATTGTGACAGCATAAAGGTGATCTTGGAGTTAAAACAATTGAGGACTGAGCACTGAGGCTTTAGAAGGCTGATTTATTAATGCCTGGGAGAAAAATTAAGAGAATATTTGGCCAAACAGTGAGCATGTCTGTTTGAAGACGAATCCTATCCCATACTTCTTGGATATTATTCACTTATTTTCCATCACCTGTAAGGGGGTCCAGGTAGGCATATGGTCCCTGACCCTTGAGGAGTAATCTTGTTTCTGAAATTTGGGGATTTTGTGACAATCTGGGTGCCTTTGGGCATCTAGAGCATAGCAGGTATGATACCAGCCCTGCACAGATTCACAGCTCCTCAGCAGCAGTCAGAGGCCAGGCCAGGTACCTTCAGGCATCCCAAGTCACATGGAGCACCTCTGTGTGAACACCTGAATTGCTGCCCTGCCTATGCTTTGTTTGCATTTCATTATATTGACTTTCCCAAGACCTAAGAGCTTGGTGATGGGGAGAAGAAGATCTCCCTCCTTGCTGTCTAATTCACCTTCTGGAATTTTTCTTGCATCTTTCCCCAAAGTGCCAGGGCCTGGGTCCTGGCATCTGTGGGGATGTTGCCAGTGTGCTTAGGGGTCTGAAGAACGTCTCAGGTCCTCTATCAGTGTGTTCTGCTCAAAAAATCCAGCTTAAAACAATTGCTGGATTTTTTTTCCCAGTTCATATTGGCAGGATGTAGCAGGATTCCTTTCCTTTCCTGTCCAGTGCTGAGGCAGTTCTCTCCCATTTTTCCTGGGAGGCTTGTCCTGATAAAATTGTGGCTGCCAGAGGCATGGAGGATATTTGTTAAGTGCTTGAGCTTTCCTCTTCCCTTCTGTAGGTACACTGCAAGGTTTTTGGTTCTGGGATTTTGGACTAAGGGACTTCAGGACCTTACTTTGCCAATATTGGAAAAACAGAAGGAGTGGCATTTAGGGGTTCCCTTTGGCTGAACATGTCACACTGCTGCTCATGGTTGCACGTGCTGGATTGACATGAGCTCTTCTCCTCCTGTACCCACTGACAGTTCAGTGCCTGAGCTGTAACTGGACACAGAATATCTTGTTACCCATGAAAAAGACCCCCAAATGAATTGTGAAGGTGCTACACCTTATTCTTGTTAGCATCTTCAGTTTTCCCTCAATTCCTCATTACTCTCATTACTCATTTCAGAAGATTCTGTAAACTTGTACCAGCAATTAAAATAAAATGCCTAATTAAATAAAATAAACAAGCATGTAAGTAAGTAAAATTCTCTATTAATCAGCAGTTACAGACTGAATATTACATTTGGGGTATTTTCAGTTTGTGACTCAGTTTCTTTGACAGTCGTGATGGTTCAGAATTCCAAAATTACAACATTTGTCTTTTTCTGGGGTGAAAGAAGCTGCAGGAGACAGATTTGCACGTGAAATTCAAGCCAACCCCTGCTTGGAGTCAAAGAATCACAGAATGAGTTGGAAGGGAGCCACAAAGATCACTGAGTCCAACTCCTGGCCCTGCACAGGACCAGTCCCCAAGAGCCACACTATGTGCCTGAGGGTATTGCCCAAATGTTTTTTTAACTCCTCCAGGGAGCCCCTTCCAGTTCCCAAACCACCCTTCACCTTTTTCCCAAAAGGGTGAAAACCTTTTTCTAAAATTCAAGCTGACTCTCCCTTGACTCAGCTCCACTGTTCGCTCGGGTCCTGTCACTGGTCACTGCAGAGAAGTGATCAGTGTCTGCTCCTCCTCTTCCTCTCACACGGAAATTGCAGACTGCAATGAGGTCTCCCCTCAGTCTCCTCCAAGTTGTTTTAGGTGTCCCTGGTTAAGGAAAATCCAGCAGTCAGGGAAGAGTACTAATAACTAATGTGTGTCTGGTCTCCTGTCCCTCTGAAGGGACACCTGATGTGGTGTTCCCTGAACTCCTGTTTAGAGGAACCAAGGCTTAAAGCATGGAATGCCCTACAAAATACATGGAATACACAGTTCTGGAGTCAAAAAATAACAAAGCAACGCTGCACGCTGAGTAATCCATCTCCTCTTTCCCAAGGCACGTGAACTGGTGCTCCACCAAATCCAGCCTTAGACTGGGATAATAGACACACTTGGAATGGATCAACACTAGTTAAGAGAGAAGTGAAAAGATTGGAGATTAAAAGCCAGTTCTGTCTTAGAAACCTCCCTCTGGCACACAAATATCAGCCAGATATGGTATGTCATAACTTGCATCTGATTTGGAGAGGAATTGCTTTCCAAATAGTTGAGTATTTGATCCAGAACTGGAGCATCAGCCTGGCAGTCAGCAGCTTGCATGATATCAAATCTGACCCGGTGCCTCAGGGCTCTGCCAGCTGCAGACAGGTGATCCCAGGAGCTGGAACAGCAAAACAAAATTAAAAATAAAAAAAATTTCATGAATTATGTGCAGAATCCAGCTGAATTCAGCAAGATGGGCTGTAACAGGAGAAATTGTATTTGTCCCTTGACCTGAACTCAGCTCACGCCCACCCCAGTGACAAAAGCTAATAAATAACCTTTGGAGTTCCAGGTAATTTCTTCCCTTCTGCTTTACCTGACAGAGAAGGAGTTTGGAAGATTAATGAAATACCCATAGTTTTATGCATGTCTATATATGTGTGTGTGTGTATATATATATGTATAGCCATTATTTATTTATACGTATAAGCCAGCATTTTTCATGCAAACTGAGAATTCATCAAGATCGTATGGTTCTTGTTGCAACTCAGGGAATTAAAGGATGCCAACAGCTAATGGACTCATGGAACCACAATATGGTTTGGGTTGGAAGGGACCTTAAAGCTCATCTTTTTCCACCCCCTGCCCTGGGCAGTGACACCTTCCACTAGACCAGGTGCCTCCAAGCCGTGGAACACTTCCAGAGCTGGGGCAGACACTTAAGGTGGCAGAAACACAACTTCTGGTTTTTAATTCACAGTTCTCAGAGTTGTGGGTCTATTTTGGAGGAAATACCCTCCCTCCCATACACACAGTAAATGCACAGTTTTCCAAGCCCCCTCCAAACATCCCTTGCAGGCTCCCCCTGAACATCCCTGCCACATCAGCAACCCACCTCACCCCCCACTGCTGTGTTCAGTGGTACCAGGACCCCTCCCACCTCCATATACCTGTTCTCCCAGTTTCTGAGGGAAACCCATGAGGATCAGTTTGCTTTTGCATCAAAGTTACTTCTTCACTGGTACCATTTTTCTTTCCTATTCACAAATATACTGAGCACCACAAATACTTGGGGAACTCAAGTGATTCCCCATTGTAAAAATTACCCCATTGCACCTTCCCTCAGTGTTTCCTGACCTGTTTTTCCAGGCAGGAACTGTAGGGTGGTGTAAAAGTGTTCTGTCCTGCCTGTACACACTTTAGGGATCCCAGAATGTCCAGTGGAAAGGAATTAGAATCACGGAATCATAGACTCGTTCAGGTTGGAAGAGTCCTTGGAGCCCACCAAGTCCAACCATCCCCCAGCCCTGCCAAGGCCACTGCTAACCCATGTCCCCAAATGCCACATCGACATGGCTGCTAAAGCACCCCAGGGATGGGGATTCCACCCCTGTCCTGGGCAGCTGTGCCAGGGCTGGACAGCCCTTTCTGGGAAGGAATTTTCCCAGTATCCCCCCTACACATCACCTAGCACAACTTGAGGCTGGGTCATCTTGTCCTGTCCTTTGTTCCCTGGGAGCAGAGCCCGACCCCCACCTGGCTGCACCCTCCTGTCAGGAGCTGCAGAGCAATGAGAGAGTTCTCCCAAATCAGCCCCGGAGTTTCCTGGGGTCCCTCTGAAGCCACCACCTGCCAGGTTCATCTTCTGCCCGTTCAGTCCTTGTGCTGGCAGCACAGATGCACAGCTGTCCCTGGTCACAGTTTCTAGATGTCTTCTCTTGACTGATGAGTCCGAGTTCAGCCGTAAACCAGCCCTTTTTGGGGATGTGAGGAATAAAACGTCCACATCCCCAGCCCACTCTGGCTGTGAGTTCCTCCTGAACCTCTGCAGTGCTGCTGTTTTCTCTGGTCCTACTCAGTAACACTCAGCATTACCTGACACTTCTTTAAAGCTCCATCTTCTCCTTCCTCATTTAAAACCATAGTGAAATAACTATATTAATCAATATAAAATTGTTTCACCACTTTACCAGTATGACATTTCCTCTGCTGTTCTGATTGTCCAGCAGTATCACAGGGTTCTCATGATGCTTCTTCCTTTTAATGTTGCAGTTGATCCTTTGTCTCTCACTCTCCCATCTCTGAGCACCGTGAGCAGTTTGCTGTGTGACCATTGTCCCCTTCATGGGTTGTAGCTGGACGAGTCAGATACGTTGTTCTCATATCCAAGATGAATGGAACTTGGGAGCGTGTTCTTAAAATGACATGATACTGCTGAAATAGTTAAAAGCAGGAACACTGGTGACTTGAACATCCTAAAATCACAGAATCCTGGGATGGTGCCAGTGGGAAGGGACCTTAAAGACCATTTCGTTCCAGCCCCCTGCCATGGGCAGGGACACTTTCCACCAGAGACACATAGTGGAGTGCTCTGTGCTTGAAGAGAAAAAAGAGAGAATTAGAGTGGGAAGATAAATGCAGACAATTCAGACTGTAAAGGCAGCTGCATGTGTGGACCATAAAGATGATTATCTGTTGCAATACATCACACAGGGACGTACTGGATTTTCCTATCCTTGTATTAAGACCATAATTTTTCCTGTTGTAACGTGAAGCTTTACCAGGAGTTTCAATTTGGAGCAGGAGTAACTCAAGCAAGGTTGAGGCAGGAGTAACACAGCACAGCTCTGTGCCAGGCAGGTGGTCAGATGAGAACTTGAAACTAGTTTATCCTTACAGCTCTTAATGAGAGTGATAGTCTGAGTCTGAAGCCTCTTTGTCTTCCTCCCAATCCATGGCAATCGCTCCCATTTTGGAAGCAGAAGTGTTGGATGGCAACAACAACAGCAGAGACCCTCACCTTCTGAACTCACATTCAGTAATGTAACTTAGCAGGAGTCACTCACTCTTTTGGGGATCATGAAGAAGTCTCTGCTGGCACCTCAGTGGTGGGGTGCAGGCAAAGAACATTCCAGCATTGACATTAGTTCAGGGTCTGAAGCCAGAGTGCTTTGAGCAATTTGTGGATCAGTCAGATATTACTGATTTTGTTTGTGGCACAAGCAGCTTTTCTTTAAAAAATGGGTTAAAATCAGATTTGTCTATAGTCTCAATTATCAATCATTGCAGACAATTATTAAATATTGCATGTGAGCCCCTTCAGCTCTGTTTTTTCTCAACATGAGAAGACTGAAGAAGCGATCACATCCCTTGTTTTTTATTTCTTCATTCATCTCATGAAGACTTCTCTGCCTTCTGACTGTGTTACACCAGCAGGACATCCCTATACTCACCTGCACCCACGCACCCCCTGCTTCTGTTCACATGCTGAGATGGTTATAACACCCAACTTAGAGGGATCCAGAGGGTGCTGTTGTATCCAGGCACATGCTTTTGGTTTAGGGCCACATTACACACAGTAAATAACTTTTGTAGCATTTGGAAATGAATTGTAATGGAGCGTAGATAATAACCACCTACAGCATTGCTCTTGCCTTTAAAACAAATGATAAATTTAAGCGTAGCAACCTGAAAGAAAAACCTGAAAGAAAAAGTTGGGCATGCTGTTGGATGCATCAGCCTTGCTCATCCCAGGGCTGCTTGGTTGATTTGTTCCTTATTTTGGCCCAAAACAATTAACTGTGTGAAGGTAATGGTTAAGTGACTCAGACCTTTGCCTAATTTTAGGTTCCCATGCCTTTGGATTGAACTTTCTCCAGCACTGCTCCATGTGGTTTTAATCGCTTCCCTTTGCCTTTGCTCTGTGAGGAAGATGTGTTGCTGTCATGACACTGCTCTCACAGCTTTTTGTTCTTTCCCTACAGCTTTCCCTGTCCTCATGGCTCGTCGGTCCCAAAGCTCCTCACAGGGGGACAACCCCCTGGACCCCAACTACCTTCCCCCCCACTACAAGGAGTATTACCGCCTGGCGCTGGATGTGCTCACGGAGGAGGGCAAGGAGAGTTACCAGCGTTTCCTGGCAGAGGAGGCAGCCCCTGATTTCCTCTGTGGCTCTGAGGTAGATCACATCATCCAGAACCTCCAGAAGCCCCAGTACGCCAACCAGGAGGGCAGCACAGACACTGCGGGGGACAATGACATGGACGGATCCTCTGGGACTTACTGGCCCATGAACTCAGACCTTGCTGTTCCCGAGCTTGACCTGGGCTGGCCGATGGTCTTTGGGTTCAGGGGAACAGAGGTGACAACACTGGTGCAGCCACCACCCCCAGACAACCCCAGCATTAAGGAGGAGGCTCGCAGGATGATTCGAGCAGCTCAGCAGGTGAGATGGGGAGAGCCCAGCTAGAGCAGAGGTAAAATCACACAGAGAAATGGTAAAATGTGCCAGAGAAGCATCAGAATAGAGAAGCATGGAGTGGTTTGGGTCAGAGGGACTGTAAAGCTCATCATCCAGTTCCACCCTCCTGCTATGGGCAGAGATTCCTTCCACTAGACCAGGTTGCTCCAAGCCCTGTCCAGCCTGGCCTTGGACACTTCAGGCACGGGGCGGCCGCAGCTTCTCTGGACAACCCGTGCCAGGGCCTTACCCCCTCACAGGGAACAATTTTTTCCTAATATCTCATCCACCTCTGCCACCTGGCATGTAAAGCTACTCCCCCTTGTGCTGTCACTCCAGGCCCTTGTCCAAGTCCCTTTCCAGCTCTCTTGAAGACCCTTTAGGCACTGGAAGGGGCTCTAAGGTCTCCCTGCAGCCTTCTCTTCTGCAGGCTGAACAGCATCATGTCCTCTGCCAATTCCCTTAACTTTGCTTCCAGAACCTGACAGAGGGGCAGGATGATTCCAAACCCACCATTGACTGCACCAAGTCTGTCTCTGCTCTGCTCTCCTGGCAGGGTGTCTAAGGTCACACTAAAATACACCAAGAGTTCATAGAGTCCTGAAATAGTTGAGATTGAAAGGGGCCTCTGGAGCTGGTCCTGTCCAGCCCCCCTGCTCAGACCATGTTGATTACAGAGGGTCACTCAGGATGTGTCCTTGAGCATCTCCAAGGGTGGAGACTAAACCTGTCTGGACAGCCTTTTCCCGTGTTCAGCCTCCGTATAGTCCCAGAGGCTTTTCTGTTATTTAACTGTAATTTCCTGTGTTTCAGTTTGTGTCGTGTCTTCTCTCTGGGCACTACTGAGAAGAGTTTGGCTCCTTCTTCTTTACGCCCTTTCCATCAAGTGTTTATACTCATGGATAGAAATTGGGAAGGACAGGGAGGTAGACCTGTGAAGCTGCTTCCCATATTATCAGTACACGAATGCATCTGGACAGTGGCTGCCTGAATGTTGGCCAGGAAGTTACCTAAAAATGGCATGGGGATGTTGGAGCAGGGGGAAACGGCTCCATACACTATCCAGTGTGATCAGGGACCGTGAGGTTTTCCCTCACCTGCATACACAGAACAGGCACCTTCATGGACGGAAGTTCTCTTTCCAGTTCTAGGGCCCACAGTGCTTAAAGGAACCTTTAATTGGGATGTTTCCTGTTCCAAAAGGAAGTTGGAATGAAAGTTCGTGTTTCAAAAGGAAGCTGAGATGGAGCCAGTGCAGCTTTGGGGTGTGAGAAGCTGGGAAACATGGTTGGTCAGGGCATGAGCTGGCACAGGTGGCTGATGTGTCCCTGCATCCCTTCCCCAGGTAGTGGCCATTGTGATGGACATTTTCACGGACGTGGATCTGCTGTTTGAGGTGCTGGATGCTGCTTCCCGCCGAGTGCCTGTCTACATCCTGCTGGATGAAATGAACTCCCAGCTTTTCCTTGATACAGCTGCCAAGTGCAGAGTCAACCTGAACTACGTGGAGGTGAGCAAAGACCTGTCCTACCTGATTCATGTCCTAAGGGCAGTGTGTCCTGGGGCAAAGAAGGCTGGTATGGCAGGAAACACCTGAGAAATGGGAGAACAGGCTGGAGCCTGGTGAAAGAAGAGTGTGAAGAAAGTGAGGAGAGCTGGCACGACATGGGGTGAAGGCTGAAGACGTGTTGATAAAGGAGTTTGTACATCCGTGTGTCTGCAGGCAGAATCACTGGAGCTGAAGGATAATCCCAGTGACAGGATGGAGGTTAAAGGAGAGGGGGAAGGAGGGGCAGGGAAGGGAATGAGGGTCCCACCTGAGTTAGTGCCTTTCTGGTTTGCAGTTCCTGAGGGTGAGGACAGTGTCTGGCCCAACCTACTACTGCCGCACGGGGATGTCCTTCAAAGGGCACCTGAAGGAGAAGTTCTTGCTGGTGGACTGCATGGTGGTGCTGAGCGGCAACTACAGGTGAGGAGCCCTGCCTGGTACCTGCCCACTTTGGAGAGAGAGACATCCAGGTGCTTTGTGCAAGGGGCTGGCTGCAGAGGTGCTTAGCTTCCATCTGATCCATGTAACTTCCAGGGAGAATCTGCCATAGCATAAGGGGTGTAAGATTTGCATCTTCGTCTGGACCACATGAACTTTGACCTCCACTCATAGAATCACCAAATCACAGAATGGTTTCTGTGAGAAGGGACTTTAAGCTCATCTTGTTCCACCCCCACAGCCCCACATGGGCAGGGATACCTTCCACTATCCCAAGTTGCTCAAAGCCCTGTCCAATCTGGCCTTGAACACTTCCAGGGATGGGGCAGCCACAGTTTCTCTGGGCAGCAGAGAGGTGGAGGCTTTTAGTGGGGGATGCTTTTAGTTAGGATTGAGATCAGCCATTAACGCGTTACTGTCCTTCTGGGAATAACAATCTTGCAAGCTAAGGTGTCCATTTTTGGCAGAATACATATTTTTAGTGAGTTCCAGTAGAATTTCTCCTTCAAGCATTAAAAGGGTGATGGGATAAATGCCTGTCATGCTCTAAGCATGTAACCATAGAATCACAGACTGGTTTGGGTTGGAGGGACCTTAAAGCTCATATGGTTTCAGCCCCTGCTGCTGGCAGGGAGACCTTCTGCTAGACCAGATTGCTCAAATCCTACCATGAGTTGCTTCTCATGGTGGAAGATTAGCAAATAGAATTAAGGGTATTTTAAAATGCAGCCTATGAAGAAAAAAGACCCAGTGTTATAATAATCTGATTAAAGTGCACATTTCCTTGATAATAAGATTCCACTTTGGATTCTTTTCCCTGATGTTTGGAAAGAATTACTGTCACACTTGATGCTGTTCCAATCAGATCCTTTTTGTTTATGAGAGCATCAACGTAATTGTTCAGGACTGTTTCTGCCACACTCTCATGTGCTTTGGGCTTTCAAATATTGTGTCATTTCTGAAGTGGGAAGTTGTGGAAGTGTTCAAAGTGAGGTTGATGGGGCTTGTAGCAACCTGGGCTAGTGGAAGGTGTCCCTGCCCATAGCAGGGGGGTGAAACAAGGTGCAGTGGTCCCTTCCAACCCAAACCAGTCTGGGATTCTGAGAGACAGGCTGCTGAGTTGGTAAAGCAGCATTCTGGCACTTGCAGGGACAAAAGTTTTGCTCACTGAAGGACACTGAGCAGCATTTTTTCAGGAAAAGTACTCCATTTTGCAATGGAGGTCAATACACCAAATGAAGAAGTCCTCAATCCCAGACAACCCCAAACCAGGCTTCCTTCACATTAAGAATTAAATAATCTGTAAAAAAAGGAAGACAGTAATTCTAAGGGTTTTGGTTAACCCCAACAGGCAGCCAAGCCTCACACAGGCATCCCTCATGATTCCCAGCAGGATGTGGCAGGGAATCAGAAAGGTGAGAACCCTCCCAGGCTGTGATACTGTTTAACATTAACAGCAAACCTGCACATGCAGGCAAGGCAAAATAAGGGATCCCTTCCCTGCTTCCCATTGCTCAGCAGATATCCAGCCATTCCCAGAAAAGCACATCTTGACTTGGTAAGATGAATGCCATAATACTGAACATCTCCCTCCCTCATTTCCAGCCCAGCTCCTTCTGTTCAGTCCCCCTCAACCTGTGTGGGTGGAAGGCTTGTGCCGCCCCAGGAGCAAGATCATGGATTTGTCTTTTTGGATGTTCTTGTTGGCACATCTCCCCAGCCTTTGGGGTCCCCTGACTCATGTCACCTGCCAGGTGCTGACAGTACACACTGACTGTTGCCCAGGTCATTATTGACAGTGCTAAAGACAGGAACATCTACTTCACATAAGAATTATCATCACTTTGCACTCTGGGTGATGTGACTGACAGGCTTTTTAGAACAGAAATTATTTATTGCCTTGTAAAATCCTCCGCAAAGATGTGATCCCAAATCAGTCTGTAACTGTGAGATTTGGGAACAATCATGTGTAATAAGAAGCTGCAGGGGAATTTTCTGCCATTATTTTGCCATATTTCTGCCTGAGCAGAAAATTCAAAACTTGCTTCAGGTGAGCAAATATTTTAATGCAAACAGGTATAGCTGAGTTACTCGATGCTAATACCCTCCTGCTAATCACTTCTGTTCTCTCTGTAGTTTCATGTGGTCCTTCGAGAAGATTCACAGGAGCATTGCACACATATTCCAGGGCGAGCTGGTGGCCAGCTTTGATGAAGAATTCCGCATTTTGTTTGCACAGTCAGAACCCCTCGTTCCTCCAGCCAACGTCTTGGCAAAGGCAGAGAACACGTTTGCCATGGCTCCCTTTGGCAATAACATGCCTTTCTTTCCCAAAAAAGGCCCCCTGATGTTCCAGAGGGATGACAGTCTCTTCCCCTCCTTCATGGACAGAGTGGATCCGGACAGGTACTTCCTCTCCAATTTTCGACGGGACGACATGCTGCGGCACACTGTGGAGGGGTCGGCCATGCGGATGTATAAAAAGGTGGAAATGGAGAACTCCCAGATGGATCCAGTCAGGGGTTTCCTCCGTTCCAAGCAGCTGGAGTTAGATGCTTTTAAGAGACACAGTTTTGCAGAAGGAACATTTGAGAATTTTGCTTCTTCCAAGCAGTACGCCCGGCAGATGTTCATGAACAACATGGATGAGTTCAAAATCCAATCCAGTCATTTCCAGAAGGACCAGTTCTACCAGTACCAGTTTGAACATCCCCATCTTTCTGGCAGACCTCAGGGATTCTTTGAGAGGATTCGAGGGGGGAGGCCGGGATTCAATGAACTGGAAGACTATGGAGAGGGACCCCGATACCCTGAACTGGAACCCAGTTTCCCACAGGAGGGTTTTCCCTTACGGCTGGATTACGTACCCTCAAATTCTTCCAGGGAAGTGAGACACGGCTCTGACCAGCTGAACCCTGCGGGCAATGGCCCGATGGGAATGATGTTACGGAGGCAGAATATAGGACAGAAATTCATTTGCCAGACTTCTCCCACACAGAAGCAGAGCCTGGAGCAGCGCCTGTTCCTACAGGACGAGGACCAGGATGACGACAAGAACACACAGGAAAACAGAACAGGGTTACGGAACTGGAGGATTTCTTCGTACCTCAGTGCCTACCAGTCTGAACCAGATGAAGGGCTCCCGATGCCGATGGAGTCCGAGGCGTATAACGATGCTCTTGGGGATCCCCTCACAAAGCACCCCGGTGACCTCCTCCCAGCCTTCAAATCCCCCACACCTTTCAGTAGCAAGCCACTGGGCATCGACAGTGCCAAGGAATCTGCAGATCCTGATAGAGCAGGTGAAGAGACCTCAATAATGAAACCAGATGCCTTCAGGTCCAGGATAAATCCCTTGATCCAGAGAAGCTCCAGGCTCAGGTCCTCTCTGATTTTCAGTGCTGCCAAATTAGATCAGCCCAACACCACAATGGAAAAGGTGCAAATGATCCAAAAAGAGCAGATGTCCAGTGAGTTAACAAAGGACAATGAAACCATCAAGACAGCTGCCTCCTCCAAAGTGGCTGAGCTGCTGGAGAAGTACAAAGCTGTGGGCAAGGACATGGAACGGGGCACGGTCACTCACACCAAAGCCGTTTCGGGTTACCTACAGGAGGAATCACAGAATACGGAGAAGAAATGTACCAAATCTGTGCAATATAAGATTCTGGAGAGCAGGGTGCTGGACTCCAAAGACTCCTGCAGTACTTACAAAATGCATGGAGACTTGGACAGAGCATTTGGAATGACCTCATCCAACCCCCAGCTTGGCGATGCATTGAGTAAAGATCCCCTGGCACACCTTGGCACTAAGGTGGACAAGTTGTCATCCCGGTTTTACCCCATCGAGAACAAACCTGCTCTTCCAGAGAAGGAGAGCCTGATATTTGTAGGAGACACTCAGAAATTGGCTCTTCCAGAGAAGAAGGACAGAGTGACTTTCAGAGAAGACACTCCAAAATCAGTCAACACAGAAACGAAGAAATCACAGGTTAGGACAAGTACCACGTCCTCAGTTCTAGAAAGCCTGTCTAGAAGTCAAGGGTCTGACAGCTCTCTCAACAAATCTGAGGAAGACTGTTCAAAACAAGAGCAAAATCCTATGGAGTTTTTCAGAAAAGGGTCATTACGGCTGAAGCAGCTTTTGAACCCAAAAGGTGAAAAGAAATTAGAGGAGGAACCAGCTTCTGAGGGTGGGAAATGCGACAAGCAGGCAGTGGTGCTCAAACGATCATCCATAGGGGACTGCCAGGAAGCGATGGAGGAAGAAAAAACCCACAGATTCACAGCACCACTCCCCCCCAAGAGCAGCCAGACAACGCAGGGGAGGTTCCCTTCCTCCACAGCCAACATCCTGTACAGCAGCAACCTGCGCGACGACACCAAGGTCATCCTGGAGCAGATCTCTGCCAACAGTCAGAAGAACAGAGCCGAGCTGGCCAAGCAGCTGCCATCCACCAGCAACCCTGATCTCTCCAGGTCAACCACAAGCTTGGAAAGAAAAGGGGAAAAGGAGAAAAGCTGTAACATCCATAGGTCTGAGAGCTTTGGGAGCCAGAAACGGAACCTCCAGCGGCAGCCGTCGGAAGACAGAGACACCCTCCTGAAAAAGATGGAGAACATGCGGAAGGAGAAGCGAGTCTACAGCAGGTTTGAGGTGTTCTGCAAGAAGGATGAACACACGAGTCCGAGTGAAGAGGAATATGACACAGATGCCAAAGACAAGAAGATGGGAAAATTCATGCCCAAAATCCTGGGGACCTTCAAGACCAAAAAATGATCCTAGAAATCCTATTTAATTCCATTTAATCACTGACTGTCACCAGAACGAGGAAGAAACTTGTCTATGATGGCTACAAACCCCAATGTCAATGCCCTTCTTGGTTAGTGAGCAGAAATGTATCCAGCATGAGCCTCCCACAGCACAGTTTGCTCAATAAAGTCAGATGGTATCACACTATGTTCCAAATAAAATAATTAAATGGCCAACATGCTTAAAACACAGAAATCTCTTTTTTTTAAACAAGTCTTTTTTACTGTACAAAACTAAGTGACAGTCTCTGTTAAGCCCAAGGAATATTTTCAGCAGACAAAACCATTCCACTTTCAGAAGAAAAGAATGAAAAATAGAAAATTCAATACTTGAGTTCAGGCCAGGAAGGATAAATACACACAGAGACACACATATGTATTAACTGGAAAAAGTATTTAAAGCACAGTTCTTGCTCAGGTAGTTATCCTTTTTCCCGTATCTCACAATGAATCAGACACAGGAGGCATGGTTTTGAAGGCTTACAGACAAAAAAATATTTGTAACCAACATTTTAGCCTAATCTGTGGTTCTGATCTTCTCCAGCAGCACAGGCCCAGCTTTTGTATCTACCAGTTCCTGATCCTGGGGGGTCTGGTTTGCTTGTGGTTTGTTCCCTTGTGTATAGCGAATTATTTGCTTTAGGGGCTGAGCTGAAAGAAGCTGCTGAGGTGCTGTTGATGGAGAAGGGCCTGGTTTTAGGATGCTTTTTCAGCTGAGTCTGAGTTAAACTAAGCATCTAAAATAAAGTCCTGCCTTGGCCAAGTAGTGACTTCCTTGACAGTGTAATTCCAGGTCATGAGGTGACAGGTCTGGAGCAGCAGGAGCAGCTGAGAGAATGGGGGGGAATAACAATCATTTATCACTGGTAGAGTAAAACTTCAGGGAGACAAGAACTTCCAAGTTAATGAGGAAAATGTATCCAAAATCAGCATTGAAACAGAAATATAAAGTTTCCTGTAGTCCCAGTGTAGACTGGCAACACCATCATGATGTCTCAGCAATAGTATCTCACGAAACTTTGCTTTCTGAAAGCAAAAGCAATAGACATGACCAATTATTCACTGAAGAAGACAGCCCTACCAACAGGTAGTTTCCCTCTCAACACAGCAAATGCTGCTTGAAAGACAAAGATTCTCTGCAGCGCAATATATTTATTATTACAATATTTACAATATTACATAGTAGAGAAGCTGTTAAATATTGTAGAAGAACCCACCTAGCTTTCAAATGCTTTTCTACTTGATTTTAACAAAAACAGACTACGATGGATTCTGTTCATCTACCCCAGAAGAGTCATAGAAATAAGTGAAGGGCTGTAATAGGATCTGTGAAGTGTTAGGTGTTCATGGTCTTCACAGAACAGTTACTCACCTATTCTGCTCAAAAAAATATCCACCATTTAGGCAGACTGTTGAAGAATCCTAGAATGGCTTGGAAGGGACCTTTTAAAGGTCACACAGTCCCAAACCCTGTCTGCCATATGTAGGGACACCTTCCACTAACCCAGGTTGCTCCAAGCCCCATCCAACCTGGCCTTGAGCACTTCCAGGGCTGGGGCAGCCACAGCTTCTCTGGGCACCCTGTGCCAGGGCCTCAGCACCCTCACAGGGAAAAATTCCTTCCCAAGATCCCATCTAACCCTGCCCCTCTGGCAGCAGGAAGCCATTCTCCCTTGTCCTGACATGCCAGGCCCTTGTCCCAAGTCCCTCTCCAGCTCTCCTGGAGCCCCTTTAAGCACTGGATGGGGTTCTAAGGTCTTCCCAATGCCTTTTTTTCTCCAGGCTGAGCACCCCCAACTCCCCCAGCCTGTGTCCAGAGCAGAGGTGCTCAAGTCCTTAGAGCATTTTCTTGGCCTTGCATTTGGCCTTGTTTAACATCAGGAGGTTCCCCTGGGCCCTGAATATGTCTAAACCCACTCAAGTATCAGAATATTGCAGTTTTCTGTATTTTTGCAATAATTCAAACAAGGAGTATGAAATGACAGTGTTCACTGATCTCACAGTGTAAGAGCAAACATGCTGTGTCCTAGTCTGCTGAGACTGGAAGACAGAGGGGCTGGAGTCCCCTTCCTGTTGTCTTGTCCAGAGGGAAAGAGGATGTTGGCCCCTGCAGTGAATAAAGCATTTTCTCATATTTTGCTCTCCCCAGCTGCCCTTGCTTAGTCAGGGGCTGAGGGATGAGCTGTACTTCACCTGTCTGGAAAATGTCCACGTTCACTGCTCAGGGTTTTGGGAGGCCTTTGCTACGGGAAGACTCTGCAGGGCAGATTTACTGATGGTTCCATAAGCCTGGGAGTAGCTGCCCATCAATGCCCTCGGATCACCTGCAGCTCCCATGTTTGCAGTGATCTGGAACATCTTTTTACCGGGCTTCAGAAGGGGATGAACATCTTTGCTGTGACACGGAGAATTTCTAGGATTCTGTGTGAGAAAGAAAAGCCAAGCAAAGTTAATACCCTGGAATCAGCTTTCTGGAATGCAAATAGGACACAGGTTTGGCTTTCGTCAGCATTACCCTCTCAGGAAACAAACACAAATTCAGGGCACGTGTAGGCTGATCTTCTCCCTATTCTGCTCTTCCTGTCACAGAAAGTTGGTCACAATTCCCTAAAGATTCTTCCAAATGCACTGGTCATGTGTAGTCCTGTATGTGCACCAAGCTCCACAATCCCATCTTGGGGAATAAACTCTCAAAACATTTTGGAAGGTATTCCAAGGCAGAGGGGCTGAAAGGTGGGTTGCATGTGTGCTCCTGGACACGGCTGAAAGTTTCTGGCAACCTGGGCCAGTGGAAGGTGTCCCTGACCATGGAAGAGGGGTGGAACAAGATGGTTTCTTCCAACCCAAACCAGTCTGATTCTGATTCTATGAATTTGTGATTCCTCCTTCCATACTCCTCCTCTGCCATAAGCTTCCTCTGATAACTTGTGCAGGTGCCAGTAGTCACCAGGCAGCAGCCAGCCAGCTCAGGAAGAAAAAAAGCAGGAGCAAGAGGCCTTTAAAGCAAGAGGCCAGTTAGAGTAAGGACTTTTGCAAGGAAGCATGGCCAAGAACAGGGAAGAGGGAGAAGCAGAGAGGACAGGACTAACACCTTCACAGCTCAGCAACAGCAGTCCATTACAACCATGGAATCATGAAATCACAGAATCACTGAGGTTGGAAAAGCCCTCTGAGCCCAGTGTGTCCAATGGCTCCCCCAACACTGCCAAGGTCACCCCTAATCCATGTCCCCAAATGCCACATCCACGTGGCTGTTAAATTTCCCCAGGGATGGGGACTCCACCACTGCCTGGGCAGCTGTGCCAGGGCTGGACAGCCCTTTGCAGGTGGTTTTTTTTCCAATATCCAACCTGAACCTCTCCTGGAACAACTTGAGGCTGTTTCCTCTTGTCCTGTCACTTGTTCCTTGACAGCAGAGCCCGACCCCCACCTGGCTGCACCCTCCTGTCAGAGAGCTGCAGAGAGTGAGAAGATCCTCCCTGAGCCTCCTTTTCTCCACAGCTACTGCTGCTGCTCCAGCCCCTTCCCCAGCTCTGTTCCCTTCTCTGGACACGCTCCAGCCCTTCAATATCTTTCTTGTTGAGAGGAGCCCAAACTTGCTCCCAGAACTGGAGGTCCCTCAACAGTGTCTAGCATAGGGGGTGGGTACTGCCCTGGGCCTCTGGCCACACCGTGGCTGGTACAAGCAGGTGCCACTGGCCCCTTGCCCACCTGGGCTCACCTGGGCTCATATTCAGCTGCTGCCACCAGTACCAGCCAGTGACACTTTCCAGCTTTCCAGCCACTCTGCTCCAAGGCTGGAGCACTGCAGGGAGTTGTTGTGACCCAAGTTACCACAGGTCAGGGTTAGAAGTTAAGCTACTCACATTGTGAAGGTTCTGCACACTTGTAGGAGACAGCTGAGTGTTTGGCCATGTTATTTGTCTCCCTAGCTTCCCATTGTGGGAGATTCTGGACTGCTGAGGTGGTAGAGAACAGTTCCTGATCCCAGCACCAGGATTTGCATTTCCTGCAGAAGGAAAAGCATGAGAGAAAGTAGGGAAATCAGGAGAACACAGAACACACTGACTGAGGCTGGGATAGTTCCACACTCAACACTCATTCAACAGTGTTTTGTTCTTATGTCATTTCCCTACCACACTTTCACCCCCTCATTTTACCATGCAAATTCCCCTCATTTCTTTTACATGACTCATTCTCTCTTCCCCACAACAATACCCCCCATGTGGGTTACACCCCACTGGAGGAGGATGACACCTACTCTGCACAGTGGTGTGTGTGATGGGGTTGTACATCATCACACTGATCTGTGATCTCTCACACACAGGTCTGGCCAAGTCCTCGCTCTGGCTGGGTCCTGTTGGCTGGACCCCAGCTGTGGCTCGTGTGGACACATGTGAAGGGTTTATAAGAGGGGGCGTTGGTTCTTGCTGGCCTTTCCTGGTGGGTACAGTGACTGAGCTGAAACCTGGGAGAAGTGTGCTGGATTCAGACTGGCTCAGCTGAATGTTTTCTCTCTGCTCTTGCTCCTTTGGAAGGCTCTTTGATTTCTTTTCAAGGATCATCTGCAGAAAGGAAACGCTGGTTAGTTTTAATGCAGCAATACAGCAGAGAAACAACACGTCAGAACAAAGAGGAATACTTATACATATCTGCAATTTATTTTACAGGGTAAGTAACAAGTATATTTTTGGAACTAGATGATTTTTACAGTCCCTTCCAGCCCAAACCATTCTGTGAGTCTGTGATTCTATGACTGTTGAATTCAGCATAATATATTTCCTCTAACCCAATCTTTCTCAGACATCATGCTTCAGAGATTTTTCTTTTCCCTGTGGGAATTTAAGATGTAAGGGTCGCTCAAAGATTATGACAGTATGGAACTGACTGATCAAACACCAAGGTGTAACTGTGTCAGCAGGTATGGAAAGCCCAGGGGAACACAAAGACAAGACAATGACAGAATTTGTTAAGTGTGTGCAAGAATGGCAGGTTACCTGGAGGATTAGGCTTTGAGAAGATAGGATGAAAGTACCTCATATAATTTATTTCGGTATTCTGCCACAGACAGCTGGACATCATCACCCAAAGGAAGGACTACATCAAAACCCAAAGAGGGCTCCCTGGCAGGACAGTGGAACCTGAGGAAATGAGAACACATCATGTAATTCACTGACTGAAAACAGATTATTAAAATTGAAACAGGATTGTTAAACAATCTCCTGTAAATAGGGTTGGAGAAAATGAAGAATTAGCTTTGCCTTTTTTTCTCTAATGCATTTAAAGAACATCTGTGCCAAGAGCAGGTTTGTAATGTCTCAGAAGACATCGGGGGAAGTTGCACACGGGTGTCACTCTCACCTGCTCACATAAGGATGCTGTAGAGCCTCCTCTGCTGTGAGCCTCTTGTCAGGGTTAAATACCAGAAGTTTCTTCAGCAGATCCAAGGCAGGCAGTGGAGTAGAGGATGGGAAAATCTCCTCAAGCTCTACTCGCTGCCTAGAAGTCAGAAAACAATGATATGAGCTCCCAGCGTCCAGTTCCCAGTGAAGGCAGGAATGACAGTTCTGGGGATCATGTCAAGGTCACACCAGACTCCAGAGTTCACTCACAAAGAGGGTGTCATAATCCCTGAATCCTAGAATGGTTTGGCTGGGAAGGGATCTTAAAGCTCATCACTTTCAAGCCCTATGATCCCACAAATCTAGACCCAAGACCAAAGAAACATACTTCTCTGTAACTTACAGAGAAGATAAAGTTTAAAAATCTGGTTTTGCATTTTGGAATCCTAAATATAATTGTGAACATAATGAAGAACAAAGTATCTTGAAAGTATTTGAAAAATTAGTTTTAAACTCCAAATCTTACTCATATTTTAAATAATTTCTATTTAAGGGGACACCTTAGAGCCCCTTCCAGTGCCTAAAAGGGCTCCAAGACAGCTGGAAAGAAACTCTGGACAAGAGCCTGGAGTGATGGGACAAATGGGAAGGGCTTCCCACTGCCAGAGGGCAGGGTTAGCTGGGATTTTGGGAAGAAATCCTTGCTTGTGAGGGTAGTGAGGGACTGGAATGACTTCCTGGAGAAGCTGTGGCTGCCCCATCCCTGGAAGGCCAGGTTGGATGGGGCTTGGAGCGACCTGGTCTAGTGAAAGGTGTCCCTGTCCGTGGCAGGGGGGTGGAATGAGATGATCTTTAAGGTTCCTTCCCACCCAAACTGTTCTGTGCTTCCATGATCCCATGGTCCTACATCAGATAATCTGAGAGACAGGAACACCTCGGGCTTACCGGGAACTCAGGTGGTTAATAACTGAGGCCTTGTACTCTGACTGCAGAGCCGAAATATCTGCAACAATGCAAAGATACTGTAACTGCCAAGATGAGGATTAGCAGAGCTACACAGTTTATGAAGGAAAGCAAATATTTGATATTAACATAGGAAATTATCCTCATAAAACTCAGTGGGAGATCTATGATGGGGATGGAATATTTACTTACAAATCTTCTAAACTGATTTCTGAATTCCTATTTATTAATCACAGACTTCATAATCTTGCACTCTGATAGCCACAGATGCAGATGCATCAGGATATCTGAATTTCTTATTTTCCTCTAGCATTAACATTCACAACGAAGTCTTTAATTTCCTTGGAAAGGTGCCAGAATGAAAAAGAGATACCTTCTTCCTGACCCAGACAGGTTGCTTTCTTCCACCCTTAATCCCTTCTCTAGATTCCTCTCTCCTCAGCAGAGTCCTACCTTCTGGGGATGGAGCAGGGATGACCCTCAGGATCTGCTCTATTTGATTCATTGTTGAGGTTCCAGGAAAAAGAGGCTTTCCAAGCAGCATCTCTCCCAGAATACAGCCAATGCTCCACATGTCTACACCCTTAGTGTAACTACAAACAGGAACAGAACAGAGTTAGGATTAAATCAAGCAAGTATTTTCCTGTACCTGGTATTCACATCACCTACACTGATTTATTTTGCTAGAAAACGTGCTTGGTGACTTCTCTGATATGAACACTCACAAATTGAATGACATTTGGGAATCATGAGACTGGCAAACATGAAAAAGAAAGGAGATTTATCCTACTCAGAGTCTACTCTAAGAAACCATAAAATATAATACAGGGAAATGCCAGAACAATGTAATATATTAAAGGTAATGCCAAAACAAGGTAATATACCCTTTTCATATAACCAAGAATGAAGATACACGTTGGTCTTTGCAAACAATTGACTTTACCGGGCAAAGTAGTTACAATTACATTGAAATTACATTTTTAAGCAAAGTAAATGCCAAACAATAGGTAGGACAGTTTGCAAAACACCCACATTTAAAATTCAGGATACTACCCCAGCATCCATTTATTCACTTTTTTGTTTTTGTCATATTTAATTAAAAAAAAGGACTAAGCCTGACAAACAGACAGCTGGTTTAACATTTGATTATGGAATATTTCCCGAAGGTCTATCAAAAAACACTGTTTCAATTTGGAAAAGAGGACTTGTGTTCTCAAGCAAATTTTGTAAAGATATGGGTTTAAGGGGAGAAAAAATAAGTCTGGTGGGAGAAAGGGTGACAAACAGATGAGCTGCTCATGTAGGTACATGGACACTGCGAACACAGGAAGGACACGTACATGTTTACGTCGCAGAACTGAAGTTTAATTGTATATTGAGAAAATGGCCTGCTGACATGAAACTGATTCTGGTGACACTGAAAATTAGAAGCCTGAAGACTTTTAGAGAAAAAAATATGCAAGGGGTGAAGAAGTCCGAGAGTGGCAGGCCTGTGCTCACCGGTGAGAGGCCAGCAGGATCTCCGGGGCGCGGTACCAGCGCGTGGCCACGTACTCGGTGAGCGCGGGCGCGGCCCGGCCCTCGCTGGCCTGGCACAGGGAGCGGGCCAGCCCGAAGTCACACAGCTTCACACAGCACTGGGCATCCAGCAGGACATTGGATGGCTGCATTGAACACAGGAGGACTCATCAGCCTTTGACTCTCTGAATAGCAGAAGATCACTCTCACGGTGCTTTTACTAGTCTCATACTTGCATATTTGTTCATACTTTTCCTACGGAGCCAGGCTGGGACAGCTGAGGTTATTCACACTGAAGAAGAGCAGGCTCCAGGGACACCTTAGAGCCCCTTCCAGTGCCTAAAGGGGCTCCAAGAGAACTCCAGAAGGACTTTGGACGAGGGCATGGAGGGACAGGACAAGAGGGAATGGCTTCCCACTGCCAGAGGGCAGGGTTAGATGGGATATTGGGAAGCAATTGTTCCCTGTCAGGGTGGTGAGGTCCTGGCACACGTTGCCCAGAGAAGCTGTGGCTGCCCCATCCCTGGAAGTTTTCCTGGCCAGGCTGGATGGGGCTGGGAGCAATCTAGGATAGTAGAAGGTGTCCCTGTTCATGGCGGCGGGGCAGGGAATGGTTGGGTTTTGAAGGTTCCTGTCATCCCAAATCACTCTGTGACTTTATTTAGTGTTCAACTGAAAACTGGAGTGAAGGATACAGACCATGACTGAAATGTACCTTCTGATCCCTGTGAATAACATTCCCTGAGTGGATGAATTTAGTTGCCTTCAGGAGCTGGTAGAGAATGTAACACTTGTGGATGTCTTTCAGCAAATTCCCCTTCTTAATCACAGCATGTAAATCTGTCTCTGTAATACATTACACCAGTAATATATTTACATCAGTAAATATCAGTAGTATCACGAACATTCATGTAAATAACCACCATACCACTATCAAAGTGGGAACAAGAATAACTCCTAAGAGAGGCTGCTGCAATGCTGAGTCTCACCCATGGACTCGAAGATGAGGTAGATGTCCTTGTCATTCTCAGCTTGGATAACATCAAGCAGCTTGATGATGTTTGGATGTTCTCCAAATTCCTGCAAAGGGAAGAGACCCCTGTCAAAATCATGTGTTTTGTTTGTGAATCGTAAAAAGGGACAATAACCTTTTTCAGTTTGTATTATTGTCTAGAACAAACATTAACATGCTGTTTCTTCCATTAGGCTTCTTCTGAAATAAACTTTTAAAAAGGATTTAAGCTTGTTCCATAGTATGAAAACAGTCAGTTAATCAAAACAATAATCTCTGTTGACTGAGACATTAGTCCTAAAATTCCCTCTATACCATTTATAATAAAATCCAGTCGCCTCTATGCACCTCACATTTCCTACCGAATCAAAGAGTTACTGTGGTGTGAAAACAGATCATAATTGCCAACAACATTCATACTTAAAAACCCAAACAACCAGAACATGTGGATCTGAGGGCTGGCTTAGACACTCCCAGGCTGCATTGAGGAACTGACTGCATGGAGATCAGAGAGCACACAGAGATAACTGAACACAGGTATCACACTGCAGGTGTAGTCCATCCTCACATTTGCAGACTGACAATCCTGATGGGAATCATTAAGTTCATCCTCAGCTTTAACAGCTTTTATTTCCCAGAGCAAACACTTCTGTGCAGCCAGGGACACTGTAAACACTTCATAATACACCAACATTTTCATGACGTACCCTGAGAATAAAATTATAAATTGCTGCACCACAAAACCTGTGCTCATATCTAAATACATAGATGATTTTTTTATTTGAACCAATATTACAGACTCTTTACCTATTTCCATCACAAATTCAGTTATAAATAGTATTAAATAAAAATCTTAATAATAAACTATTCCCAGCATAGTCTTACAACAGCATCATCTTCCCACACTCTGAGCCCAAAACTTGGTTATAATGTGCAACATCTAGAAAGTTCACAAAACAACATATTAACCTGCAGCAACACACTTTTTGTGTGTGTGAAAACACACTCACAAAGCTGTGATACACAGCCAGGCCATCACACACCTTGTTTTCATTCTGAGGAGAAGAGTCACAATACCCATCCAAATAATCTAAAGAAGGTTTTTACCCAAAAGGTGATATTGTTCTAGAGATGCAGATCAATCTTGCCAGTGCTACTTGAGTACTATTTAAGAAAAAAAATTCCACTGTCTTGCCCTGGGACTGATAACAGAGTAATGAAAATCTGTACTAAAAAAAATGTTACCTTGAAAAAAATATCATCAGGGCCAGTTCTGTTAATCTTTGCTTAAAGGATTATGATGCCACTAACATACTTACCAAAATGACATTCTAAAATTTGCCTAAAATGCACCAGTAGATCTACAATTACACTGAACAGCAAACACAAAACCTGCAAGCAATGACCAGAGCATCAGAGAATCATTCAAACCACAGATTCTACAGCAACTTCTCAATTAGAATAATTGAGGTACATAATATAAAACAATAGCCTAGTCCATCAAATGACCTTATGATAGAGATTGAACAAATCAATTATTATGCACAGATAAACAAATTAAGACAAACATCCAGTTATGAGTCACAGAGTATTTTTTACATCTTTTCCTTTCTGATCCCTCAGTCTTTAACCTCAAGAAAGAGGTATAAAATAGGAGGGCAAACTAAAATGATTAAAGTCTATTGAGCACCAAAAGTCATGGAAGCATGGGCTGAAAGGCACATTAACTTCCCTCTCCCCACCCCCCACTGCCAAATTACTGATTTCCTTCAGGAGAAACAACCTTTTTTCCCTTGCTCCTTCTCCACCCATCCACTCCAGAAGCTGCTGCATTTTCAGAGATGATCTAACTTACAGGTAATTCACTTCTAAGGAATTGTTTATATTTTTAGCTTTTAAGTTTGCAGCTTCCATTTCAGGCTTCAAGAATGACTAAAAATTAAAAAAACTCATTCTTTCCGAGTTAAACTTGGCAGTCAGGAAATACTTCTTCTGTGAGCTCTGCCTCACTTGTGTGCTTAGAAAACCACAAGTTGTAAGAACATTATTCCAAAATATTGATGTTTCTACATGGTAAGTGTGAGGAGGAGTGGACAGATTACTGGAATGCCACTTGGTCAATTATATCAAAACAAGTGTAGCTGTAAGCTATTCCTTGCAAAATTTCCCTTTTTGTTTTGCTCTGATTATTTGAAGTAATTAAATTGCTTACCACATGATTGAGGAAAGCAATTTTGGCATGTAAATCCCTCTCCCACCCCAGCCCCATCTCCGATCATGGCAGTTAAAATGTAAGAGAAACAGTTTCTATCCACAAAGAAGCAAGAAGTGACAGAAGGTACAAGTCGATGTGTTGATGCTGTGGGAGACACACTGCTAAAAAGGGGGAAAGAGCAGGAAAGAGTAAAAAGAAGCCCAAACAGAGAGTCTTCCATTCAGGTGAGTTCACCCTGAAAGGCTCTTTGCCCAGATAGTGCAGAAAGGAAGTTAAAGCGTTATCAACATTCATCAATGATCACTGCATTTTGCAAAACAATGGGAAGGAAACACTTAGACATCAGAGATAAAAAGTCAGAGCAGAGGGGGAACATGGACATTACCTGCAGGAACATAATCTCTCGGAAAGTTCTCTGGAAATAAAGAATAAACAGCTTATTATCACCTCAAGAGAATGGCTGAACAGAGGACAATGACAGGGTTAAATCCACCCCTCCTTTGTAGATGCCATGATAAACAAAGCTTGTCACTGATTGCTTGTTTTTATCTCAATATAGCTGCAGACTGTATTATTATGTGCATAACTATCATCTTTCAGAGATAAAAATGCTGAAAATACCTATGGAATCCCACCACATCTCAGTTACTCACCTGAGCATCTGTTCTGTTCCTGAAAGCATCAAAAATCTTTTTAACAGCAACTATTTCTCCTGTCTTGCGGTCTATTGCTTTCCAGACGATGCCATAGGCCTGGGGAGAAACACGGACAGGTGAGCAGTGTGCTGACACTTTCACCCAGCCCAGGCCTGCAATGGAACCAGAATGTATTCAACCAGGGACTGGAAGCAGAGATCATCACCAGCTCCCTGGAAGAGAGAGAGAGATTAGGCCAAGGAGCCACTCTGCTCAGGAGACAGACTGAGAGACATGGGGCTGTTCAGCCAGGAGAAGAAAAGGCTGCAGGGAGACCTTAGAGCCCCTTCCAGTGCCTCCAGGGGCTCCAAGAGAGCTCGAGAAGGCCTTTGGACAAGGGCCTGGAGTGACAGGACAAGGGGGAATGGCTTACCTCTGCCAGAGGGCAGGGTTAGATGGGATATTGGGAAGGAGTTGTTCCCTGTGAGGGTGCTGAGGCCCTGGCACAGGTTGCCCAGAGAAGCTGTGGCTGCCCCATCCCTGGAAGTGTCCAAGGCCAGGTTGGACAGGGCTTGGAGCAACCTGGGATAGTGGAGGATGTCCATGGCAGGGGGGTGGAATGATATGATCTTTAAGGTCCCTTCCAACTCAAACTATTCAGTAGTTCCAGGACTCTGTGGATGGAGAGCAGCCCTGAAGAGAAGGACTTGGGGGTACTGGTGGACAAAAAACTGGAAGTGAACTGACAATATGCACTAGCAACCCAGACAGCCAACCATGTCCTGGGCTGCATCAAAAGAAGGAACAACCAGGGGAGCAAGCCCAGCCAGCCCGGGGCTGTGACAGGCAGGTCCTGCCTGACCAACCTCGTCTCCCTCTGTGACAGGGTAACCTTCTCAGTGGCTGAGGGAAAGGTTGTGGATGTGTCTGCCTGGACTGTAGTAAAGCTCTGACAGCATTTCCCACGACATTCTCCAGGAGAACCTGGCTGCTCCTGGCCTGGACAGGTGCACTGTTGGCTGGCTGATGGCTGGGCCCAGGGAGTGGTGGGGAATGGGGCTGCATCCAGCTGGGGCTGGGCACCAGTGGCATTCCCCAGGCTCAGTACGAGGGCCGGTCCTGTTTAATGTCTGTATCAATGCTCTGGGCAAGGGGATCGAGGGCACCTCAGCCAGTTCGCAGAGGACACCAGGCTGGATGGGAGCATGGATCTGCTGGAGAGCAGGAACCTCTGCAGAGGGGTCTGGGCAGGCTGCATCCATGGGATGGCACCGATGGGCCGAGGCCAGTGGTGCAAGGGTCAACAAGGCCAAGCACCACGTCTTGCTCTTGGGTCACAAGAACCCCATGAAACACACCAGGCTTGGGACAGAGTGGCTGAAAAGCTGGAAAAGGGCCTGGGGATGCTGGTGACAGTGGCTGAACATGAGGCCAGGTGTGCCCAGGCAGCAAGAGGCCAATGGCACCTAGCTTTTACCAGCCATGGTGTGGCTGGCAGGGCAAAAGAGGTAATTTTTCCCCTGTACTTGACTTTTGTGGGATCCCACCTGGAGCACTGCATCCAGCTTGGAGCTATTCAGTACAAGAAAGACACGGAGCAGGTTGAGTAGGTGCAGAGAAAGGCCATGGAGATGTTCCTAGGGCTGGAGGCCCTCTGCTCTGGAGCCAGGCTGAGACAGCTGGGGGTGTTCAGTCTGGAGAAGAGAAGCCTCCAAGGAGAACTTACTGTGGCCTTTCAATACTGAAAGGGGGTTGGTGAGAAGGATAGAGACTTTTTACCAAAGTCTATAGTGACAGCATTCCAGCATCACAGAATTGCTGAGGTTGAAAAAGCCCTCCAAGACCATTGGGTCCAACCACTAACACAGCACTGTAAGGCCCAACACTAAACTTTCTTTTTCTTAATTAAAAGCTGTGTTGTCTGTTAAGGGGACAGGAACTTCTATCTGAGTTTTCCCTATTCTGGATGACTGTGATACTTGCAAATTATGATTGCTCAGTCTCACTTGTGGTACAGATCCGGTTTTCTTATTTTAGGCCATAGATTTGAATCTTGACTTTTCACAGTCTAGGAGCTGCTTTACCTTTGCACAATGGGATCATGTCCCATTCAGAAATGCACAGTTAATGTTTGAATACTTGTACAAAGCAACAGAGCTGCAATCTGTTATTCTACTGATTAAATTCTCATATAGTGACATCAAGGCAGACTTCCCAGTAACATACGTGGCCCTGGAGCATGGGTTCAGGACTTTTGCCATGCATCAGGAAGTACAGTTGTACAAGTATCTCAGATAAGTGATGCAGTACTACCCTGTTGGCAACTGGGAAACAGCCTTAAGTTGTGACAGGGGACGTTTAGGTTGGATATTGGAAAAAACCCCCCTGAAAAAGGCTGTCCAGTCCTGACACAGACTGCCTCAGGGCAGTGGTAGAGGCCCCATCCCTGGGGGGATTTAACAGCCATGTGGATGTGCCACTTGGGGTGGTGGCCTTGGCAGTGCTGGGGGAGCAGTTTGACTGGAGGGGCTCAAAGGGCTTTTCCAACCTCAATGATTCCTTGGCTCTATGAAGAAATGAGGGAAATACTTAAATACTCGTATCAACGCATCTAAGCAATGACAAAGACCTGCCAGAATAGAAAAGCAGGTAACTGGGGAGGGTTTTGAGACTGTGGAGACGTAGCTTAGAAATTACCATTGGCTCATGTATAAAAATACATTTTATGAAGAAAATATTACTTGATTACATGATCTGAAGCGATGAGGTTACAGTAAAAGTATAAAAATTTGGCAGGCACAGAACGTACTTTGAGACTCAGATCCATTTTATTATTTACCCTTGAGCTCTCACAGTCCCCCGGAGTTCCCCTGAGTCACCTGGAGCTCCCACGGGACACTGAACTACAGACAGAGGCCCTGAGCTCCCACGGGCACCTTACGTCCCAGAGACCCCCTCAGCTCCCCCGGGCCGCCTGGAGCTCCCACGGTGCCCTGAACTCAACACGGGCCCCCCGAGATCTCATGGGCCCTTCAAGCTCCCACAACCATCCCAGCTCCCACAGGCCATCCCAGCTCTCACGCCCCCTACCCCCTTCCCCCGCCAGGCCCTCACCCCCTTGCCCAGGCGCCTCTTGATCTCGTATTTGCGGCAGACGAGCGGCTCCACCTCGGGCGGGCTCATGGCGGCACCTCCCTGGTGGCTCCCGCTGCCATGGAAACGGCCGCGGCACCGCGCATGCGCAGAGTCCCTGCGGGGCCCGCCAGGCGGCGCCGGGAGCGCGCGAGGGCAGCGCGTGAGGGGAGCGCAGGGAGGAGCGGGATCAGGGAGAGGATGGAGCTCCTTCCATGGCTGCAGGACTGCACCAGAGGGGCTCTGGACCAGGCCCTGCAGTGGCAGGACGGAGCTCCTTCCAGGGCTGCAGGACTGCACCAGAGGGGCTCTGGACCAGGCCCTGCAGTGGCAGGACGGAGCTCCTTCCATGGCTGCAGGACTGCACCAGAGGGGCTCTGGACCAGGCCCTGCAGTGGCAGGACGGAGCTCCTTCCAGGGCTGCAGGACTGCACCAGAGGGGCTCTGGACCAGGCCCTGCAGTGGCAGGACGAGGCGGAATGGTTTCCCACTGGCAAAGGGCCTGGATAGATGGGATCTTGGGAAGAAATTCTGCCCTGTGAGGGTGGGGAGGCCCTGGCACAGGGTGCCCAGAGAGGCGGTGGCTGCCCCGTTCCTGGAAGCATCCAAGGCGGGGTTGGGCAGGGCTTGGCGCAACCTGGTCTAGTCGAAGGTATCCTTGCCCAGGGCAGGTTGGTGGGGCTGGATGAGCTTTAAGGTCTCTTCTAACATAAGCCATTCTGAGATTAATGATACTTGATATTTTTTTCCCCCAATTTTGATTCTTCCTCCCTACCCCCACCCAGTTCCAACTTTTCTGACGAGGCTAAAGTTTATTTAATATAACATTCTTAAGTGAGAGTTAATACTTAGGTTCTGTAGAGCTTTGCTTTTTTTCCTTGTGTGTTACATCAGGTAAAGAAAGAAGGTTTCTGAAGCCTGATCCTTGTCTGAATTAGATGGTTGAAATCAGCTTTGGTAAGCTGGATGCATTCACGAGATACTCCATTGTGACTTTTTTTTTTATGAGAGTATTATGAACGTGGATTTAGTGTAATGGATTTTGTAATAGATAAAATCACGAACTGAAATTTTATCAGTATAATATTAAGCCTCTATTAGTGGGACAAAGGCAATTACACAGATCTGTGGACGCTTAGCAAAGGAAATTTCCTTGCAAAAGTGCCCCCATTCACTTTACTGTGATCTTAAGTACTTTTTCGAACCCGTCACATATTCATTAGCTCAGAAGGTCATTTACACTTCACTCAACTCCCCCCTTTCCTTTCCTGCCCCTCCTTTCACCAGTAAGATGCCTTGTCGGGGGTCTGGGTCTTCTCAGAAGTGAAGGCCGAAAAAAAAGTCTTTTTTCAGTGTTTTTTTAACCTTGTCTCCGTCTCGGTGTAATTTTTTGGGGAGTGTGGGCTTCAACGACTTTTTGGAAGACAGGTGGTGGTTTACGTTCTTCTCAGTTCTGTGTTTTGTTAACTTGAGAGACATTTATTACTATGTATCTCTTCCAAGCTTTCTAACATGTTACAACTATTTCATTCACCTCAATTTAATTTCCATTTAATGGTATGTTACTTTAACACTGGTTTTGTATAGTACATTGTTGCTTACTATTTCTACATAATACATAATTATCTATCTTAACCCTATTTTACATAATACATAATACATTATCACTTGCAAATGCCCTATTAATACACACCAAAGCCATCTATTCATTTATCACAATTTCTATGACTGTAAATGTTCCTTTGAGATATGACTTCAGTTTTCTTAGTGAATTGGCATCTTTGGTCATGCAGGGATTTGGTTATGGATGTATGCTTCCATCACTGACATAATTCCTTTTGTGTGGATGGTTTTCTTTATATAATAATGAATTCTGACTCTTACACACAGGCTTGTTTCTCTCAGCCCACAATTTTTAAGAAATTGGATTCAGTTTACTTTTAAAAGTTTATTTAGGATTCCTCAAGGGACTTAGTAATTACTTTAGATTGCATTATTTATGTCTAGTAGGATACATTTATCTGCCTTATCCTGTTCATAGAGACATAAAGTTGTGTGTGTGTGCAGTTACCAATGTTCAGGTCCTGATTGTGATGATAGCTGCTGTTATTAGAGCTTTTCATGAGCCTTTTGGCATTATAGGTACCAACCTATGGGGAAAGGCCATCTTTCTGGCAGCCCAAATTGTTGGGTTGGTGGAGTGCTGCTTCTGAGACCAGTGGTTCAATTTTCACCTTTACCCAAGTCCAAGTTTTCTTAGTGACTTGAGCATTTAAATCTAACTAAAATATGATTTAGACAACAGCTGCCAACTCTTGTGAGGGCCCTCTGCATACAGTGATGTCCTGTATATGGTGGTGATGAGAAGAATCCTTGTAGAGTATTAGCTTCTGCTCAAGCTTCTTTCTAATTCTTTATTAATTCAATGTTTAAATTTTTATTTAGAGAAGAAACTTTTGTAAAAAGAGAAGAAACTATTGTAGTAAAAATCTCTGGATTGTCAAAAATGATGAATTTTAAAGCAGCATTTCTGTGGTGATTTTCCTGGTATTTTTCTCCTGAGTTAGCTTTTAAACAGTCCAGGAAATATTTCTGTATTTTAATATACTGAACTCAGTAAGAACAATACAATCTTACGTTTTCACACTTGTTGGCTGTATATTAAATACCAACATGGAGAGGGGGTGAGTGCTAAATTACACTTTCTTTCATTCGCTTTACATGATTTGAGTCTTGTCTGTTGAATAATACACACAACTGCACAAAAATATTAAATCAGTAATTCTCAAGCATTTATGCTGAAAGCTTTTCCATGAGAATCTTGAGCGTGTTTCTCTCTTCTCCAAACACTACAGTTCTTTATGGTTGCACATTGCATTTTCAGACTTCAGATAAAAGCTCTGTTCTCCATTAGTAACTGCAAAAGCTCACACAGATTTAGCTGGCAATCAAGGCAAAAGCAGTCAAAACACTTCCCAAAAGTAGAAGACTGTTCAAGTCTGCACTGTCCTATTTGACTAAGAGAGCGTGTTACTCAACAACACGGATTTATGTAGGAAGTGAACTATACTAATTAATTTTTAATTTAATCTACTGAGTGATTGAATTAAGCTGCTATGCAATGTCGGTCAGTCAGTTTTGTGAATTGCAAAGTAAACTCAAGTTTACCTCGAGAAGAACAGAAAAATAAAAGGTTTTTATCAAAAGCTTCAGAAAATCTTCTTCTCAAAAAACCAGTATTTTAGTGCTTCTGATTGCTTTTGGACGAAGGGATAGCAAAGAAAACCAGCTGTGACTGAGACTTATACGTGTTTTCAGAGGTTGTAAAAACACCTGACAGGAGCTAAACACATCAGTTTTATGCCCACTGCATAACCCTGCAAAGTTCTACAAGTCTTTTGTAGAAAGTGCTGATTTTTAGAAGTAATATTTAAAGGACTTTCCAGCCTTCAGCAGGGCTTTCTGACAAATAGGAAGTCAAACAGAGGGACTTCGGAGCATAGTTACTTACAAATAATTGTTCTCTTGAAGAATGAACTATAGGGAAATAAGAGTTTATTCCTTATTTTGATGGTAATGTTGGAAATAATAAGAGAAGTCCTAGAGCTATGCTTTGTTTTTACAAATGTGTGCTTTCATGGACCTGAATGAAAAGTGGGGCCAGGAAATTCTGAGGTACAGGTGTAGCTGTGCTTCAAATTGTCTTCTCTGCTTCTGGTTTAGAAAAAATACAATAAACACACTGGAGCAGACTTGTTTCTGTGGACTGTTTGAAAGGAACTTGGAGGATTTGATTTGTCCAAAATCTCAATTGGAAAGAATTTAGTATGAAGCAAGAATTAGAGTTTATGCTTGCCATAGTACAGAACTAACCAAATCCCTGCCAGAAGCCTTACAGAAACATGCTTAGCCATGTTCTAGGAACACAGGGCTCAAAAACATGGCTTTGCTCCTCTCCTGGGTAACCAATGGGAAGGATGAAAGTTCCTAAGGTGTTTTCAGTGTGAATGTGTAAGGAAGTTCCTAGTGTGTCAGCTAACTCAGAGGAAGGGAGGGGCTTTTATTTTGCTTCAATTTGGCAATTTTGGGTCACATTTGGGCTTGTATTGGATTATAGGTGTTGTGCAAGTAATTTAACTGTTATGCATTGTACTTCAAATTCATAAGAATGGACAGCATTTATCCCCCTTCTAGGAATTTCTTCACAGAAACTGTCTTTGATCTTACTGTAGAGAACATGATCCATAGCTTTATTTCCTGCAGAAGTGTTTCCTCATTCGAATCCCATTAGAATCCCACTCTGCATGTTATTTTTGATGTCTTGGTGTTGCCAGCAGTTCACAAGTTGTCTGATCAGGGTAAAAAGGCACCTTGCACTGTACTGTGTAGCACTCCAGAGGTCTGGTTGTGACATTGTGTTCCTTTTGGACTTATCTTGAACATGTATGAAAGACTAAGGATGATGTAATAAAAACAAATTTCTTGAAGGAATCATAAGTATGAATATTCATAAAATACTGAGAGAGGAGCCATGGTAGCTTCTTCCACAAGTTTCCATTTGAAGGAGACCTGCAATGCTTGAAACTGTATATGTGCAACAGCTACAAGTGAGGGATGGGTGCAGGGTTTATATTTTGGGTATAAATAACATACTGATGTTAGAAATTAATGTTAGGAGATTGGGATGTATCCTTGTAACAGTAAGTGTTACACCAGAGTTAGGTCACAGGAATGTGAATGCTTTTGCTTTATAATGAATTACACAACTTAAGTATTTAAGTTATGCTCAGTGCCTACACTATCAGACTCAAAATGTGTATTGGGTTTGGACAATCTGATTAGATGCTGACATTTCAGCTTGGTTTACATATGAGAAAAAGAAAGTGAAAATAGGATAGACTATTTAAAATAGTACAGATAGTTAAAATTGCATAAAGATCAGGTTTTTGGTTTTTCACTCTTCCCTTAATATTGTTATGGTAGTTAAAAAAAAAAATGGTCCTGAACTGGGGGGAGGTGAAATACTTCTTGAAACAGTAAGTGTAATCCCCATTCAGTGTTACGTACAAGTAGTACATCACAGTCTGTTCAAATAACCTTAGGGCTCTGAAATTTCTTTTACTTTTAAGTGTGAAACCTGGAACACTGCTCTTACTTCACTGCTTTGTGTTACCTGTAATGTCACATTTTTCAAGAGACTAAGTGAGGTAAATGCCAGTGGGTAGTTTTTTGTTATATCAAATGAAATAGTAACCACTGTGTAAAGAAATACTATTTTATATTGCAAGATGAGCAGCAAAATGCTGGATACTAACCTCAAATACACTGCTTTTATAGACTTTTTATGTCTAATTTTATTCTAATGGGGAAAAACCCCAGTTTCTTCATCTAGTCTACATTTCTGTTAACTGTCAGTTTATACTAACCAGCATTTTTTCTTCTCTCATTTATTCAGGGTATATGACTCAAAACCTGAACAAGCAAATATATTCCACGTGAAGCACCTGGAATGTCTCACCAATTACCAGAGCTGAAAAGCTGTGTGTCCCACAGTTAGTCATTTCATCCATATCTCCATGTAAATGTCATCATAGTTGCATGGAAGAGAGAGCTGTAGATAACTTGAAGGGTGTTCAAATGCAAAAGGATTAATTCTAGGCAGAATGCTGGTTTCTACCCGTTTAACGTTCACTATTCGAACAGTTTTGTCTGTGCCTTCAGGTTTAAGTCCCTGAATAGCAATAACTGTGTTCCTGGCAGTACTTATTAAAATTTCAAACAATGTTAAAGTAATCAGACTTTTAGAGTTACTGTTCCAATATACATTATACAATTTTAACTGTTTCCTATAATCAAGTCTCAAATCTTGAAAAAGAAGATTAATGCTTGTGTTTTTAAAAAATAAAAATAAATTAAGCAGTTTCAGGAGTGGAAGCTCAAAAACTAAATTGTAGGGAAATTACAGTGGTCTTATACTGAAAAAGCTCCAAAATTGTTTTGACTTTGATTTTACTTAATGACTAGGCTGACAAGCCATTTAACACTTATCCAACAAGAAGAAATTAAGGCAGTGATTGCAAGATACATAAAAATAGATCTGGCCTGAATGATTGGTGCCTCATATATTTGTGTTTGCTGTGTCAGATGCACTTCTACCAAGCTTTGTGCCATCTTAAAATATTTATATATTTTAAAGTAAACTGCAGTGCATATTAGCTCATTTTTCTCAGCACTTTGTTGGCCATGTAGGCTGCTGCCAGTGTTCTCTCATTTGTCAGTGCAGAGGTACAGGGCTTGTTTACAGCATCAAAGGTGAACCACTGCACCTTTACAATGCTGCTTATCTGCGAAGGGTCTAAGGACCAACTCAGCAACTTCATTTTCTTTGCCTAAAACCGTAAGCCTGTTGTTCACAAACATCTGAAGAACAGGCTATAAGACACGTGGTTTGTCTTAGTTACATAATGCAAACTTCAAGCTTTTCTTTTTTGCAAGATTTTTCTTCTTTTTCCTTGGAGGAAGAATCACGACTGTACTGAATTCATATCGTTGGTATTCTGCAGGCTGGTATCTGTCCTGTGTAATTTATTACAAAGTGAAGTTTAGAGCTCTGAACAGATCTCTTTGCCTGTCCGTTTTCCTCTGAAGTTGCAGGTCATGCCAAAACAACAGCTGGAGCTTACCTACAGAGGTGTTTGTGTAGAATAACAATGGAAAATATTTTTTCACTTCTAAATTTACAATGAAAACAGTCGTATGTATTGTATAATATGTACCTATATTATTTATACACAGTCATCACTACACAGAACTGTATAGAGACTAAAGCCATTGCAAGTGCTTTAGCCCGCCCTGCTGAGCAGCTGGCGACAAACAGCTTGTGCACTTCAGTATTGAAAATTCGTTTATCCTGCACAAACAACACGTAAGGATTTGGTATCTGGAAGCTAAATAAAATAAAACAAAGGAAACAACACAACAACCGGGCGCTCGTACAACCCTTTCCCCGCCCTGCTGCTGGGGCGCCGCCCCCGGGGAGGCCCCGCCGCGTAGGCCGTGCCTCGCCGAGATGTCGTGGTCGGAGCCGGGACGGTTCTTCTGCACGGCGGGCCGCGGGCTGGAGCCCTTCCTGGCGCGGGAGGTGCGCACGCGGCTCGGCGCCACGGAGGTGAGCGGGAGCTGCAGCGGGAGCCGCTGCCCGGCTCCGCGGGGAACGCGGCCGCCTGCGCTGCGCGCCCTGGAGCCC